>CM021106.1:348158077-348514329 GCA_007115665.2 Sequoiadendron giganteum | reverse complement strand
GTATATAAAGATTTTTAACCCACGCAAAAAATTTAATACCACATAAATGACATAAATATGCTAGCAACATATTCGTCCTAACCACGGTGTAATCGGATAAATATGCGTCCTTATACAAAACACAAAAACCAATAAACGCCCTATTGAGTAGATACATGGATCCCACTACCAATCGCACAGAGAAGGCCAAAAATTCAACAAACGTTGACAACTGCGCAACCGCCGATGGTAAAGAAATGATCACGGGGACCGTGGTAAACGAATGCACAGAGCAGAAGGAGATCCACTGCAAAACCATAGTGGTTAAGAGTTAGACCGCGATGGATGCAGTGACGGCAATGACGGTCGAAGGTTGAGGCGAGAACTGTTAGCACAATACCGTGCGTGGTTAAACAAAAGACTATGGGAAGGCGATAGCGGATGCCATGTGGTTAACCGATAGTGAGGTGATAGCAGGAGACTGCCAGGCGGTTAACTGTGCAACCAAAAGTTGTGGAGTGCATGACCGTGATAAAGAAGTAGACTATGGAAGTGACGCCCGTGAGACTGCGAAGAGCAGAGGGAGTGGCCGAGGTAGCCTAGTGGACTCTGCAGAACCGTGAGCCAATGAAGAAGAGGGTGCGAGGGTGCGGTGCGAGCTAACTTTGACTGCCGTGGACTCGCGAGTTGAACGAATATCCAACACTCCCCCTTGAGGACAACTCGCGCCATCTTTGATCCCAAGCTGATCTCGTTGAAAGTTGAAGCTCTCGGTGCTCAGAGCCTTGGTAAATATATCTGCCTATTGGTCATCCGACCTGCAAAAAATTAAAATGATTTCTCCATTTGTGATTAGCTCCCTGATGAAATGAAACCTTATGTCAATGTGCTTGCTCCGCTTGTGGAAGACTGGATTCTTCGAAAGGGCAATGGCTGAATTGTTATCACAGTAAATTGTTGTTGCCTCTATCTGCTCATTTTGAATTTCCATCAAAACTCTTCTCATCCATATAGCTTGGCAAGATGCACTGGTGGCTGCAACGTACTCAGCTTCAGCTGATGACAATGTTACAATAGGTTGTTTCTTTGAAGCCCATGCAACTACACCACTTCCAAAGCTAAAAACATATCCAGATGTGCTTTTTCTATCATCAACACTTCCAGCACAGTCACTGTCTGTATAACCTATTAAACTGAAATCATTTGTTTTGGAATATTGGATTCCAAAATTTCTTGTTCCACTAATATACCTTAAGATTCTCTTTCCAGCTTGCCAATGATTCTCCTTAGGTGTTTCCATGAATCTGGAAATCAAGCTGACTGCATAAATAATGCTAGGCCTTATGGCTATTAAATACATTAAACTTCCTACTAACTATTTGTACAAGGTTGGATTAACTTCTGAGCCTTTGTCTTCTCTGCTCAATTTCAGTCCAGTCACCATTGGAGTAGGTGTTGAATTACAGTTTGACATATTGAATCTCTTTAAAACATCTTTTGCATATTTAGACTGTGAAATAAAAATACCATCTCTGTTTTGTGTTACCTCAATGCCTAAAAAATACTTCATCATGCCCATATCTGTCATTTCAAATTCTTTCTTCATTTCTGTTTTGAAAATTTCAACTGATAGATTCCCTGTTAAAATCAAATCATCAACATACAGGCATATTATCAAAATTTTACCTTCATCATTCACTTTGGTATACAAAGTGGGTTCACTGTCACATCTAGTAAATCCATTGCTTGTGAAATAACTTTCAATTCTACTATACCATGCTCTTGGGGCTTGTTTTAAACCATACAGTGCTTTCTTCAGTTTATAGACTTTATCTTCTTGTCCTGATATTTCATATCCTAGTGGTTGTTCAATGTAAACTTCCTCTTCTAGATATCCATTAAGGAATGCTAACTTCACATCCATCTGATGTACTAACCACTTGTTTTGTGCTGCTAAAGCCAATAACATTCTGACTGTGTCAAGTCTTGCAACTGGTGCAAATGTTTCATTGAAATCTACTCCAGGATGTTGTGCATAACCTTTCACCACTAATCTTGCTTTGTGCTTCTGCACTTCTCCATCTACATTTACTTTAGTCTTATAAATCCATTTAACACCAATAACATCTTTGTCTTTTGGAAGACTTTGCAATTCCTAAGTCTGATTGCTTTCTATGGAATCTATCTCATCATCCATTGTTGTTAACCATTTCTCTTCCTTGATTGCATCCTCATAATGAATAGGATCTTCAGCTTGTGAATAAAATGCATAAAGTGTAAATTGTTGTGGATTGTTCTCACCATCATTTTGGTTATAAATATCAGTCATGCTTTTGATTTTCTGTCTTCTCATACTAGCCAAAGTAGGATTTGATAAATCACTTGAGTCTACAGAATGTGGACTTGAAGGTCCTGCGCCAAAAATTCTTGTTGTGGAAGGTGTCTGCAGACCTCTTGTTGCTGCTCTAGTATTGCTTGCTGGTGTCAGTTGTTGACCACTTGCTTGAGGTTGAATGGGAACAACAGGAACAATAGTTTGAACTATATTATCATTCTCATCTTGAGGAATATTGATAGTAACATTGACTGTATTTTCTTTGCTTCCATCCCATGCTTCATCTTCAATAAATTGGACATCCCTGCTGATTATAACTTTCTTAGTAGATGGATTAAAAAATTTATATGCTTTGGATTCTTCACTATATCCAACAAAAATGCATTTCTCTCCTTTGTTATCTAGTTTTCTTCTCAACTGTTGGGAACATGTGCATATGAAACACAACCAAAAACTCTCATGTGTGAAACAATGTGCTTTTTACCTGTCCATGCTTCTTCAGGTATAATATTCATTACACTCTTTGTTGGGCATCTGTTCATGATATATGCTGCACAAGATACAGCTTCAGCCCAAAATTCATTTTTCAAGTGCTTGGCTTTTAACATACTTCTAGCCATCTCCATTATGGTTTTGTTTTTCCTTTCAACTACACCATTCTGCTGAGGCGTGTATCTTGTTGTGAATTGTTTGTGTATTCCATTTTCTTTGCAGAAATTTAAAAACTCTCTTGAAATGTATTCACCTCCTCTGTCTGTTCTCAGAACTTTGATGAAACAACCACTCTGTTTTTCAGCTAAAGATTTAAATTGACAAAAGTAACCAAACACATCACTTTTCTATTTCAGAAAATACACCCATGTCTTCCTTGAATAATCATCTATAAATTTCAGAAAATAGAAACTACCACCTATTGAAGGTGTCTGCATTGGACCACATAAGTCTGAATGAACTATCTTTAATGGGGCTCTTGCTCTAGTGGACTTCCCTGGTGGGAAAGATTCTCTATGTTGCTTTCCAAGTATGCAACCCTCACATACACTCTCTGGTTTTTGAATTAATGGAATTCCCTTTACCATGTTCTTCCTATGAAGTAAATTCAAACCACCAAAGTTTAAATGACCAAACCTTAAATGCCAAAGCCAATTCTCATCCTTAACTTCTGCCTGAAATACAGTTTCAACAACAGTTGTATCCTCTTTTGCTTGTGCAAAATTTATACTCAAAGCTGGTTGAATTCTCAAAGGAAACATTCTATTGTTTGTCATATGAATTTTTGCTATCAACTGGCTACTTGGGTATTTATCTAAAATAGTGCACAACCCATTTTTGAAAGACACTCTATAACCTTTTTGAATTAACTGTCCTACACTCATCAAATTATGTTTAAGACCAGGCACAAAATAAACATCAGAAATATATTTCTGCTTCCCTTGCTTGGTTAGAATATTAACATTCCCTTTTCCTTTTACTGACACTTTGTTGTCATTTCTCAAGGTAACATCTGACTTGATATTCTCATCTAGACTTGTGAATAACTCTAAATTCCCTGTCATGTGATTACTACAACCTGAATCTAAAAACTAAACTTCTTTCTCACTAGCTTGAGCTACATTGCATGCTAAAAATATAGTGCTCTTATCAAGTCTATTGTCTTGACTTTCTCTAGAAAAATTTGCATTTTGTCTACCAAAATCATTCTGCTTCTTTCTACACTCATTCATATAATGGCCAAAATTTTTACAATAATGGCATTGGACCTGAGATTTATCATACCTTTGTCCTTGAGGAAAGTTTTGTGATGGGTTTTGGCTGCTACCTCTTCCACTTGAACATGACTGGTTATTTCTTCCACCTCTGTTGAAACTTCTTCCTCTTGATCTGAAATTCATTCTACCTCTGCCTCTTCCTTGGTTAATTGAAGCTTGTGACTTGAATGCATGCTCCAATGACATATTTTTAGTTCTGCTTAGTCTATGCTCATGAGAAATTAGTGAAGCATATAGCTCATCAACTGAATATTGTGTGAGATCCTTTGTCTCTTCTATTGTGATTGAAATTGTCTCAAATCTTGTGGGTAAGCTCCTCAGAATTTTCTCTATAACTTTGACATCTTCTAGTGTCTGTCCATGTGTCCTCATCTGGTTTACTTGTCCCATTATCTGAGTAAAATATGAATCTACAGACTCATTTTCTTTCATAAATAGAGTTTCAAACTCCCTTCTTAGTATCTGTAACTTTGCAGTCTTGACTTTGTCCATTCCTTGATATGTTATTTGTAAAATGTCCCATGCTTGCTTGGACTTGGTAGTGGCTGAAATTCTGGGAAAGATACTCTCATGTACTCCTTGTAGAATGAAGAAGTGAGCCTTCAAATCCTTCTTCTTGTTATCCTTCAACAAGTCTTTCTCTGCTTGTGTCAATGCATTGTATGCTGCTGCATCTACTAGTTCTGGAAACCCATTTTCTACAAACTCCCATAAGTCATGTGAACAGAATAAAGCTCTCATTGTTACATACCAGTAGTCATAATTATTTCCATTCAACTATGGAATTTGTGGATTACTCAAGCTTGTGCTTGCTGCCATTATTGTTCAAACTTTCTCTAACTTAACCTTAAAGCTCTGATACCACGTGAAGAATTTAGCAGAGAAAGAAATTAAACAGATAAAATTATTTATCACAGAACTACCATTGTTAAAAGCTTGCTTCTTGAGAGCAAATTATATTCATTTTCATCCTCTATAGATTACACAAAAACAGACCCATATAAAAATACGTCCCACATAGGAAAAATTAAAACTACATAAATGACATAAATATGCCAACAACATATTCATCCTAATACATATCAAAATGGTTTAATATTCGTCCTTTAAACAAATCACACAAACCAATAAAAAATGTCCTTTTATGCAAACGTGGATTCCACTACAAATCGCTCAAAGAAGGCCAAAAAGTCAATGAATGTTGACAATCGCGCAACCACCGATGGTATAGAAAAGGTCACGGTGACTTCGGTAAATGGATGCATAGAGCAAAAGGAGGTCCACCAAAAAAATATAGAGGTTAAGAGTTAGACAGTGGTTGATGCGGTGATGGCTGAGACGAACGAAGGTGGAGGCGATGATAGTTAACGCGATACCGCGCATGGTTAAACAGAAGACTACAGGAAGGCAGTCGCAGATGCCATACGGTTAACCGAACAACCAAAGGAGAGGGGCGGTCTAGTCGCGGTAGAGAGGTGACAGTTGGAGACTGCTAGGCGGCTAACCAAGCAACTAGAGGTAGTGAAGTTCTTGACTGCGATAAAGTGGTAGGCAGTGGGAGAGTCGCCTGCGAGACCGCGAAGAACAGAGGGAGTGGCCGAGGTAGCCTAGTGGAGTCTACAGAACCGTGAGCTAGGAAAGAAGAGGATGCGGGGGTGCGGGAAACAATGACTTCCGCTGCCGATAACAACTGTGACGAGTCCATGCGAGTTGGACGAAATTCCAACAACTACCCACAACTTAGCATCTAGGTTTGAGAGCATGGAGGAAATGAATAATCCAATGATAAATATCAAGGTTAAACTTGTAAACTTCATCACAATGGATGGAGCAAAGTATATGAAATGATAAGATTTGTCTTACTAACACCCACAATATATTCTAAATGGAAATATATTGTGGATACTTCAACTAAATAATTGACTGACTCATAATGTGTCTGTATAGGCCTAAATTTTGCTGCACATAGATATGTATATACACTACAATCCAAAGATGCAGAGTTTGCTTCTGGAAATTAGTACAATATTTGCTTCCTACATCGACTCTCATGTTTCCATAACTGGAATTGTCTGCTCAAGGGATTAAACATCAAATTTTCGTTTGGAAGGGATTATGAAAATTCCTCTACGTACTTGAGGCTTTCATATATTTAGGTGTTTAAATTTGATATTTATTGGCGTTAAAAGTAGTTGCGACATTTGAAATTCAAGATTTTTTTTTTATTGGATAACTATATGGTAAAAGCATGGAAGGAATAGATGTAGAAACTTAATTCATCGCCCTATCTTTCTTTAATAAATTTAATTCGTCTCTAACTAATCACTAAAATGATCATTTGAAGTTATTGCAGGGGAATATAGTTTATACATTTTATTGTAGGGTTAAAAATAGTGTTTTAAAGGTATTTTATGGAGACATTTAATAGTTTTTTAGTATATTTTTTAAGGTTTGAACAAGTAAATATAAAATATAAATAAAAGATTTAAATTATGAAATTCAAACCTTTTTGTATGTTCATTTTTTGCTTCCAATAAAGCTACACAATTGATGCATAAAAGATGAAAAGCTATACCAAGTCCCTTACCAAAAGATTCTTGTTACACACATTGTGGATATTCTTAAAATAATTTATGATGAAAGATTGGATGTAGAATGCTCAGATTAACACCAAGATTTTGCATTCAATATTTTTATGAAAATAACTCATATGATGAGCTATTAATAGATTTGAGGGATAGAGGATCAAGGGAGAAGATTGATTTGAGAGTGAAATGGATGAGGTTGCTTGAGAGGATTGGATCTATGAGAAGCTTCAAAGTGGCACCTTGTAATTGATCCACAAAAAGAGTTTCATTATCCATTTGGATGGTGAGGATTAGAAAGTCCTTTTTTGAGACATGTGAAGGGTTAATATTTTCTAGATTGGATCTAGATGGATAATTTCTTTGATGGAAATATTTTAGACCATTGAGTTGCAGTGCTCCTACCTCCCACCTATGTTATAGATATCATTTATCTGATAAGACCATGATCCACATAGTGTAGAGGGTGTCACCTCCCATGAGAGCTCTCATTATCATTATAGATGTATTGGGAAGGTGTGTGTATAAAAATAGGGGACCAAAAAGTGGCTACCACAAATTTTTTGTTCATAGAAGGAAAAATAAGTATATTATAGTGTGCTCATATTATGGCTCAATAGTAACTAAGCCTATACCCCATTAACTTTGAGAACTACTCTATCTTAGATTGGAATTTTTTTCTCTTAGGGATTTTGGCAGCCAAGATGATCTTGTGTAAAAATGTGAAACAACAATGCAAACAACCATACACAAGAGAAAATAGATCTAATGGGAAAATCCTAAGTAGGGAAAAACCACGATGAGGATTAGCTCACATATATATGAATAAAACCACTAAATAACATTAAGCTTGCTGCTAAGGGCTCACTACCTATAAAAGAATAAATGGTCACTGCCAAGAACAAAGTAGAATAGAATAAACTATTATAGAGAGATTCGCTATCTCAGAACAATAGGAAATTCCACCATTGCAACTCTATGCCATCTGCAACCTTTGGCTCACTACCTTCAGCAACTTCAAGCACACTAAAAATTTATACACCTTCTGCTGACTACATCCAGGGTCATAAGCATTAAAGCTCACACTCAAATCACCACACTTGATCATTTTCGTATCATTCACACACCTTACAACATCTCGAATAAATCACCTTGCATTTATACCATCTATAACCTAAACAATCTCAATTAGGTTGTCTTTAATGAAATGTATGCACCTCAAACATGCATCACCAAAATAGCTCAACACCAAACACTTCCATGCTGGAAAGAAGTGAAAGAAGACCATGCCAAGGGTTAACAAGGACCCAAATCTGTATCACCACGTTGCTCAAAACATCCACAATCCATGAGGTACCTCTGTCAATAGTGCTAACATGTGAGGTCAGCCAAACCTAAACTAACACTACTAGCAACGACATACATCTATTGTTATATGTAGCAAGAAATACAAATATTAAGGAAGTTTAAGATTATGATGCTTATGGATATTTAAATTCACTATTATGGTACTTCAATATGATATTCTATTTCCCAAACCTTATGATCATTCTCCAACTATAGTCACTAGGGTATAAATATAACACACAAGATTCTAAGGCTTAAAATTCTAGTTTGTGATCCCACTTTTCTTGCCAAGATTTACAATCTCTTTAACAATTCTAAATCATAATCAATAGGTATGAATTCATTTGTTAGTTTCATCACCATCCTATCCAAAAAATATATATTTTCTTTCCCTCTTCTATTTCTTTCTTAATTTTACTTCTTTCCACCAAACGCTAGCATGCCCTTTAAATTTAGTCTTAGCAAATTTAACTTTTAGGATCTATAATTTTTCAAACTTAAAATTTTGTTCTAGACCATTAATCAAATGAATCAATTCTTTTAAATTTAAATTGCTAGAATAATTTCCAATATGAAATTTAGGTCTTGTCGCCCTTTGTCTAAAAAGGTAGGACTTATGTTTTAATCTTTAATTTAGGTTTTTCTTAGATGACAACTTTATAGGGAAACCATATGATATTGCAAAAGTCAATTACAATGGAATGCAATACTTCATGAAGTAGCTTACAAAGTTGACTTAGATTATTTTAGCATTGAAGTTCAACTCCAAAATTTCTAGATATAGAGTTCTCTCTCCCAAGTTCTAACTCTAAAATATTTGCTATGAGTATCTAACTAAAGAATATATTAACCCCAAAGTATCTAACTATAAAGTTCCACCTACCAAATTATAGCTCTAAAGTATTTTAACCTAATTCTTTGTTGTTTTGCATAATGCTCAAATATTGAAGAATCCCTACCAATTTTATAATAATTTTCAAATGTTTGACATGTCAATTTCTAGTATTAATGATGACATAACATTTACTTAATGTGTCTCTCTTTTATTGAAAATATAAAATATATTCTATATAATATTAAAGATAAAAGTTAAAAATAATAATAATTTATTATTTCATAATAATTCACAAATACTTGAAATGTCAATTTTCAACATTAATGATGATATAACATTTATTTAATGTGTCACTTTTTTTAAAGATAAACTCTAACATTAAATATAAACAAAATCTGAAAACATAATTTTATTATTTTTCAAATAAGATCTGATATAAAGTGGGTTGGGGTTGCCACCTAAAAAGATCGTGACTTCTATAATAAATCTTTTTGTAATAAAAAGTTATAAATACTCGTCTGATGGGGTCACATTTTTTTTTTTTATATGGAAATTTTGACTATAAAAAGTGAGGAGCCGCCTATACTTTTATTTCTTTATTTTTCTAAACAGAAGCGAGCGTTGAAAATTAGAAGCTTTATTTGTTATATGAAAACTTGATCGAGTGTGGAGGAAATCCGGTGCTAAGCATGTTCGATTTGGTTTTGTATGGAGGCACTATTAAATTTATATATTTAACGTCATTTCATTGAAAGAGTGAAGCGTTAGAATTAGAATGTGTGAAGACTTTGGTAAAGTGAGAAATTTATATTATAGGAAGAGTGGGAAATTAATAAGGGACGGGGTTATTTATGGGTACAAGTTTATTTTATTCTTTATGTTAGGCTTTTCTCATACATAAAGTGGTTTTAAATTAGATCCAAATGGTTGTGAATCAGATTGGGAGTATTCTACGTTTCTATCATTTTCTATTTATATTAGATTTGATTTGGATTTTTTAATTTTGACAATTTTTAAAATTGGATTTATTTTTTATATCAAATAAAGGGAGATATTTGTAAGTGTTATTTTATTTTACATTTTATCGTAAAATGAGTATTTGTAATAGTTACGTGTATTCAAAAGTTTATCTAGTTGTTTTTCTTTTTGGATGTGTACATAGTATATGAGGATTGTTAATAGTTATAGGCTTGACAATTTTTTTGTTTGATTATGGATATATGATAATTGATATTGTCTAAGTGTGGATATGGTTGATGGTTACATATTGAGGATTATATATATATGGCATTTAGAAAATGATGTAATATTTCTAATAGGAAGGTTTTATTAGATCTTACCTCTGTCACATTGGATTTGACGCTATTATTCCCAGGCTTGCTCCCCTAAAATATTTGTAAGTCTGTAATGATTGAAATATAAGTAGAATGGGCAACAAAAAAAGTGAAATGTTAACTTCCCTATGTTGCAACTAGGGCACAAAAGGTTATATATCTAGTTTTATATTTTAAAGAAAGGAAGGTGGATGGTTATAGGCTATACAATTTTTTATAATTTTTTGTTTCATCTAATCAAAAATATTATAAGGCATTTATTCCTATCGATCTCTCTCTATTCTTAATGGTAGCATATGTTGTAATGTTAAATAAAAGATATTGAATGTAGAGAGCCATCTATGTTTGAACATCTTCATCGTTTTATAATTTTACTTAGGAAGTAATCATGCTAAAATGATTTTTGAAGTTATGTTTGATGATTTATTGCAATGTAAATTAGATGGCTTACAAAGAGGTTTTAAAACTATCCAAAGGCTTTGGACTTTATATATTTTATTGGAGTTGATGATTCAACCCCACAACTCCCAACATCACCTAAAAGCAATTATCCTATCACATTTATGGCATATCAAAGAAAGATGCATGTGCTCCCCAACTTGAGAAACTATATTGATGTAATAACTTGAATGAGTAAAAAGTAAAATAATGAATCCAAGTATAGAAGAAAAAGTGCAAACCTTAGATGAGGATTTGATTACATTGTGACAAGTGTCATAATCTCAAGCAATGAGACAACTTAACCTATAAATAGACCAATCTAATAATTAATTTTTTTCCTAAGTTTGGCTTAAGTAATTAAAGCAATAAAAGACTAATAATTAATTAATGATTAAATATTTATAAAGTGATGTTCTAACATGTATCCAACATTTTCTTCATTTCATATAGATCTACCTTATTGAATGATAGATAGTTGAGGCATATTAAACTATATATATCTCTGATTAGTAAAATACAATAATTATTGACGATAAATGAATGCATGTTCTTGTTAAATATGCATCTAATTTTCTTTTTTGAAGTTGTAAATATGCCTATGTGGATATGAATGTTTGAGTCTATTGCTCCCAAGATTAAAGAAATAATATATAACACTTGAACATTCCATCATTAGTCTCAAAATTAAATGATAATTTCTTTAGTGTAGTTTAGTATATTTTGTCCTTTATTGCATACATTAAACTAATTTCACAAAACATTGTACCATCTCATAAGAAAGATAAAATCCATACCATTTTTATAGGTATATGCATGTAGTAGTTTTATTCAAATGAACAAATCAACATTATAATATTTTATTTTATTAGATTAAAATGGGAAGGGCCTATACCCTTTTACAACATAGCCATCGAGACTAAACAAGGGGCTCACAAGAAGTGAAATGCCTAGAAATAAAAAACCAAAGAAACATGTTCAACTAACTCACCAACAAGAAAAGAAAAACAATAGACATAGCAAAAGTAGTAGGGGACCGAAATAGTTATTAGTCTCCTAGAAGCATGAGACCACTAATTTCCTACCACTCGTTAGCCAAGAAGTGGAGCTTCTCCTTGAATGATAAGGGTCCTTTTTGAATATCCTAATTCTCCATGGTAGTGCCCTGAGCCAAACTATCCACCACCATACCCTTTTTTCATGTGACTATCATCAAGACCACCCTCAACCACCCTTTTTCTATGAATATTCTCTATTTCTTGTTGAAAAACCTAAATGGTTAGAGCAATATTCTTCACAATCTCCTTGTTGTAATCAATAATCTATTGGAGGCATTGCATAGTTTTTTCCTACTTTATGTGAATAGTAGCAATCTCCTTCTACAATTTCATTTTATCCTCCTTTGTGCCCATAAGGGCTCTAGGCTCATCCACCTCCTTGTCCCAATTGGCCCAAAGGTTAAATGACTTAGCAAGGGAGGAAAGCATATTTTAATGCCCACTATCCTCAACCTCACTTGGCCATGGAATCTGCTCGTCAACCACCTTGTTTTCAGACACTTGGATTTTTTCTTTGGTAGTAATAAGCTGACCTAGAAGCCACTTAAGAATGTCATTCTAGATGTTGAAAACCACCAAATTCTCATTTATTTATGTCGAAGGGGATCATAGGAAGCACAATTATCATTACCCACATTGGGGTCAACAAAGGTCCCATCTAGATTAATGCAGAGTTTAGGGGAATTATGTGAGCTAGAAGGGTTAATGATAGGAGGGGTATTGGGGACATCCAACACCTCCACATAAATAGGGGATTTCATGGGAGAAATGTCAAGAGTAGGATTACAAGATTCATCATTTGAGTTATCCAAATTATCAGAGCTAGAAGTGGAAATAGGAGTAGGCTCAAGGAAGGACAATATTTTAATGGGGTTAGGAGGGATTTAATTGTTAGTTTAGGTTTTTCCCTGAGCATGAGTGATACGATGAGTGGTGGGTCTAGGTTCCATCCATGGTGAAAGTGGGACTAGGGCCCTCAAGGGGGTCAATGGGATTGTGGATGGCCAAAGTTTTCCTTTTGAAAGTGGTCAAAGAGGGTAACAAAGCAACCTAATGGTAGTAGAGGTAGAAAATTAAGCCCTAGTGAATGGGGAGACTTTTTACTTTTACATTGGACATTCTTAATGGACTATTCAAGAGATTAAAAAACCTAGAAAGTAAGTTCATTTTATAATTATAGTAGGAATGATTAAGCATGGGAAAGAGATGGGCATGAAAATGATGGAAACGACCCTTTAACATGACATACCTTATCAACACTTCAACAATTTTTCTCCACACCCCAAGAAGGTTGGCCTTATTGTATCCATTTTGGAGTCTATTAATCTATTTTCCATCTTTCATAAACCTCTCCATATCTTTCTGGTAGTTCCCTTTAGGCTTTCAAGGGATGTAAGCACTATCCAATGAAAGCCAAGTGTCACCACCATAATCAACTCAGTGCTCACAAGGAAGGAGCACACATAAATGGTGATGGTGTCATCCTTCTAAGAGTTAGAAAACTCAATAGATAGTTTGGGGTCATGCCCCTTCATGCCTTCCAAAAACAAGGCCAATTTACCTCATTGAATAATAGGCCAAACCTCCTTATCCTACTTCCACATCTTACAATTAGTGGGTTCATACTGAACCAATTTAGCCCCCATGGAAAAATCTACAAACAACAAAGCAAGAGAAATAGTTCGATAAAAATTTCAAGAAGAATACTAAATCTAGGAATAAAAAGGCTTGTCAAAAGACTACTTAAAGAGGGCAATTTTCCATAATTTTAAATCATGGCATATAACAAAGGGAGCTAATAGAAGATTCAACTCAATCTCTTTTCTACAACACTTTGACATCATTATTAATTAACTCACAAACATGCCCAGAGATATGAGTGATATTATCCTAGATAATAGATTTGGAGTAAAAGTGCCAAGGTTAGCTAGCACATCCGTTACTTTGTTACCATTTCAAAACATGTGACAAGATCTTCTTTTCCCAAGAGAAATCATGAGATTGCAATCTGATAGGATGGGGTCCTTGAGGGACCAACAAGGTTTAGCAATCCCTTCCAGTAAAATAATGGTGTTTCTAGAGTCACTCTCAATGTATAGGTTGGAAAATTCAACAGTGGTAGAAATCTAAATACCATAAAATGTCATCTCGAACTTAGAAAAGCTATAAGATTAAATGCCAAGATTCACTATATAAGCTAGAATTATTTTCCCATTATGATCATCAATGACCCTACCTCGAGGTCATGTTTGGTTGAGCCATCAAGGTTAAGCTTAAGATAGGTAGGCTCAAGGGGGGGGGCATGGATAATTCCTCCTGTCTAAAGGAATCTGAGAACTTAGAGCATTGAGAGTCTCAAATAGATTCTAGGATGAAGAAATTGAGAACTCCAAGTTATTATGATTCCTTTTAGGCTTGCATGAGGTCATTGTGATATTCTCAATAAATTTGATTGATAACCTTATTGGAAATCACACACCAGGTGAATTTTTTTATCTCTAAATATCCTATTATTGTGCTTCTTCTAGAGTGCCCACTTAGTGAGGAAAATGTACTATCAACATAACTTGATGAGATGGGATGAGAAACCAATAGGTGCCAACTATCCAAAATGCATATAACACCCCTTTACAAAACCCAACTGATATTGAAAAGCGATTAAATTCTTTTCTGAAAAATTCCAAGAGTAGGTGCAGTGAAATAAAAAGGTGGGGGATGGATTCAACTTCTTCCAAACACAAGAAATGATGGTTTCCAAGCTAGAGACCTTTATTCTACAAATTATCCGGAGTGAGAACTCATTTATGCAAGAAAGTACACAAAAAAAAACTTTGGGAAGAGAATTCCTTCTCCAAATCTCCATCTAGTCAAATAGAGGATGCTAGATATAAGAACGAATATTGTAACAAAACTTAAAAGAGTAATTCTCATCTTTAGAGTCCACCCAAACCAAGGAATCAAGTGAATTGGAGTTAAATAAATTGTGATTCTTAATATCTCTAAGAATCTCTTTAGCATCCAATTGAAGGGTGGGATCAAACTAAACCATAGATTTTGAGGGAAAGTGGCTTCCCTAGAACTTCTAGGGTTTGCACCTAGAAGGAGAGAACTCTTTCCACTCAAAGGAATCTAAAGGGTTCATTCAAGATTAGGGATCTAATTTGTGATGTGTGTGTGGTATGAAATTTATCTAAGTGTTGTAATCTATTGAAATAAATCAATCGAATGGATGAATACTAAATAAATGTAAAAGTATTAAAAAACACTTATAAGATGACCTAATGACCTAAAATGAATGCAAAATGTAACATAACTTAAAGAGGAAGAAGTGGTGCACCTAGAAACTGAAGGTTGGTGAAGAGGAGCTCTATAATCTTCCAAAATCTGCTATTGAGGGCCACTGGGACACTTACGCCAAGCTGGGCAACTTAGTCTTGCTTTAGGGCATCTTTATCATAACTAGTTTCGAGGAAATCAGTGTCCAGATCTGCAGAGATCACTTTTCAAGCTTGGTAATGGGACTAATTTTCCAATGATGGCAACTTAGTCCACCTATAGCTTTCAAGAATCTTGAGACTAAAACTGGTAGCTATCAATTTGTACTTCTATTTCTTACAAAAATCTGGACCCAAAACTTTATATTTTGACTTGCAAGTTGTCTTCAAGCTCCTTTTAGGGTTTGTTGACTTGGAATGATGTGGATGGATACATGACACCTTTTAGCACCTTACTCTCTGACTAATCTGCATACAAAGTCTATGAAACACACATGCAAAGAGGGGAAAAGGGTTAGGGTTAGAGAATAGGGGTTTGCCTTAGTCAAACCCCATTTTGGTAATCAAACCCTACATAATCAAATAGAATGTAAAGGGAAAGATTATTGAATAACATGCAAGTACAAAAAATCACCAAGCCCTTGTTGAAGAAGTTTGAAGATATGCAAGTGATCAGCTCCAATGGATTGTGCTTGAAGTTCTTAGAGTGCTTGAATGCTTGATGCTTGCTTGAGAAGATACATTGCTTGATCATGAGAGAATGAGGAGGATGAAAATGAGGGGAAAACCCTTTATTTATACATGTCGTGCCCTAATTTCCTAAAATAACACATCATAGGCCAACCTTAGGGTTTAGGAGACAATATCCCACCAAAATTTTGGATTAAATTTGATTTTTGTGCCACATGGGACTAAGTCGCCCAAGGTGGTGACTTATTTCACTTGGGAAATTTCAAGTGGATGTTGGAAATTAAAATGTGATTAATGTTATTTAATGGGATTATCTTTTGAAACACACTTAAGTGGGACCTATAAGTGCACTAAGGGGTCATTTATTAGAAGAAAGGGTTAATTTATTTATGACAAGCGTAGGAAAGTATGAGAGTTTGTTACAACTCTTTACAACACTTTGAAATAGGACTTGGTAAATGATAAAAATAGGTTGTTTAGGTGAATTGTGATGGAAAGGTCTTAGAAAAGTGGGAAAATGTAATACAACACTTCACAACACCTTTGTAATACATCATTATGTTTTTATTGATTTACAAGTGTTCAAGGCCTAATGTGAATGTGTTGGAAACATTACAAGATTAATTATAGGAAAAATCAAGCCAAAATCCATAGGAAAAGGCCCAAATGAGCATGAAAAAGGATACTTTTTTTTACATTATATTTAACCCCCACTTTAGTGAGAGGATGAAATTGATTCAAACTCGCACTAAAGTAGCCAAGACATGCATATCAAGAGGGATCCATATATATCCATGTTGGCAAGATGAAACAAAAATAATCAAGAGGGATGATCAAGCCCCCAGGATCAAGATCCCATGACAAACCAAACATCAACACAACAGATAACACAAGAAAGTTATGTGAAGGAGTGAAAAGAAAAGTAATATAGGATCAAGCTTCAACCTTTTGTCCATCTAGTTGTGGATCAGATCTAGGTTGTTTCTCTGAAAAGATGTGTACTCACTTTGAGGTGATGAAACTTTTGGTTGTCGGCTGGGTGAGAAGGCCAAAATAGTGAGAAACATACACTCATGGCTGGTATGCACTGACACAAACATAGGTGGCTATGGAGAAAGTCGTGCTACTAGTTGGACTTCCCACTTAACCATACCAAAGTTATACCTCCTGATAACTTTGATAAGGTTCCATAAAAGAAAAGGTTTCGATCTTCTTGAGGAAAGAAAAGCTTCGTATACTTGGAACTCATGAACAAGTGCAAGATGGCACCATAGGCATGAAAACTATGTTATGCAAGGTGGCCATATATGTAAAATGTAAAATGAAAAATGTAAAAGGTAAAAGGATTGTTCAAAGGAGTATTGCTTAGTTTATGTGAGGTCTTTGACTTAGGGAACATTGTGTCTAATGTCTCCAAGAGAGGACCAATCAAAGAATAGAAATATCAAAACTTATGGTATGCAGTGTGTCACATCAGGCCACCAAGAGGAATGTAATATGCTAAGATAGATCACTTTCATGAATAACATTACACCCAATGTCATCTACAAAGTGACAAACACATTGTATGAAGTAATAAGGCTACACTAAGAACCAAGAAAAATGCAAAAATAAATAATGCCAATGTATGCCCCCACTTTAAAGGAATTGTTACACATCATTCTGTGAGCAATTAATTTAAAGTAGCAAAATAAAGAAGGCTAAAAAAATCAAGGACACAAGAGAAAAATTGGAAAGCCCTATGCCAAGTGATATGCTTACGAGTAAATTTGTGTCATGTAAGGAAAAAGAAGAAAAAGGGAATGGGATTTCCCCCAAAATGAAAAACACAAAACACATAAGGGATCTATGGATTTGGGGTTAGTATGTTTGTGTAGAGAGCTCAAAATTGTCATCATTCCCCCAAATACATAGAACTGGAAGGACACAAATAGGGAAAAAATAAAGACAAAGAGAGTCATTTTGGGTCAGCATGGAAGAGACGTAGGGTGTCTGGACCCTTTGCATCATCCTCCAAAGTACAAAAAAAGAAAAAGAAAAGGAGAAATATCCTTTTGGGTCAACATGAAAGGGATATTTTTGTCTCAATGCCTTGCATCATCCCCAAAAGGAAGGCAAAACCCAAAGAAAAAAGTGAAAGGAAAGTTAAAACATATAGAAGAATGAAGATACAAATAGAGGAATGTCACAAACAGAGAGAAAATCAAACAAAATAGTAAGAGGAACACGTTACACATATACAAAAGAAAATTAAAGATACTAGTAAGGAAAATACAAGTCAATTGAGTCAAACAAGTCATCTGCCTCCCAATCTTGTTCAGTGTAAAGTGCGAGTGGGTGACTAGCTAGAGGGACAACAACAATTGCCGAACTAGCATCAATGTAAATGCTCGTCCTAGGAGAGTTATCATGTAAGCTCATGGAAGATGAAAATAATGTATTCAAATTGTGATGCATGGGTATGTGCAAGTTCATGATGGGCCAAAAAGTGGCGATATGTAAGTGACATGATGGCCCATGTGGCTGACA
The DNA here is from genome assembly GCA_007115665.2 of Sequoiadendron giganteum. Lineage (NCBI taxonomy): Eukaryota > Viridiplantae > Streptophyta > Pinopsida > Cupressales > Cupressaceae > Sequoiadendron > Sequoiadendron giganteum. The sequence goes on along the minus strand of CM021106.1, from coordinate 348,496,155 downwards.
AATTTTTTTTAACCCAAAATTGATGAAACGAAAAGGGTTTTTAAAGGAGATTCTCAGCTTTCCACCAATATAAATTATTCTTTACTTTGAATTTAATAAATAATTATTATTCATTTTCTATTTGAATTACGACTGAAGTCCTGATTGGTAGTCTGATTGAAAAACATCTATAGCTTTCAAATGGTATCACATTTTTTGAATCCAAAACATGTGTCACATTCTATGTTTCACATACTATAGTATTAAAAAAATAAAAATTGAATTTCATGAAGTTTTGAGCAAGTTAAGGTGGTCAGACATACACGTTTTTATATTTTTTAAAAGTTGTAATAAAAAAATCATAATTAATTATTTACATGGAAACAAATTACAAAAAAATATGCATGACATCGGGACATGAGTCCTCTACTTATATCTGAAATATTATAAAAAAATATTATCATTTCATTGTGGTTAGGGTGGTCAGACAGACACCTACTTCTTATTTTTTCCCTGAAATTTAAGTACTATTGCATTGAAATTTCAAATTTTCACCAAATAGATTTATTTTTTAAAAATAAACCTAGTATTTTAGAAACTACATTCAATTTGCTACAAATTATTTTCTTACATATTTTTGAAATAATATAGATAACTTATTCAAATTTTTACGTCAAGTTTCCTAACTATGATTTTTGGAATTTTCATTGCCACTTAAGACCCTATTTTTTCCATGATGATCCTGCACATACCCGCACCTCTTCATGTATTTTAGAAATATCATCATTGTCATCTAAATTAATGATAATAGGAGGGTGAATTATTATGTCAGTTGAAGAATGTAACTCTTGTGGTGGGGGAGGTATAGGATCATGTTGAGGTGGGTGGGGAGGAGGAGCATCGTGCATTGCTTTAGTCAAGTGTGGATTATGATTGGCTATATTTTATTTTTCATGTAACCAATGAGCAAGGGCACAATTTTGACGTCTATGCTCCTTAACTCCTTTGTTTCTTTTAATTATATTGTTAAGTTGTATCTGTGAAGGAGAAGGTTGATCAACCATAGGTTGCTTGTTATCCCTAGGGGGAGGAACCATTGGAGGTTGTTCAAACACTTTCTCCTTGGATTTATAAAATTATTTTATGTGAGGAAGTTGGATGAAGTTACTTTCATAATCAATAGGTCACTTAGAGGATGTAGATGAAGTTTCAGGTGTTGGTTGAGTTTGGTATTTTTTTCATTGATCAAGGATGGGAGCTTTGGAAATGGATGGAGAGATTTTGTGAAGAGATAATTCCATAATTTTGTCTACTTTAAATTTTTGATAAGCAATGAAAAAGAAATCTCTTCGGGGTGTGATGGGTTCCATAGGCTCAGGCCAAAAGGCTTATAAAGAAAAGTTTCCTTTAGAAGACAAGGGATTAAAGCCACTATGGTGGATAATTAATATATCATTGTCAAAGGGAAGCTTTAAGAACTTGTGAAGAACCGAAGGGACCACTTTCATTGAGCAAATCCATGGATGGCCTAGCCATAAATGAAATTGGTCTAACTATAGAATGATAGAGAATGTAACATCCAATGTCTTAGGGCCTATTTTTCATGGGAGGGTGATCGATCTGATTGTAGGGCAAGGAAAACCATTATGTGTTTTGATCCACATGTTAGGTTTATCATAGTCATCTTGATAAAGATCATGCAATACCAAAAAATCTTCCGAGAATGTGGCAGGATCTATTAATATCCCATTAGTGGGCTTATAATAGATACGTCCAGCTATGTAAAGAGGACTGTCAGGGATATTTTTAAGTATGTCTTGAGAAGAAAAAGTAATATAAAGATATTTTTTAGGTTGGCCTTTATGAGGAATAACATCTATTGTTCCTGCCATTTCCTCTATAGGTTTGACATGGGTCACATGTGGAATACGATTAGAATGTTCATCCTTTGTATCAACATTCATAACATCATTCTATGGAGTTTCACTAGCTTTGTCTAATAAAATATTATTTTTATGCATAGGATTAGTGAAAAACTGAAAATTTTGATTTGGAGGGGCAATAGATTTATTGCCTTGATCATTAACACCAACAACTAATAGACGGCCAAAATCAATGAGGTATTGAACAAGATGCTTCAGATGCTTGCATTGCTCTGTATCATTGTTCATTTTTCCTATGAAAATGGAAATAAGATTTGGAGTTGAAGTTTGGAGGTAAAGTATTTCTAGGATCGGGTGCGTGGACAACGGGTAAGGTAATCATTTGTTGTTGCAAAAGCTAAGACATTGTATTATGGAGGGTATTGAGTAAAGGTGTAAAGTTTCACTTTGGATCTCCATAACTAAAAGGCACCACGACCTTCACAACTGCTATTTGGTTATTAGTAGGTGGAGGGGATTGTTGAGGAGGGTTAAATTGTAATAACCCTTTGTTTTTCTTTTTAAATGGTTGAGAATTATTTTGGTTGGCAGTTTCAAATTTCTCAATTCAACTAGAAGTGGAACATGTATCATGACTATTAATTGAATTGTGATAATCACAAAGGGCTATGCATAAGTGCATGAAGGAATGAAATTTAATTATGGTGATCTTGTCTTGAAGGTGTGTTAGAAAAACTTCTATAACACATCTTTTGAAGATGTGGATCAGAAATCTTGACATCGATTTGGGAATAAAGCAATTGATAGCTTGAGATAAAATAGGTTATCTTTTCATCATTTTTTTTCTTACATCGCATCAAATCGACCAAGGTCTTTTTAGGAATCATGTGCACTTGGAAATGGTTGATAAATGCCTCAAAAATTTCATTAATGAACAAATTGAATAATTTGGTAAAGAAGAAAACCATTATAAGGCAATATCTTTTAAGGTCCTGGGGAACAGTTTAGCTAACAATTTATCATGAAGGGAAAAATCACTACATAAAGTAGTGTAAGCATTAACATGGTTAGAAGGATCACCCTTCCCTCCATATTTCTCAAATCTAGGTAATTCTATTCCTTGTGGCATTGGAGTTCACAAGATTTCTAAGGACTGTTGGTTGTTTTAACAATGAACCAAGTAGGTCTTGACAGATACCTATGAGCTTATCGGGCTCAATTCTCAAACATTTGCTAGATGAGTGGCCAACTAATGAGATATAGCATTAATTGCTTTATCTCCTGCACTTCGGGTTTTGCTAAACCCGAGAGGGTAATCCCATAATGTATTAAACTATTATTTGAAATGATTTATGTGTACATTGCATATTTAAGCAAGTCACGTATTCTCATTGTTGGCTAACAAGCTGAAATTTATCAAAAAGTTGGCAATTCCTTGAATAAACTACACCTTCTAAGTCGAGAATACCAATACAACACAAACAACACAAGTTCCAGATAAGTCAAAGATTACTTTAAAAGATTGTTCTTAGGTTGGATATTTGGGGATGAAAAGGTATCGAAATGACTTATGATCAGTTCCATTATCTACGAGCTAGGAGTCTAAGAAAATTGAAATATATTCAACATTTAATTTTGGACATTAAAGACCAATGTGATATCACTTAGTAATCCAAAAATCAGTAACCAAGTTCTAGAAACTACTTATCATATCCAATGATCCTGCATAAGAATTCATGATTTGATTTAAGCAATTTAACTTCTCCTATGGACAAGAGCTAAAATCAAAACAAACATCAAAGTATAAAATGAAGAAAATTAATGAAATGCTCTCTGATTAATATTTTCATTAATAATTTGCATACATAATCAAAATGGAGAGACTATAGACTCGTAAAATCTCCATTATCATTATGATATATCTAGAAACCATACATTTGACAAAATATGCTACTGAGACTCAAAAAATTGATAAAGACCAAACATACTTTGTCCGTGTTCTTAATTTTCATTATATAGCTCTAGTATTCAACAAAAGAACTATACATATGGCCCTAAATTCCCTTTTATAGAATAAGGGAGCAAAACAAGCTTCAGGCTAGAAAATACATATGCTACGATAAGATTGGATTGCAAGAAAATAGATTCTCCAATTTGGTTATATCTACCTGTATCAAAATAGAGGGGCTCATATAAGAGAAAGTTTTTTTACATTTTTTATGAGGATCAACTTCGTCTACCAAATAAATAAACAAACTCATAGCAGCACCTTGATTTCATCGGACCAAAAGACAACTTGACGTGGATCAAAATGAATAAGCATTCGAGTTGGCATTCCACATCACGAATAATTTAACATCTCCCTATGAAACGTATATTTAATACACTTGTAACTTCGAAGGCAACAACTGTACAATACTTGACCCGGTATATATTTCACACTCCAATTCACAAACCAAAGTTTCCAACATACACTCTTCCCCATTCTTCATATTCTTCCTTATATGGCCAATTAAAATCCATAATTTCATCCATAGCTTTTCTATAAGGGGCATACTTAGTTACCACTGCATTGGACTCTCTATCAAAATCCTCCAAAAAAATAATAAGAAATGTCAACCTTTCCAATGTAGCATTGAAAAGATCAATACTAACCTCCTTGCATATTTCATTTACCTAGGAATGGATAACCTCATCCATTTCCATTTTCCACTCACGCAATGGCTTCAATTCATGATTATTAATTTTGAAATTGAGCAATGGTGACATATCTGTAAGGCTGTAATGAGATAGTAATTCTATTATCTTCTGCTCAAGCGGGGTTGCATATCCCTGAAATTTTTTCTCACCCAACCTACATACAAAATCATAAACCGATTGCACTAGTGGGTACTTATCTTCATGTTGACCATCCCCCACTAATAATAGTGTCAATATTTTGTATATTGCAACCCATTTATTCAAGGTTGGTATAGCCAACATCTTATCCTTTTTATACAATCTCATTGCACGTAACATCAGAGCATAATTGTCATACACACCATTGAATCTAGCTTGAATCTTCTCGTTTAGATGTCTTAATGTAGTGTGAACAACCTTTGATATATTCGCATTCATTGCATCTTGAACCCTTTCTAGTAGATTCTTGTATGTTTCAACATCCAAAAGTAATTGATCTCTATCAAATGAGCTAGAACCTGATCCACTTGGCTCTTCCATTGCAATTGGTTGTTGTTCTCGATTATAAGGTACTATTGCTAAGGCTTGAATTTGAAATGAATTTTTCACATATGTCACTGGAGAAACTGAAGGTGGATGACTTGAGCTAGGTTGAACTTGATCTCCTTGTTTATATAGAGCCAGTTCAGTTTGGAATGTAGCTACTTTCTATTGGCTCTTATCCTAATCACCTAAGAGCTCTCTATATTTTGATTTAAAGTTATCTCTTTCTAGGGTGAGACTCTCAATAGTTGATTGAGTAAACCTAGCTACATTTATAGCCATGTCTGCAGCCTCCAAAGATGGAGTATGAAAAACTCTTTTTACAAGCAGTTGACCACTAAAATCTGATGCTTCTACTAGAACTAGTTTTCTAGGTCCTGGAAACAAAGACCAGATCGCTAGTGCCTCCCAATTCTCACTAAAATTTGAAACTTTAAGTCCCATTTCCAATTCTTCCTCACTTTGTACAATAGGCCCATCATCCCTTCTCAAAGAATCTAGCATAATAGCATCAACAATATTCCATTCGAGCAATAGCAACACACTAGTTTTCTTTACCAATTCTCTACCCTCTTGGGCATTAATATTTTTAAAATCATTTTTCAAAATATCCATTACATTTTCCTGAATAGCATCTTTAGGCAAATCAGGATGCAAGCTTCTTTCAATGGCAACTTGCTTTGTATACTCTACAACCTTAGTTCTCCACCCAAATTCCTAAAATGCTGAAGTTTCAATGAAAGAATCATGTTCCATTAATTCCTTACTGGCCTCTACCCTCTGGTCATTTGCAGTGCTCAACCCACAAATGTCAAGCTTCCCCAGCCTGAGGATACTCTATCCTGAACTTGAAGCAACTGCTCTTTCTTGAGGCGGCATCCCTATTTGCATTTCCTTAGGGGTGATGGCAATATCATCCTCCTTTTTGTCTTAAAAATCAACTACTCCTCTTGCCTCTATCCTTTTATTCTTTTGAGGTGGTTGCTCAGGAGGAACAAAACTTTCAGGAGGTGAATCAAAATCAATTATAGGCATAATTTCCTATGTAAGAGGAATTAGCTCTATATTCTTAGGAGAGTTTACCTTTGGCCCCTCAGATGTGATAGGAACTATTGAACTTCTTTCCTCACTTGCCACTTTCTTTCTCCTAGAATAAATTATCAACTATTTAGGTGGTTGATATGAGGGTCTTTCTTCTAGAATCACCTCAACATTTTCTTCAACCATTGTTGCCTTCCCTTTATGTGAAAATTCTTGTTGTTCCTTCAAAATACAAACAAGCTCCTCAAAATTATCCATAACATACATAACTTTATTCAAACCACCTTGTTTGTCTAGCAAAGTAATGTAATGGGGATCCTTGTTGATCTTAGATTCAACCATCTTTTTATAAGCTAAGTATTTGGCTTTCCTCTCATGTTGTTCCCCAATATTAATATTTTTTCTAATAACATCCTCAGGATAACTAAAACCATGTATATAAGTACCCATTTTCTTATCTGCCTTGAGCTTACTAATGAAACCTTCAAGGTCGCAATTCCTTGGACTCATAGTCACTAGTCTATAAGGAGCTAGAAAATCATCTAATCTTTTCCATGTCCCTCTTGGCATGATGTAATATGCAAATACGGTCCATTCTGGGAAGAATGACCCCTTCCTTGTTGATTCAGGTAAATGTGATTCCTTTGAGGCTCTTAGTTGCCTCATAATTTCAAGGAATCCAATCTTTAAAGGAACATCTGTAGGCAAGGCATATGGACCCAAACCACTACCATATATTCTAAAAATTGTCTTATCAGGATACAAGATCAAGTCTCCCCAATTATGACTGAAATTAAAATCAAGCCTCATCTCCTTAGGTCTCAAGAACTGATGGATTTATTTGGGAATTATAGGTGGCTCATATATTAGAGCTCTCCTTATCCTGGGAAACAAAATCATTTCTAAACATCACAAAATTTTACCTCTTATCATCTCTATCCAAGGGTCTAGTCTAACATTGAATAGGAAAATCAACATTATCTATTTTTCTCTCTAAGGTTATTTCCTTTTCAAAGACTCGTTGTCCCTTGTGCAAGAACATATGCATAAACAATGAGTACCACCAAAACTTCACCCATTTCTTTCCTTCTTTCAATTCAACTAATCCCTTATGAATATGTTCAACCAAATAATTCCCATAATCATAAGCATTATTGTACATTGGATATTCGAATTGTGTAGCCATGTATCAATATTATTTCTGCAATGTATCAAGTGGATTAGCACCAATATTTTGATATAGAGAGTACATAGTCTTTTGGAAGTAACTAGCAAAATAGTTCACCGAGAAAGGTTCAAACTCTTTATCATCTATCGTAATTTTCTTGTTATTCTTCCCTTCACCAGTTACTGCAGTATGTGTAGGAAACATCTTTTCTCTGATGAACAATTTGGTATTGTTGTACTGTGATCTAAAAGTATCCATGTCTAATGGAACCATATCTTGATTCCATGGGTATAAGTTGAAAACCTGTTAAATTTCTTCCCTGGTTACTTTTACCATAACCACCCCATTAAAAGTTTTGACAGCCCTAGAAACTAGTTTATATCTTGATGCAATATCCTTTAGGAGATCCACATCCATGTATATATTGGGAACAATCAACTTCCCCATATCCAATTTCCATGGGTTACTGAAAGGAGACCCAAGGTTCCTATTCCCAAACCAATGTTGCAACATCTACCACCCTGTGAATGGTACTTTAGAGTCCTTGATAAAACAAGCTTTGTCTATCAACCCTTCCATTACAGTTAGCCCATGAAACAAAAACCTTCCTTTTGGTTTCTTACTTGTAGACTGGGGTAATAGGTTGTTAACATCTTGAGGCAAGACTCTAGACTAGGCAGAAGAGGACGAAGCACCTGGTGTTCTGGGAGCCATGGGTTTGTATGCACAGATATTTTGACAAAGGTATTTTAATAAAGAAATCCCAATTGTAATTTACAACCCTGGACAATCACTATTTCTTCACAATTTATAGGGCTACGGCTTCAAAGGAACAAATTAATCCTAGTTTTATAACAGTTAAAATAAAACAAACGGACACATTCATTTTCAAAGTAAACTAAAGTAAGCCCTAACTCAAAAAGCTTAAAAAATCCATGGAATTGTGTTTATAGAACTTACTACTTTCAGTCGTGTCAAACCCTAACATCAGCTAGGAAAATCACTACAATTCACTTATCAACTCATATTTCCTAGGACACGTCTCTGAACTTCAAACAAGCAATAATTGACAGTACATGAATTTTGATATGAACTAAATAGGCCATACAGTTCATTTCCACCATTAATGCTCACTCATGTGAAGTGAAAGAAATGCAACCAGCATACTTTGCAGCTTTGAATGTGATTCATTAATCCACAACTAAGCTAGACTATTTTAAGAACTCAAATCGAGTTGATATTGTTTGAATTTTCCTCACCGCATCTAGCTCAGATGAATACCCAATAAGAATTTTCTGATAGGACCTTCCCCATGTATTTTTGGGCTCCATCTTCCTGTAGCTACAAAGTGTACATGGTAGCTTCTCACATGTCTCAGCGTCCTTAAGGAACTTGCACCTTATTTCCGCAAGCTAGTGGGGAATGATGGTGATCACTTTTGTCGCTCGATTGGCACCGTTGATGTCAAAGTATTAATCATTGTTATGGGACACAACAGGTGGGCCCCCTCACACATGGCAACACTTCTCTAGCCTCATAGTATTCATCTTGTGTTTATTTCAAATGGACTGGCGAGTGGGGAACGGTCCAGATGAAACTCCACAATCTTTAAACTGCTCAACCTGCACATGAAGCAAAGTTAGTCATAAAAAGGGGCCTTGACTAGGCTGATGAGATGATACCCTCATGGATCAATGACTCAGGCTTAATTTATTCATAAATCAAAGATTAAAATCAAGTGTGAGGGAAAACTAAAATGACCAATGATAACAAGGTCTTGGGGCCAGTAAAGAATGCATATCAATGACTTAAGATATAACTAATAAGATCGACAACTAGGATATCCATTCAACACCCAATTAGAACGTTCAAGGATGAGACATAAATCAATTGAAAACAACACTAATTGAGAAAACCCTAAACCCTAATCAATAAGGAATAGTTGACATGTGAATATCAAGTACCCAAGACTCAAAATGTCAAGCATTTTTGAGGGCTCTATCATCGGCTCATGCCTAGGGATGCATACCCCTAGAGGGTATGGCGATAAGTTGATCTCTTGGTGAAGCAAACTAACATAGAGGGACCAAAACTAGGAGCTTAATCGGACAAGGCAAGCATACGCAACAGATAATAAACACACCAAACCTTATATATAGAATTTATAGGACTATACAATGTACATGGATATGCAGCCTATTTTAAAAAAATAGGGTTTTAGGTGTTGTCCATGTACTGGAAGTTCCAAACATTCACTTGCAAATGATTGCAAGAAGTAAGAATCCTCCCCATGAATATCTACAATTTAGTAAGGGCCATACCACAATGGATCAAACTTCCCATGCTTTCCTTTATCCTCTAGTCTTGCATTCCACATCAATACCATATACCCTATTTCAAATTTTCTCGGCACAACTCGCTTGTCATGTAAATACTTAACTTGAAGCTGCATTTTCTTATTCTTCTTGTGTGCTTCTCTTCTCATCTCATCAAGCTCAACTATTTCATTCATCCTATTTCGAATCTCATCATAGATGTTAGTGTCATATTCTAGTACAAACCTGTACATCTTTATCAAATTATTATGAGGAATTCAAGCTTCCACTCCATACACCAAGTTGAAATGAGAGAGGCCTATAGCTTTCTTGACTGTGGTTCTATATGCCCATAAAGCTAATTACAACTTTGAGTTCCATGCTTTCTTATTCTTTTCAAGGACTCTTTTGATGATCTTCATAAGGGTTTTATCGCTTGATTCAGCCTGTCCATTCCCCTGGGGGTGATATGGGGATGAATAAGATATATTTATAGCATGCTAATTGAAAAAGTATAAAAATTATTCAGATCGAAAGCACATGGAATTATTAGAGATGATCCTCACAAGCATACCGAACCTACTCAAGATATTATTCATCAAGAAATTCATGACAACCTTGCTAGTTTCTTTACGGGTGGGAATAGCCTCAACCCACTTTGGAAAGTAGTCAGTTGCCACAAAAATCCAGGTGCACCCTCCACTAGACTTCATTGCCATTTCTCCTATAAAGTCAATCCCCCATTGCTGAAAAGGGTCTGGTGCTGAAACTAGTCTAAGTGGCAAGTTACCTGAAAAACTTAAGCTTACCAGGAAACCTCTGACAATCATCACATTTCATGAAATACCTATGTGAATCTTTGAATATGGTAGGCCACTAGAAACCAACCCTCAATATCTTTTTCGCTATAGTTTTGGCCATATAATGGCCTCCACACACTCCTTTGTGCATCTCAATCAACAAATATTTTGCTTGATCACCATCCACACATCCGAGGAGCACACCCTCTGGGCTTCTCCACCAGAGTTCACTATCAATAATAACATATCTGATTGTTTGCAACTTTAAAGTTCTCCTCTCATTGTTTGAAAATACTCAACAATCCTTTGGTACCAACCGCATGGTTGCATATCAAAAATAGGAGCGACATTCACCTATTCAATCTGATTGATTTGGTTGGCCTCCAAGTTAGTCTCAGCCATGAGCTTGGCTAGACCTTGAACCCTTACCAATTTGGTAATCTGAACATCTATATTGAATTCCTGAATCCTATTTATCCATCTACATCTCCAACCTGTGGTTTCTTGTTGTGTAAAAATATCCTTAACTGTCGCACTTGGAACATGAGCTACTACTTTGGTGCTAGTTAAATAAGTTCAAAATTTCTTAACAACCTTAACTAAAGCATAGGCCTACTTTTCAATAGCATCATATTTCAACTTAGCTGACTGGATGGATTTTCTAAAAAAGGCAATTGGTCACTCAAAGCCCTCATCATTCTTTTGTAACAACACAGCTACTTTAGTATGGAAAGAGGCAAATGTGAACAATTGGAAAGATTTTATATAGTTAGGAGTCTTCAATATAGGGGCAACTTTGATAGCATCTTTAATAGCCAAAAAATATTTAAGGGGCTCTTCTCACCATATTACCTTTTCCCCTTTCTTAAGCATATTTGAAATAGGTATGCTTATCTCAACAAAATTAGTGACAAATCTTCTCAAAAAAATTATTTGCCCAAATAATGATTGAATTTCTTTGACATTCCTCGGTGGGGTAATTTTATCAATAGTTGTTGTCCTTTCAGGATCAATCTAATACCATCCTTAGAGACAATATGCCCCAACAGTTTACCCTCTTTAATTCCAAAAGCACACTTCTTTTGGTTCAAGGAAATACCATAGTTCAGAGCTCTGATGAAAATCTTCTCGAGATGGGAGCAATAATCTTCTTCTTTCTTGCTATGGGTGGTCAAATCATCTTGATAAATAGCAAGGAATAGATCTATAAAGTTGGAAAAAGCCACATCCATAGCCCTTTTAAAAGTAGCACCAACATTTATAAGGCCAAAAGGCATCCTGATATAAACATAAGTGCCCCATGGATTTGTAAATGTTGTTTTATATTGTTCTAACTTCCTCACCATAACCTGGTTGTACCCTGAAAATCCATCCATCATAGACAAGAACTCACAACTTGTTACCTTCTGCAACATGGCCTCCATGTTAGGTACAAGATAATTATCCTTGAAAGATACGACATTCAAATTCCTAATATCATCACACAACCTCAGATCCCCATTCTTCTTTCTGATGGGAACCAAGTTGGATACCCATGAAGAATGCCTTATAAGTTTAATGATTCCAGCATCACTTAGTTTTGCCAGCTCTTCTTGCATTTTGGGCCTTAAGGTGGGGTTAATAGGTCTTTGCTTTTGTCTAAATGGTTTTGTGTCAAGCTTCAGGGGAATTTCATATTGAAATAAGTCTTCCCTATAAGCTTTCAAATCATCATAAGACCAGGCAAACACATGTCTATATTTTTGTAATAGAGCAATCAACATAGTTCTCACATGTGGCTTCATTTTTTTACCAATGTAAACCTTCTTAGGGGAATTTTCTGTCCCCAGGTTGATTTCCTCAAGATCTTCTTTATTTGTGGGGTTTTGTCTAGTGACTGACCTATTTGGTCCATCAAAAAATATTTCAAGTGCAACCTATCCCTTTGGAATTTTGTTTGTTTTCAACTAGATTATATCATTACCAAACAGTGTCTCCTTAACATCAACTTCCACCACATATGAACTGAAATATATTTATTGTTGTTCATATTGGTCCACACAATGTAAGAATTTCAAGATGTCGTTATCATCTTCGAACACTTTCCAATTAAAAATTTTATTGGGCACAATGGGTCTTGTATGTACCTCAATCCTTGAAGTACCATCAAAAGTCACATCATCTAGCTTAATTTCTATGTTATCCAATAAATCTACTCTAACATTTTGTCCTCTCTCTATCCATTCTATCCCAAAAGCATCAAATGCCTCAATAATGTCCCAAACTTCATTTCTATATTGCCTTAATCTCTTATCTTTAGCAACAAACCTAGACTTGACTTGAGAGATTACCAATTCTGAATCCCCAAATACTTTCAATAGTTTTATCCCATGTTTGGAAAAAAAAATTAAACCAAGCAACAATGCTTCATATTCAGCTACATTGTTGGTACAAGAAAATTGTAGTAAAAAGGAGTATTTGAAAGTCTTACCTTGGGGAGATATAAGAACAACCCTAGCACTTGAACCTTCTTTTGAATAGGCCCCATCAAAGTACATAGTCCATAGAGAATTCTCTAGTGATGTATGTGAAGCTTCTTTAACAATTGGGGCAGGCTTGACTTCTGCTTCGTCTTGTTCCATTTATTCTATCTGAAAAGTGTCCATGCCAGTGTTTACAAAGTTGACTATTCGGGGTTCTTTTGGCTCTTCAACATGCTCAATCATGTTCTTGACTCTTGATTCCTGGGCAATTTTTACATCCTTTTGATTGATGGAGAATGTGGAAAATGATAAGTCGCATTGCATGCTCCCTTCGATGGAAGCACACCGCTATCTTGATAGTAGGATTCCATATGTTGGCAGAATATCCACCACTAAAACACTCATGACCAACTCTTTTTTTGGAAAATCAACCAATCTATATGGAACCTCATAAATTATACCAATAACAGGGACTTCTCTAGAGTCCATGGCATAGCACTTTCCATATGTTATATCAACCTTCAAGCCTATTTCCTCCATTATTTTTACATGCATGACATTGCTTGAAGCACCTGAATATATCATACAGATTCTAAGCATTTTTCCATCAATGATCAGACTCAAAAAGAAAGGACTAACTATATTTGGGTTTGAAGTGATAGCGGTTCTTAAGTAAACCTCAAGGTTATCATTAACACTCACCCCAACTTCAACATCCTTTTCCCATCTCTTGCTTGTTTTAGATGTATTAACCTCTACTTCAGGTTGGTTACCCCCAACAATACTATTAGTAACAACCACTATTTTGTGCTTGTGGTCATCAATCCTCATCATTTCAAGGAATGGAACTGTGACCCGAATTTGGGACAAAACTTGAAACATATTAGTGGGAGTGTAACTTGGTACTTGTGGAGGTACCATTTCTTGAGGAATCACTATATCAATTTTCTTGTCGTCTTTCTGCTCAATAGGGTTCAATTCCTTAAATTTTGACTCTCGTTGAATGACCTCAACAACAACCCTTGCCTTATCACCTTTCTTGGCCCAAATCCTTATTTCTTTAGTTCCTTTGGGCTTAATATCTTCCTTCTTGTTATCTGTCTTAGCACCCTTACTGTTTGCATTGCTTTACTTAATGAATATTCCTCCTTTATGACCTAGGGTACCACTTACCACCCTATTTTTGAGATGGATATCATTTCTTGCTTGGGCTTTGGCAGCCAATGCAATTGTATATCTCTTTATTTCCTCATTTGAAGGTCTCCTTAAAGAAACACTACATGCCTCTAAATTACAAGTTGTGTACTAATCCTCTCCTTCTTCATTAGAGAACACTTGTTGATGGTGAAGGATTGATTCTCTTCTTTGTTCATCCGCATCTTTTGTATCAACCTCATCATTGGAATAATAGTCATTAAATTTTATATCTAATCCAATCATAAACACATTTGATGTTTGATCAGGATCATGAGGATAATCAGTCTCCTTCTAATCATTTTGAGCTTGTTCCATGGATCTGGAAACTACGCATTGATTTGAGGAATGGGGAATTTCACACACTTCACACCAGGGTATGTCCTCTACAACATTTGTAGTGTTTTTATGCAATGGATCTGGTGTTGCTTGAAAATTCTTTTGATTACTCTGGATAGGATTCCCATTATTCCAACTATTGTGATATGGATAGTCTTTTAACCTTGGTGGCCTTTCATTTCTCTAAAATTGAGGCTTATCATTTCTAGATTTTTTTTGAAATAGATTTAAGACTTGGTCCAACTTCTCTTCTAGGGCTAAAAATCTAGGAACCTTCTCATTCTGAGCCTTTGAATTCTTAGAATATTTGGGGTCATCCCTTTGACCAACCTTCCTAGATGCTCTTCTATTATTTTCAATGTTTACTGCCATCTTATAAGCTTCTCTTAGAGATTATGGATTTTTATCTCTGAGTAAGTAGCACATTTTAGAATCATAAGCATTACAATAAACAACTAGACATGCCCTTTCATTAGGCCTTAGAAAACTAGGGACCTTATACATGGCCTTCTAAAATCTGGCATTGAATTCTATGGCCATCTAATTATGCCCCTTTGTAATGTAATTGAAGTCATTTAATCTAAATCCTGGGTCTGTTTGATCACCATATTTCTCTCTAAAGGCTCAAAGGAAAGAATCCTTAGATTCAATGCTCCCATTTGGTAGGCTCCTATACCAATCTCTTGCATCCTCTATAAGGGGTTGCATGGATTATTTCATAGCCACGTATTCATCCCATAGTTGAAAGTCTTATATGAAAATTTGAAATTCTTTCAAATGATCTTCCCCACTGAAGGCATTGTTACTGGTAAATTTGGGCACATGCTTTCTAGCATTGTCCGGTACTGGGTTTGGGTATCCAAGAATATTTTCAAAACATAATTGCCTATACCCATCAGTATGCAACAGTCTCCTATCCATATGGCCTCCATCCTCATCATGTATATCATTACCTCTTTGTCTTTCCCCATCATGCCCATATCTTTTGTATTGGAAATTATGCTGATCACTAGAATGGACAATTCTATCCTTGTCTTCAGGTTGTGAAGAGGAGCAGGAGGGATTACTAGTGGGTGAACTCTTGTCACTGGTATGGGGTTTTGAGGTAGATGAATGACCTTGGGGGATTTGGGTTTTAGGGACAGGGTCTTTCAATGTAGATTCCAAGAAACTAAGTTTTTTCTTCATTTCCCTATTTACTGCCATTAGCTCCAATTCCTTGGTCTTCCTTTCCAATTCTTCATTCTCCTTCATCAATTTATCAAATATTGAGATAGAATTATCTTGAGATGTATCTTTCTTTGAAGCACCTCCCTCATTAATTTTTACCCCTTCATTGGCTTTTATTTCACATATGATACACTTCCCTATATCAAGATCATGGGTTTCTTTCTTGGTATTTTTGAGAGGAGGGGGTGGTGGGATGACAATTTTTTCAGCAGCCTTGGGCTATGGGCCTTCAACAGTTTTATCAACTGAGGGAATTACATGAATTTTTTTGACAATTTCTTGGACTACCAGGCCATCTTCTTGGTCAGCCTGAGTTGCAAACTTTTCCATTGCTTCCATCTCCCTAGCTTTCCTTCTTAACAAATCCCTATGCATCATACTATCCTTAATTCTCTTCTCATAAGCTGCTTCCCTTCTCTTTCTACTTTCATTACATTTAGCAATCCTTTGATTGAGTAAATTCACATCATTCATCACCCCTTCCTCATTTGGTAGGGTAGATCCTTCATCAAGTACCACTACATTCTTAGGCTGGGAAAGAAGTGGTTCATGGGAATAAACATCTCCAGTCAATAAGTCATCAGGGATAGGGGTATATGGATGAGGATTTGGGTTATATCCTTCAGCTCTGGTACGCCTAGTACTAACACTATCTCACTAGATTCTATCCCATTCTCTTTGCTTCATAGCTTACATACAAGGGTTAGAGGAATACTCATTTATAGTAGCCATCATATAAACACCCCCCTTACCATCAGAAGTATTATGACTGAAATATACTAAATCCTTCTCAGAACTTGAGCTACAACTAGAATGTATTTCATGTTCAGGGGTGTGGTGTGTTGTAGACTTACCGCTTCCAACATCCTTAGTCTTTATCCATTTTCCTTTGTTCTTGGGTAAGTTACCCTCCAACTTTTTCTTTGGATGCTTCTTAATGTGACCTCACATTCCTTTCATTTGAGCTTGTCTTCCTTTCACCTTTGTCACCTTCTATAATTTCCTCACACTTTTCTTCTTAACTTCCTTGATATCCTTGAGCACCAGTTCGCACTGGTGTAGAGACGTTACAGTCGCCACCCAAGATTCTTGGGAAAGATTAGTAGCAATTTTTTTGTGACCTTTTACCAATATCAATAGATCTATGGAAATTAAGACAAGCTCTGACACATACAAAGTATCCTTTCACGGACTTTGAATGCATTCCCTAAAGATAAACAAGAGAGATAATTAACATGAATTGGGACAATAGACTAGAAAAGCTTGGAGAAAAACTTGGTAGACACTTTCAATTGAATAAATCTACGAGTAATTAACACCATGCAACGTGGTGAACTGTGACAAGGTGTTCTAGAGAACTAGTAGTTATATGACTTACATCCCCAGTAGAGTCGACATTTTGTTAGTTTTTTTAACAATGAACTAGTAGGTCTTGATAGACACCTATGAGCTTGTCAGGCTCAATTCTCGAACATTTTCTAGACGAGTGGCCAATTGACTAGATATAGCATTAATTCCTTTATCAACTACACTTCAGATTTTTCTAAACCCGGGAGGGTAATCCCACAATGTATTAAACTATTATTTTAAATGATTTATGTGTACATTGCATATTTAAGATGTATTCTCATTGTTGGCTAACAAGCTGAAATTTATCAAAAATTTGGCAATTCCTTGAATAAACTACACCTTCTAAGCTGAGAATACCAAGACAACGCAAACAACACAAGTTCCAAATAAGTCAAAGATTAATTTAAAATATTTTTCTTAGTTTGGATAATTGGGGATGCGAAGGTATCAAAATGACTTATGATTAGTGCCATTATCTATGGGCTAGGAGTCTAAGAAAATTGAAATATAAGGAACATTTAATTCTAGACATTGAAGACCAAAGCGATATCACTTAGTAATCCACAAATTACTAACCAAGGTCTAGAAAATACTTATCATATCTAATGATCCTGCATAATAATTCATGATTTGATTTAAGTAATTTAACTTCTCCTATGGACAAGAGCTAAAATCAAAACAAACATCAAAGTATAAAACAATGAAAATAAGTGAAATGATCTCTGATCAATATTTTTATTAATAATTCATATACAAAATCAAAATGGAGAGACTATAGACTCAAAAACTATCCATTATCATTTTGATATATCTAGAAACCATAAATTTAAAAAAATATGCTCCCCAGACTCAAAACATTCGATAAAGACCAAAAATACTTTCTTTGTGTTCTTAATTTTCACAATATAGCTCTAGTATTCAACAAAAGACCCATACTTATGGCCCTAAATTCCATTTTATAGAATAAGGGAGAAAAATAATCTTCAGGCTAGAAAATACATATGCTACAATAAGATTGGACCACAAGAAAATAGATTCTTTAATTTAGTTATATCTACCTGTATCAAAATAGAGGGTCTCATATAAGAAAAAGTCTGTTTACATTTGTTACAAGGATTAGCTTCATCTACCAAAGAAATTAAAAAACTCATAGCAGCACCTTGATTTCATCGGACCAAAAGACAACCTGACATGGATCAAAATGAATAACCATTCCCATCGGTATTCCACATCACTAACAATTTAACATCTCCCTATGAAATGTATATTTTATACACTTGTAACTTCTATGGCAAGACCTGTAAAATACTTGACCTGGTATATATTTCACACTCCAATTCACAAACCAAATTTTCCAACATACACTCTTCCCCATTCTTCATATTCTTCCTCAGATGGCCAATTAAAATCCATTATTTCATCCATAGCTTTTCTATAAGGGGCATACTTAGTTACCACTGCATTGGACTCTCTATCAAAATCCTCCCGAAAACTAATAAGAAATGTCAACCTTTCCAATGTAGCATTGAAAATATCAATACTAGCCTCCTTGCATATTTCATTTACCTAGGAATGGATAACCTCATCCAGTTCCCATTTACACTCATGCAATGGCTTCAATTCATGATTATTAATTTTGACATCGGGCAATGGTGATAGATCTGTAAGGCTATAATGAGATAGCAATTCTATTATCTTCTACTCAAGCAGGGCTGCATATCCGTGAAATATTTGCTCACCCAACCTACATATAAAATCATAAACCAATTGCACCAACGAGTACTTATCTTCATGTTGAGCAACCCCCACTAATATTAGTGTCAGTATTTCAGATCTTGCAACCCATTTATTCAAGGTTGGTATAGCCAACATCTTATCCTTTTTAGATAATATAATTTCATGAACATGAGAGCATAATTGTCATACACACCATTGAGTCTAGCTTGAATCTTCTCATTTAGATGTCTTAATGTAGTGTGGACAACATTTGATATATTCTCATACATTGCATCTTGACCCCTTTCTAGTAGCTTCTTATATGTTTCAACTTACAAAAGAAATTGATCTCTATCAAATGAGCTAGAACCTGATCCACTTAGCTCTTCCATTGCAACTGGTAGTTGTTCTTGACTATAAGGTAGTATTGCTAATGCCTGACTTTGAAATGAATGTTGCACAAATGTCACTAGAGAAACTAAAGGTGGATGACTTGAGCTAGGTTGATCCTTCTCTCTTTATTTATATAGAGCTAGTTTAGTTTCCAATGTAGCTACTTTTTGTTCTCTCTTATTGTAATCACCCAAGAGCTCTCTATATTTAGTTTTAAAGTTATCTCTTTCTAGGGTGAGACTCTCAACAGTTGATCAAGAAAACCTAGCTACATTTATAGCGATGTTTGCAGCCTCCAAATATGGAGTATCAACAAATCTTTTTACAAGAGTTGACCACTAAAATCTGATGCTTCTGCTAGAACTAATTTTCTAGGTTCTGGAGACAATAGGCCCATCAACCCTTCTCAAAGCATCTAGCATAATAGCATCAACAATATAACATTCTGGCAATAGCAACACACCAGTTTTCTTTACCAATTCTCTACCCTCTTGGTCATTAATTGTTTTAAAATCATTTTTCAAAATATCCCTTACATTTTCCTCAGTAGCTTCTATAAGAAAATTAGGGTGCAAGCTTCTTTTAGTGGCAACCTACTTTGTATACTCTACAACCTTAGTTCTCCACCAAAATTCTTGAAATGCTGAAGTTTCAATGAAAGAATCATCTTCCATGAATTCCTTACTGGCCTCTACACTCAGGTCATCTGCAGTGCTCAACCCACAAATGTCAAGCTTCCCCAACGTGAGGATAATCTGTCCTAAAATTGAAGGAATTTCTCTTTCTTGAGGTGGCATCCCTATTTTCATTTCCTTAGGGGTGACAAAAATATCCTCCTCCTCTGTGTCTGAAAAATCAACCACTTCTCTTGCCTCTGTCCTTTTCTTCTTTTGAGGTGGTTGCTCAAGAGGAACAAAACTTTTAGGAGGTGAATTAAGATCAATTACAATCATAGATGCTTGTGTAGGAGAAATTATCTCTATATTCTTAGGAGAGTTTACCTTTGGCCCCTCAGATTTGAGAGGAACTATTGAAATTATTTCCTCACTTGCCACTTTCTTTCTCCTAGAATAAATTATCAACTATTTAGGTGGTTGATATGAGGGTCTTTCTTCTAGTGTCACCTCAACATTTTCTTCAACCATCATTGCCTTCCCTATATCTGCAACTTCCCGTCGTTGCTTCAAAATACCAACAACCTCCTTAAAATTATCCATAGCATACATATATTTATTGAAATCACCCTATATATCTGGCAAAGGAATTTACTAGGGATCCTTGTCCATCTTAGCTTTAACCATCTTTTTATAAGCTAAGTATTTGGCTTTCCTCTCATCATGTTCCCCAATATTAAGAATATTTCTAATAACATCCTTAGGATAACTAAAAGCATGTATATAAGTACCCATTTTCTTATCTTCCTTGAGCTTACTAATGAAAGGCTGAGGGTCAGAATTCCTTGGATTCATAGTCAAAAATATACAAGGATCTAGAAAATAATCTAATATTTTCCATGTCCCTTTTGTCATGATGTAATATGCAAATATAGTCCATTCTGGGAAGAGTGACCCCTTCCTTTTTGATTCAGATAGATGTGCTTCCTGTGAGGCTCCTAGTTGCCTCATAATTTCAAGGAATCCAATCCTCAAAGGAACATCTGTGGGCAATACATATGCACCCAAAACACTACCATATATTATGAATATTGTCTTAATAGGATACAGGATCAAGTCTCCCCAATTATGACTGAAATTCAAATCAAGCCTCATCTCCTTAGGTCTCAAGAACTCATTGATTTATTTGGGAATTCTAGGTGGATCATATATTAGAGATCTCCTTATCCTAGATAAAAAATAATTTATAAACATCACAACATTTTACCTCCTAACATCTCTATCCAAGAGTCTAGTCCAACATTGGACAGGAAAATCAACATTATCCCTTTTTCTCTCCAGAGTTATTTCCTTTTCAAACACCCGTTGTCCCTTGTGCAAGAACATATACATAAACAATGAGTACCACCAAAAATTCAACCATTGCTTTCCTTCTTTGAATTCAACTAAGCCCTAATGAATATGTTTAGCCAAATAAGTCCCATAATCATAAACAATATTGTACATTGGATATTGGATATTGCAATTGTGCAGCCATGTAACAATTTTCTTTCTCCAATGTATTAGGTGGATTAGCACCAATAATCTGATATAGAGAGTACACAGTCTTTTGGAAGTAACTAGAAAAATATTTCATCCGGAAAGGTTCAATCTCTCTATCATCTATCCTAATTTTTCCATTGTTCTTCCCTTCACCAGTTACTGCAGCATGTGTAGGTAACATATTTTCTTTGATGATCACTTTGGTATTATTTTATTGTGACCTAAAAGTATCCATGTCTAATAGCACCATATCCTGACTCCATGGGTGTAAGTCAAAAACCTATTCAATTTCTTCCCTGGTTACTTTTACCATAACCACCCCATTAAAATTTTTGACTACCCTAGAAACTGGGTCATATCTTGATGCAATATGCTTCAGGAGATCCACATCCATGTATACATTGGGAACAATCAACTTCCCCATATCCAATTTCCATGGGTTACTAAAAGGAGACCTGAGTTTCCTACTCCCAAACCAATGTTGAAACATTTTCCACCTTGTGAATGGTACTTCAACGTCCTTGGTAAAACAATATTTTTCTATCAACCCTTCCATCATAGTCGGCCCATGAAACAAAACCCTTCCTTTTGGTTTCTTATTTGTAGAATAGGGTAATAGGTTGATAAGATCCTGAGGCAAGACTCTAGACTGGGCAGAAGAGGATGAAGCACCTAGTGTTCTAGGACCCATGGGTTTGTATGCACAAATATTCTAACAAAGGTATTTTAATAACGAAATCCCAATTGCAATTTACAACCTTGGACAATCACTAATTCTTGACAATTTATAGGGCTATGGCTTCAAAGGTAAAAATTAATCCTGGTTCTATAACAATGAAAATAAAATGAATGGAAACATTCATTTTCAAAGTTAACTAAAGTAAGCCCTAACTCAAAAAAATGAAAAAAGGTATGGAACTACATTTATAGAACTTACTACTTTCAGTCGTGTCAAACCCTAATGCTAGCTGGGAAAATCACTACAATTCACTTATTGACTCCTCGTATTTCCTAGGACATGTCTCTGAACTTCAAACAAGCAATAATCGGCTACAAACGAATTTTTATATGAAGTAAATAGGCCATAAGGGTCATTTCCACCATTAATGCTCACTCATGCAAAGCAAAATAAATGCAACGGGCATGTTTTGTAGCTTTTAATATGAGTTATTAATCTGTAGCTGAGCTAAACCATTTGAACAACTCAGATCAAGTTGATATTGTTTGAATTTTCCTTGCCGCATCTAGCTCAGATGAGTACCCAATAAGAATTCACTGATAGGACCTCTCCCATTCATTTGTGGTCTCAACCTGCCTACAGCTACAAAGTGTACATGGAAGACTCTCACGAGTCTCCCCGTCCTTAAGGAACTTGCACCTTCTTTCCACGAGCTAGCGGGGAATGGTGGTGATCACTTTCATCGCTCGGTTGGCACTGTTGGTCTCAAAGTCTTAAGCATTGGTATGGGATAGAGTAGGTGGGCCCCCTCACATGTGGCAACACTTCGCTAGCCTCACAATATTTATCTTGCTTTTATTTTAGATGGACAGGCCAACAGGGAACGGTCTAGATGAAACCCCACAATCTCAAAATTGCTCAACCTACACATGAAGCAAATTTATTCATAAAAAAGGGGCCTTGAATAGGTCGACGAGATGATACCCTCATGGATCAATGACTTAGGTTTAATTCATTCATAAATTAAAGATAAAAATGAAGTGTGAGGGCAAACTAAACTGACCAATGATCACAAGGTCTCGGGGCTGGTAAATAATGTATATTAGTGACTTAAATGGTAACTAATAAGACTGGCAACTAGGATAACCAGTTAGTGCCCAATTAGAACGTTCAAGGATGAGACATAAATCAATTGAAAATAAGACTAACTAAGAAAACCCTGAACCCTAATCAAGAAGGAACAATTGACATGTGAATATCAAGCACCCAAGATTGAAAATGTCAAGCACTTTGAGGGCTCTATCAAGGACAAGGGACTGTTGCATACATAGTATGTGGGTGGACCATTCTAGTTTTGGTTTATGGTAGACATTTTTTGTTGCATGGATGAGATGGTGAAAATTTATTTTATGAGAGGATCAATGTAAGTGGAATTAGGTGGAAGAGAAAGTGGTGATGGGGTCAATGTAGTGGTAGGGCAAGTGATTGGAATGCTAATGGATGGTATGGTGGAAGAGGCTAAGGAATGTGATGCCACATAGGTGGTAGGAATACCAAGGGAAGGAATCAAATTTCTAACTTGTTGCATTGTGGTTGTGACATTAAGAGAGGCATAAGTAGGTATGGAGGCTATGGTTGAAGGAGGAGGAGTTTGAGGTCCTCCTTTTCTAACCAAAATGTTTTCTGGTTGAGAGACACTAGAGTTGGAAGGAACATGTTTTTGATATATCTCAACTATTTTCTTCACAACATTTAGGCCTTCATTAGTGTCAAGCATGTGATGGATATTGTCTATAGTGCGAATTGCAGTAGAAGAGATGGTTTCAAGGCTCACTTGATGTTGTAAGTGTGCTAGGTCCTCATGAAGGTGAATGATCTGGTTGCATGCAATATCATCAAGATTATGTTCAATATGCATGCTACCTGAATACAAAGAGTTACTAAGGGTGGTTTCTAGGCCTAGTGTACTACTATCAATATGAGGAGTGGAAGCTTGAGGCAACCCAAGATCTACAACAAGAGTATTTTCATGAGATTCCACGAGTCTTGAAATTCTTCTCACTAATGTATTAGTAATAGGACACCAAACACTCATGAAAAGTTTTATAAATTAAAGTTGAGTGAAACTACAATGCAAAAAAAGGACACTAAAATGAAGATAACTATAATTCATTAAAACAATACAAAAATGCATAAATAAAAAATAAAAATGCTTTGAAAATGCCAAAAATTACAATGCAAAATGTGTAGGTGGACTAAGTCACCCAGTGTGGCAAGTTAGTCCCAATAGTGATTTTTTTGATAATTTTTAAAAGTTTTGATTGGTTTTTTTGATTTTTAGGATTTTCCAGTGCAAATAGATAATTCCAATGTAGAATTTTTGGAACTTTGTTAATGAAAATGCAATGCAAAATGAAAGCTAAATGAGCTTTTGATTAATGCAATTTAAAAAAACCCTAGAATACAAAACAATGCAAAACCCTAATGCAGTGTGAGTGCAATCTTTTCCTAGGACTCAAATGTAAAATCAAAAGTTAAAAAGTAGTGTTCTAAGGATGGGTTCACCAAAATGAACCATGGATTTTGAGGGAAAGTGGGTTCCCTCGCACTTCTAGGGTTTTCACCTAGAAGGAGAGAACTCTTTCCACTCAAAGGAATCTAGAGGGTTCATTCAAGGTTAGGGATCTAATGTGTGATGTGTGTGTGGTATTAAATGTATCTAAGTGTTGTAATCTATCAAAATGAAGCTATCTAATGGATCCAAACTAATGAAATATAAAATTATTGAAAAACACTATGTAAGATGACCTAATAATGACATAAAATACATGCAAACTGTAACATAAATTAAAGAGGAAAAGGTGGTGAACCTGGAAATTGAAGGTTGCTAAAGAGGATCTTTGGAATCTTCTAGAATATGCTATTGAGGGTCATTAGGACACTTACGCCAAGTTGGGAGACTTAATCTTGCTTTGAGGAAACTTTGCCAAAACCAGTTTTGGGGAAATCGGTGTCCATATTTGCAGAGATCGCTTTTCAGGTTTGGAAATGGACTAATTCACCAATTATGGCAACTTAGTCCACCTATAGCTTTTGATAATATCGAGACTAGAATGCATAGCTTTCAATTTGTACTTCTATTTCTGATAGAAATCTAGACCTGCATCTTCAGATGTTGACCTGCAAGTTTTCTTCAAGCTTCTTTTAGGGTTTGTTGACTTCGAATGATTTGGATGGAAATATGAAACCTTTTAGCATCTTAATCTTTGACTAATATGCATAAAAAGTCTACAAAACAAACATGCAATGAGGGGAAAAGGGTTAGGGTTAGATAATATGGGTTTTCCTTAGTCAAACCCTATTTTGGTAATCAAACCCTAGATAATGAAATAAAATGTAAAGGGAAAGATTATTGAATAACATGCAAGTAAAACAACTCACTAAGTCCTTATTGAAGAAGTCTGAAGATATGCAAGTGATCAGCTCCAATGGATTGTGCTTGAATGCTTGATGCTTGCTTGAGAAGATAGAATGATTGATCATGAGAGAATGAGGAGGATGAAAATTAGGGGAAAACCCTTTAATTATACATGTGTTGCCCTAATTTTTCAATAATAACACATCACAGGCTGATCTTAGGGTTTAGGAGAAAATATCCCACCAGAATTTTGGATCAAAATTAGAATTTTATGCCACATGGGACTAAGTTGCCCAAGGTGGCAAGTTAGTCCACTTGGGGAATTTCAAGTGGATGTCGAGAATTAAAGTGTGATTAATGTTGTTGAATGATATTATCTTTTGAAACACACTTAAGTGGGACCTATAAGTGCATTAAGGGGTCATTTTATCATAAGAAATGGTTAATTTGTTGATGACAAGCCTAGGAAAGTGTGAGAGTTTGTTACAACTCTTTCCAATAGTTTGAAATAGGACTTGGTAAATGATAAAAAGAGGTTGTTTAGGTGAATTATGATTGAAAGGTCTTAGAAAAGTGGGAAAATGTATTACAAAACTTCACAACACCTTTGTAAGACATCATTAGGTTTTTCTTGATTTACAAGCATTCAAGGCCTAATGTGAATGTGTTGGTCACATTACAAAATTAATTCTAGGAAAAATCAAGCCAAAATCCATAGGAAAAGGCCCAAATGAGCGTGAAAAAGGATAATTTTTTCTATGTTACACAAACCAATTGGGATCAATCTTCTAATGAGGTGGGTCCAAAGAGGTGTCCAAGTAATAAGATACCTTATTCCAAAATCAACATAGAGGTTCAACTTTACAGTAGATAGAATTAGATGTGGGAAAGGGCCTATGAGGAAATCCATATGTCATCACAAAAGGAAATCAAATTACTAGATAAACTTGCTAAGAAGAACCCAAGGAGAGAAAATTAATGGATTTGATGAGGTAATTCCAGTTTATGGATCCCAAAGGAAGAATACAATTATCAAGAAGATAGAGACAATCTCTACCCTACAGATACTTATCCTTTAGGATTGAGATTCACTCTTCTTTATTATTCAAAAGCTTCCAAGTGATTTTAGTTATGAGGGCCATGTTCATCTACTTGGTCCTTCTCAAATCGAGTCCCCCACAAATTTTTCTAGAGCACACAGTATCCCAATTCACCAAATAAAAATGACTCCTCTCTTTAGTGCCTGACCAAAGGAATCTTCTCTGAATTTTCTCAAGTTTCTTTGACCGTGCAAAAACCATAAAAAAAAATGCATTAGGTATAGATATGAACTTTGAAGAGTGGTATTGAGGAGGAGAAGCTTACCTATGTTGCTAAGGAGAGTGCCCTTGCAAGCCGCTAGCATTCTTTGTGCTCTTTTTAAATGGTTAGACCAAACTAAGTTTCCCACTTTACAACCACTGAGTGAAAATTCCTAGGTATGTTGAGGGAAGAGGGAGAATATTGGGATTAAGGATTCTAGATAGCTTCGCTTGAAGAGAAGGGTCAACATTAAGAAATAAGATAGGAAATCATTATACATGAAGGTGTTAAGGTCTAGCATACTATTCATAAAATCCATAATACCACCCAGCTTCTCAAACAAATAAAGGTGGTTGTTAAAGTCTCCCATCACAATCCAGTTACTATGCTTAAAATTACTCCATCCCAATAGGTCAATCCAAGTCTTCCTCCTTAGAACCACATTATTAGATGCATAGAGATAAGATAGAACCCACTCATGAAGACCAAAACATTGAGAGAAGTGAGTATTGAGAAAAAAAATGTCCTTAGAAATTAGGGAACCCTTAAGGAATGGCTTCCATATTTTAACCAACCCACTAGAGGCCCCAATTGAATCAACCACCAAATGGGGTGCATTGGAAAAAATAAATTTCTATATTTTTCAAACTCATTAGCAGTCATTTTAGTTTCTTTTAAAAGGAGAGTATTAGGCCTGAACTCTTTAATCAAATTTCTAAAATATGCTTCTTATGGAGGCTATTGAGCCCTTAGATATTCCAAGAGAGGATAAGTATTTCTTACTACTTCTAGAGCCAATCTGCTCCAAATTTGTATGTTTTTAATTATCAACCTCTCGTTGTATTCTTCTATTTGGTGGTTTTAGATCACTTCCTCCCGACCTTAGAATTGGTCCTAATATTAGCTAACTTCCTTGGGCTATCTAGCTTGGGTGAGCTAGGAAGACAATCCAAACTCATAACAATAGGTGTAGGAGGAACTACACAAGGGATAATCAAAGAGACAACATCTTCACTGATGATTTTTAGGGCATCAACCAAATTCACAAGAATAGAAACATTAGGTAAGGGGTTCAAGGTTAGTGCAAAAGAGGTCCCACCAATAGGATAGCATCCAGGAGGGGGGGATCCATGGGGAAACATTGGTCCACCAAAAGAGATCGAGAGAGAAGTGGGGAAATAGGAATCTAGGCAAAATAAGTAGGCTCAACATGATCAAACACTATTGAGGGGGGGATTGAGAACCAAGGTATGAAAATCTCACTAGTCTAGGCAAAGGGCAAGACAAACAGCTTAGGAAAAACTAGGGAGGCCAAAATCGATACTGATTTGGGTAGGGAACAACTAGCCTCAAACCTAGGAGAATGGAAGGCCTCCATCTTGCCCTTACCCATAGGGGATGAAACCTTTGGAAAACCTTTAGGACATGCATTGCACAAATGGCCAAAAAAAGACCAAAGTTGAAAAAAAAGTAGATTTTTCTTATTCAATGGCTTGAGGCCACTTGCCAATATTGGATTCAAGAGTAATTGAGGTTGGGAGGACCTTATTCGGTTGATTGTTGATGCAGTAGTGAGAAAACACTAGCCTGGTTCATTCCTTTATGACATAATCTAGAGATAGAAAGTTTCCAAAGTACTTGGCCACTCCCACAATAATCTCCTCATCCAAAATATCCAAGGGAAGGCTTGGGAGCACAACCACCAAGTGAGAAAAAGAATTAAAGAATAGTCTCAACTTGCATATAGCAAGACTCTATTTACCAAAGGTAGATAAGAAGTCCTCATGAAGGGTAAAACTAAAGCAGAATAGGCCTTTTGGGAGAGCCAAAGTGGAAAAGGAACCTTTAACAACCCAATGGGAAGAAGCCCACTTGTGAATAGACTCAATGTTAATCCCCCTTCCCATAAACCTTTGAATAAGACAATTTTCCATTTTAGTCAGCCAACGATCTATGGAAGGGTCCTTGATTTTTATAGTTTACCCTCATTTGAATACAAAATTTGGATCCCATCCTTGACCGCATGGGCCTTTTTAAGAAAAATATCTTTCCAATTAAGCAATGGGGTTACCTTTAGGTGATCAAAGGACACAAGAGGTGACCCAAGAGGCTCGTGATTTCCATTGGGAGACACACCCTACTTGATAGAAGAACCATAATCAACTCACACCAGGGGATGGGAACTAGGAGTTTCTTGCCTAGCTCCATCAGCCCACTCTTTGTACATTTAAAAATAATTATAATTGATTACATTATAATATTTTTTGTAGCTTATTACAACCTATAGTTTTACTACATTCAAAGATGTGATAAGTCAATTTATTTTGAAGAATACACCATTATTTCATATATTTTGGTGAATATGTTATCTTTGTATTGTAATATACTATTCTTTAAGCCTTAAATAGGTCTCTTTGTGACTACCATGAGGTCATAGTTTGTAAAGGACTAACTCATAGCCTTTCCTTTAACATACAAAGGTCTTAGAGAACACGTTCCTAGATTATGCAATGCCTAATCTAGATGAAGAGAATTCTCTCTCTTATCATTGGATTAGGGTTTTATAGTTTGTGGGAATAAATTTTTTGCCCCTACTTGTGTGGAAGAGAAGAAGAGTGTAGAAATAAATTTCCCATTGCAAATCAATTTGGATCTAGGGTTGCAAAAATTTGTTTCAAATCCTTTACCTTTATAGTTTCATTTAAGATTATGCATTCATTTAAGTAATTTTTAGATTTAAGCATAAAACCATAAGAAATAGAATTTATATGGGGAAACCCTTTTGGGAAAAAACCCACACACTAAATAATAGATGAATCGTATTATAGTAAAAGGATATTAAATACAACTTTAAAATTTTATGCACCTGCAGGTGTTGATTCACTATGAGACAAGATTCTAGAGTGAGTCTGAGAGGATAACAGTATCTCAAATAGTACAATACTCTCTCTCTCTTTTAAAAAAACCACTAATGCATCAATATATATCTTTCACTCATACATTTGTGTCCAAGATTTACATGTGCCAATCCCATAATATCTACATGCCAGTCAACAAAAATGGGCATGCATGAGTCTAGAGTGATCTGATTAGCAACCTGTCAAACATGTAACTGCATGCAACCAAATGCAACAATATATAACCCAATATAAATATTTCAACTCTAAAAATCAAATAACCTCACATGTTAGGCATCCCATAAAGAAAATGAAGTCAACTTCCAAATTAGAACTCATCCATGACTCCTAGTCACTCCTAGCGACAACTCATTCTTCGTTTAGAAACATTCCCTTTTGAGCTTTAGTAAAAAATTCAAACCAATGCCACATGGCATCATGGTGCTCCTCCTTGATTTTTTCACAATTTTCAATGATATAATGAGCAACTAGGTGACAAGTGTCACCATCCTTTGCTTCCAATTTTCCAATAAATAAATATGCTCACAAGTGGATCCCATCAAAATTTTAATTCCAAATGAGACTTTCACATGTCAATATGGTGCATATTTTAGAGGTTTTAATTTTTTCCTCTTCCCAAATTAGTGCCCACATGATATTTATCACAATCTAGTCCTTTGTAACTTGCATGTAGGATACCAACTCTTTGTTTTCCCACAAAGTGATGTAACAATTTGGAATCATTTTTTTTCATTTAATAAATAAAATCATCAACTTAGGGGAAAATAATTAACTATTTAGTCATGGGAATCACAAAGGTTGAGACACATTAATACCAACATTCTCCTACTTGTCAAAGACCTTACAAGAGTCTTTGTATCACTTCTCATGCTAGAAGTCCCATAAAATTGACACAGAGTTTGAAATTCCTTGTTCACTAGCTTTGTCAGTGCATTTGCAACATTCACCAAAGTGTCCACCTTTTCCAAGTTTACCTTTCCATCTTCCATCATATCACAAAAAAAATGAAACTACACATCAATGTGCTTTAATATGGCATGGAAAGTAGGATTCTTTGTGAAATATTGGGAAAAGGGTGACCCTAGGTCCTAAATGAAAATAACTTAGGATGCAAGATTCCTCCTCCTAAATTTTATTAGAATGCAAATAAACAAGGCCAAGATATTAAATTTCAACCTCAATAAGACCTTGTTTGGTGGATTATTTAGGGTCTTAGGAAGATTAAGAATGATTTAAAATGATCAAACTAATGAAACTAATTGAGCTATATAACCTAATATGTAAAACATAGATTCTTGAAGATAATCAAACTATAACAACACTTTGCAAGAAAATTTGAGAGATATCAGAGGGCATGTACTTCTCACCAAAAGTTCATTCAGACATGTGTAGGATGATTTTTACCCTATTTTTTGATACGATAAGAAGCATTTACAGGGTGTTGTACCCTTTACACATCAAGCCCCAAGGGCCAAAAATGATCAAGTCCAAGATTAACAAAAAAAGCTAGCAAAAAAATAGAAACAGCTAAATAATAGTACATCGACCAAAGACTAACAATAGAAGCAACAAAACACAAACCAAAGAAAAACTAACTGTCATTATCCTAGTTTTTAGACAGGAGGTCCACTGCCTCATCCCTGACCCACTCTTGATTCTCATTAACATTTTTTTCCTCTACCTCATCTTTTATCATAGTAGACAGAGTGTTGGTGACAAAATGAACCAGCTTCATAGTGAAGTGGGTCAGGCCCCTGAATCTCTTATCTAGCTTGTCCATTCTTTGTTCAAGCACACGGTGCTCCTCTCCCTTGTTAGTGACCTTCGGGTTCTTAGCATGCTCAATATCCAATGGGTGCGAAGACTGAGAAGCTGAGTTCTCTTTCGACTCTTTGCTATTATTTGGGATGGTGTGGGGTCCTTTTACATTTTCCTCCTCTTCCTCCTCAGACATGTCCTCCTCCTTGTATTCTTTACTATCCGACTACTCCTCTCCAATAGTGGTCTCTCTACCAGTCATAATCATCACTTCCACTACTGTGTCACCCTTGGAATCCTTCCCCACAACATTTTTTCCTCCGCCCTCTTTCCCCATTGGCTCCAGTAAGCCCTTTTTGTCATCTTTTCCTTTTTTCTTTGGTGTGGCTTTGTAAGCAGCTTTGGCCAAAGTAGCCTTGAGCTCACACAGACTAGCCACAACACTCATTTGAGCATTACCCGCGTTACCTTTGAGTTTTTTAGCAGCATTCTTAGGTTTAGGATTATAAGTAACACTCGAATGGGGTTTTTGTATGGGGCTTTTTGACTCAGCAAGGGAGATGTTAGCAACAACGAGGGTTTCAACATCCTCCACACAAACAACATAAATAGGCCTAGGTGGGTATAAAGCAAGGTGGAAATGATAGAGTCTCATGATAAGCCCTTGGTGAAGAGGCAGAGGAGGGATGTCTTCTAGGTTAAGGTTAGCAGTCTCCTTGCATGGGTCTTTTTGATCCTTTTCAAATCTTAAAAATATGATGATGTAGTCCTTTGTCTTCTTTCTATTCCTATAACTAAAAGTCTTCATCTTCAGATATGAACCTATAATTAATCTACAAAAATATGATCCTTTTTAAATTTTCAATTGGTCTTTGTGATCATTTTCAAATCTTCAAAATATGATGTTGTAGTCCTTTGTCTTCTTTTTATTCCTATAAATACAAATCTTCATCTTCAGATATGAACCTATAATTAATCTACAAAAATATTTTTTTTTGTATGGGGATTCACCTTTGTCAAACCCCAGATTTGGTAATTAAACCTTGATAAAAAGATAAATATCTAATAAAATATAGTGTTTGAGCTTTAAGATTATGTGTGTCTAAGGTT
The DNA here is from genome assembly GCA_007115665.2 of Sequoiadendron giganteum. Taxonomy (NCBI): domain Eukaryota; kingdom Viridiplantae; phylum Streptophyta; class Pinopsida; order Cupressales; family Cupressaceae; genus Sequoiadendron; species Sequoiadendron giganteum. The sequence goes on along the minus strand of CM021106.1, from coordinate 348,463,722 downwards.
GTTATGAGTTAAGATGCAAAGAAACCCTACTCAATTGTATTAGAGTATGATTCCTATATGACAATGATAAGATCCACTTAGGGAGAAGTCAAAACACCCTAAATAAATCTAAAACACAATAATACCTAGTTATAGAATACTAGTAAAATGAGGCTTGAATATGAGAATAATAGGAAACAAGTCATTAGGTAGACATAAGTTTCCAAATCCATCTCCCAATCATAGAATCCATCATGTTCTTCTATAGGCATCAACCTTCAATCATGTGAAAATGCTTGATAAACTCTATAAATGGACTTGAAGACCTACAATCTCAACCAATGCTACTCCAAGACTCTGATTTTTTCTTGCTTGAATACTCCTTATTTTCTTGTCTTGAATCGATGAAAAGAAAAGAATTTTATAGGTATTTCTCTAATTTCCTAAAAATTAGATCCTAATAACTGATAATTATAATTTGAATTTTGAATGTTAAAATGCCACAAAGAATCTATTAAAACTTAGGTCCTAGCTAAGTAATGGGACACATTTTCCCATGGATGAATGGGTCCTAGCCCAAACTTCCAGGACATATTTGTTTCAGGGAAATTTAATGATAGGTTGTATTTGTTCAATGCTTATGCCAATATAGAGAAATGATAAAAATAGGCCTTTGGATGCATAATAAAGGGAATTAGGGTGTATTTAGAAAGGTTTAAAATGTATAAATGTAATTCCACTAAAAGAGGTCCAAACTAAGCATGAAATTTTACTATCACCTACAAGGGAGTACAATTTTCTGTGCTTCATTTAGCCCGCCATTTAGCAACCATATTACACTACGTGTATATGTAAAATAAAGTATTGAAATTAAATCATGCTTCATAAAAGGATAATCATATGGATATTATAGTTCATTTGTGAATGGGATAATGAAGACCCCAATGTAGTTATCTACAAAACCACAATGTTAGGACCTACATCTTGCAAAACTGGTTTGTTAGCTTATTCAAAATCATCTTATTCTTTGAAAAATTCTTGTTAAACTTCCATGGAAATAAAAATTTGAGGTTAGATGTACGCCTTATGATTCCACTTGCTTTAGGGAGGTGGAATTAGGGTAGCAATCGAACCTCATCGAATTGCTAGGTTTTATAATGGAAATTCTTACAATAGGGTTATGAGATCACAACACCATGTATCCATAAAAAAAAATATAAGATTGAGGATAGAAACACAAATCCAATGTAACAAAAAACTTGAAAATTGAGTTATCTAACCCCTATTATGATCTTTAAGTGAATGCACTATTAATAAATTTTACTACATGTTAGTGGAAAATCATGTTTTTGACCATTATTTTGACATTTACCATCGAAAGGGATACCTTGTTGCAGAGAAGTGAAGATGTTGAGTCGATGACCATATGAGCCCTTAAAAATGGAGGTACTACACATTGAGGATGTTGAGGGTGATATCACACCCATGGTGAGTTATTTGTACCTTCTCCCTATTATTTAACTTTATATTTTTAACTATTTTTGAGGTTTTCCAAAATCGTGGTGATCTTGTTCCAGAATAATGACCCTATCCAAGAATGGTGACCCTATCCTACACCCCCTATCCCAGGATGGTGACCTTGTCCCATTTTGGCCATAGTGTCCAAGAGAATTTTTGTGTTTCTTTTAAATATTTGATTAACTCTTTTTTCTATGTTACTAATTATTTATTCTAATTATTTCAAGTTCTACCATGTTCCCATCAACATTTAGGAGGATGAATATTTGGCATTATCCATGTGAAAGTTACCTAGATGACTAAGGACAAGGAGGAGACTCTTTGTATGATTAGATTTTTTTGGATATACCTCATGCCACCATGAGGTATCATGATGCTATGTTGATGGTGTTTGTTGAGCAATGGGATGTAGATACTTGCACATTTAGTCTCCCAATAGGGGAGATGACCATGAATTTTGAGGATGTCCACTATATTCTTAGGATACCTATCTACGGTGAAATAATTCAGCTTTATAAGGATCACACACCTTGACAAATGAGACATGATATTTAGTATTGCATCAATCATTGTAGAGCTACTAGATCATGGATTAATCTCTAGTGGCTTCTATATGCTCATGTTCCTTTGATTTGGTGAATTGTGTGTGTGATTGTTGCATTCTCTTTTACTTAAAGGATGAGGTGCACATCTTGAGGGAGGCCTTGTGTATATCATACATGATATGGAGTAGTATCAAATAGCTTATACATGGGGATAGAGCATGATTTTTCACCTTTATTATGATCTTTGTCGATTTGTTTATTGAGAGCTTCACACCATAGTAAATTGTACACTTCTTAAGGTGTAGGAATTGGAGCATATCACATGTACTAGGTCAACTAGATATCCCACTATAATAAATATTTACTACCCACGAGCCTATAGTTATACTTTGAGATGAGCCTGGAAGTGCAAATATTTATTCTACTAGAGATTTGGGTTTGATTATCTCGAGGATGACATAGTATGGAGACTATATACGACTCTACCATAGTGGCTAGATTGTATACGAAAACTGACTAGGATGCAACACGATAGATTGTTTTTTGGATGACATGACTACATTCTGATGCCATTCTCCTATGATTGGTTCATGTGTCAATTCAGAAAGATTCTAATAGAACCTAGGCCACGACCTACATTCTTGAGAGCCACACATAGTTGTGCACAACTAGGAGACATTCATCATCCTACCATCAATGATATCATTTCTAGTGATTCAAATGATGAGGACTAGAATGCACCCCCAATATTAGACATAGACTATGTAGGAAACATTATAACCTATAAGTGATGGTTGGTGAGAGCATGACCTCCACATGTCTTCCCTGGAAATCATCCCGTAGGTGATGATAGAACACTACCATTTTGAGGAGATGAGAGAGAGGACATGAACATTGATGGAGATACTAGTGATGAAAATGTTTTAGCAGAGCATACAAAGGAGGAGGATCAATAACCAAGAGGAGAGGAGCCTAATGAGCTAGTAGAGATTGCATATACCCTGAGAAGAGATTGAAATATCATCCTCATGTCACCCAAGCATATATAGTGACAACAAAAAGCACCTCATCCCATGAATGTGGAAAATACAACAATACTACATGCACCACCCTTCCTACCCATGAGAGGAGTCCTAATAAGGCACTAATTTTATATCTTATCAAGATTTTGATTGGTAGGTTAGCAATCCAAGTGATGATATGTTAGTTTTTCATGTTTTAATTATACATTACTCATTATATATTTTCTTGACTTATATTTATGTTTTTCTTCTAGCAGTTAGTACAATAGAGTGGTTAGACTTCTTGAGTTGAGTCACCTTGAATATGGAATCCCCTATTCCCCCAAAATAAGTGAGACAAGCATAGAACAAACCACCACCTAGTGCGGGGTGCCACACTAACCTATTTAAGCCCTTACCCAAGTTGAGGAAAACTTATGATGATGCTATGAGGAACATTGATTTTTCTAGAGCCGAGATTATGGAGGTCAGATCTAGGGAGGAGCAGTCTAGAGTAGCACACAAGGAGCCTAGGAATACCTATGAGTAGCTCAGTACTACATATGAGGAGATTTAGGTAACTTAGGTCAAAACTTAATAGGTTATAGGCAGAGCTCACTATAGTGTAGGTGGACAGGGATTAGATAGATCGAGAGTGTGTTACAACACTCATATACAAGGGGATGGATAGAGGTGAGGTACGAGGTCTTCAAGATAATATGAGGCCTATGATTCTCTCCTGCTCCACCATCTCTTGATGAGAACTAGTGCCAAACCCCAAGGATTCTATTAGCAATAGGCCTCACTAGATGTATTATGTTACATCACACCATATTTTGTTAGTGTGGTGATCATGTATATAAACTTTACAATCTTCTATATATCTGATCATGTTTTATGAAATATTATTTTGATTAGATGTCAATGCGATCTATTAAAAAATATTGGTACTATTGTTTAATAAATGTCTTCATGATCTAATTTATGTTACCTAATTAAAAATTGTTGTTTACTTAGATACAATACTTTTATTAAGTGTGACATATTAAACTAAATGCCTTTATGATTTAATTTGGAAATTAAATTCATGTAATGATCTAATTTAAAACCACACACGCATGATTGAATAAAATGTAAAATAAAGTAACAATTTAAGAAAATGAACAATTACTCTACATAATTCAAGACACACCAAAAACGTTTGTTAAGAATGAAGCAATGCGAGATTAAATAGAAAACCATCTACCTAATCTAACTACATGTTTTAATATACATACTATTCAAAAATATTGTTAGGTGTGATACCTATGTAACTGAATAGCATTGATAGGTTCTTTGAGAGGTCAACCATCCATTTTTATTAACTTTTAAGCTCTAGACCCATAACTTTCCTCGATTATGTAAGGGCCTAACCAATTTAGGTTAAACTTTCCTTTTTTCTTTTGGATTGGCATTAGAATTGTGCTAGTTTTCATATAATACTAAATATCCTTTTATAAATTTATGAGAAATAAATTTATCATTATAACTATGTTGCATTATTTTGAAATAAGCTTAGAGATGTTTGAGAGCATTTATACACTGTTCATCAAGAATTTCAAGTTGTAACTTTTTCTCTTTGTACGTGTGATCATCAATAATGCCCGTTAGAGAGATTATTAAAGAGGGAATTTCAAACTCTAGAGAAATTATTGAATCAACAATGTAAATAGGATTACAGGGCATATTTACTACGAAAGTTTGAATACTTGTGTGACAAGCCCACAATGCATAACATAGTTAGGTATGGCAATGCTTCCTATGTTTATTTTCCTTTTTTTTGCAATATTTGTTTGAGTGTTTTATTTGTTGCTTTCTCTTGAGCATTGTATTGGTAATAAGGTGTTGAAAAGAGATGTTGAATGTGAAATGTTTCCAAAAATTTCTTCACTTCATTGTTCTTTAATTATGTGTCATTATTTTAAATTGACATAGAATGAAGACCAAATTGAACAATAATGTTTTCCAAGATGAAAAATAGATTACACAATAATTCTTGGAACAAAGAGGGATTGCATCGACCCATTTTCTGAAATAATTTGTAGCCATAATTATAAAAACATGTCTAGAGGAAGGAGGAGGGGGAATTTTTTCCACTGAGATCCAAACCTCGTACTAAAAATAGCCAAATAGGAACTCGGGAAAAAAGTTTGAAAGAAGGAGAATGAATCAAATTGTTATGCTCTTGACATTTATGAATTTTTTAACATGATTAAAAAAATATTTTTCCATGTTTCACCAATAGTATCTTATATGGATTAACTTTTGTATTAACGATCCTCCCCAAAAATTCCCCACAAGCACTTGCATGAGCTTCTTCAAGGGCTATATGAATTTTAGATTGTTTAAGGAACCTAAGGAAAAGATCATCAAAGGATTTTCTATAAAGGAAATCTGCTAAGATTATGTATCTAGTTACAAGTTTATGAATACAATTTCTAGTGTTGTTAGTAGTTGGTTTAGGAAAGGAACCTTTTTAAAAATAATTAAATATCGATGTGTACCATTCAATAGAGACTTCAATATTGGAAAAAAATTCTTATTTCACCATTTCATATATTGATGGTTTGTAAGAGTGTGAAAAATAAATGTGAAATCCATGGGACGATCTTCAAGAGAGACAAGAGAAACAACACTTGACATTGAATTTGCATGTCGATTATCCTTTCATGGAAATTTTTAATGGTGTAAGATTTAAAACATTCTAGTAATGTCATATGATATTTTTATTTTGGGATAACTTGTCTTGTTTTTGTTGATATGACCTATTAATTTTTTTTTAATGATTGATTAGGAATCACCTATACACGAATGCGTTGAAAACCTAAGGATACAACCACATGTATTCTAGTAATAAGGGTCTCATATTATGTAGTTTTTTTTGTACATAGGAAGTTTAGATAGTAGGATAATGGAATTGGCTTTCATGAAGGTGGAATAAATATAACCCCTACTCCAAAGCCAGTTTGACAATTAGAACCATAAAAATATAGCTCCCATGTTTCACTGCCATCTATTCTCACACATTCTCATCAAGGAATGAGTCATGATTAGGTAATGTTAAAGGTGAAGGAGTGTTAGATAAATGGCCAGTCAATGCTTGACCTTTAATGGCTTTTTGAGAAACAAATTTAAGGTCAAATTAAATTAACATCATAACCCATTTAGCTAGTCACCCTGATAAGTATATTTTAGAAAAATGTGTTTTAAAGGATAAAATTTTGTGACAACATGTACTTTTGCATTTAACAAATAATGTCTCAATTTTTCAGTAGCGAACACAAGATCCAAATATTGCTTTTATATTGTTGTGTACTGATTTTAATAATCAATCAATGTTTGACTAATGTAGTAAACATGATTTTATTTTCCATTCTCATCTTGTTGGGCCAATAATGTATCTAAAGCATGGGTTGATTCTGATATATAAAGGATGAATGGTTTTCCTTGGAAAAAATGTTACAAGATAGGAGAATTTAAAGCTAGATATTGTTTCAAACTTTCAAAATATTTTTGGCAATCCTCATTCCATCTTAAATTTGATTAATTCTTAAGGATCTAGGTGAAAGGAAGGGTTTGATCTTCCAATGATGTAACAAATTGACATAGGTCATCTAGAAAGGGTCACCCAAGTCTATCAACCAACCTCTATGAGAGGTCATGTCGAAAGGGGCACCTAAGTCTATAAAAAATAAATCTTCTGATGCATTCATTACCAAGGCTATGGAAAATGCTTCTACATATTTGTAATAGGGTTTAGAATCTGATTATTTATCATTTTTTCTTTTTCTCCTCTTTGTAATCTTTCCAAAAATAATTAGATTTACCATAATTCTAATATTTAGCCTCAAATTTCTTACTAGGAGACTTAGATCACCCTAAAGACTTGGACATAGAGTTATTTTCGTTTCTCTTGCATTTATCCTTTAATTTACCATGAACATATTTGGCCTCCTTTGACATCTCATAAGATTTACTCTACATGTCTTCAAACAACAACATAGCAACAATATCTTCCATTTTGAAAGTGTTTGTTGTACTTCCAATAGCCATCACCAAGTGATATAGTCCTCATCATTAATATTCACACCAATAGAACCCATTTGAGCAATAAGCATACTAAATGCATTCAAGTGATCAAAAACTAATCCTCCTTCCTCCATATTCAAAGAATACAAATTATTTCTTAGGAATAGCTTATTTATTAAGCATTTATGATGATAAATATCACCAAGCTTCTTCTAAAGATTAGTTTTAGTCTTCTCCTCATCGATATTCATGGGCACAAAGTTAGCCAAACATAGTCTTATCATACCCTTAGCTTTCTAATATATTAAGTTCCAATCATCTTGTGAGGTTATTGGTGGTTTTGTACTCAATATTGCAACCCATAGATCTCTACCTATGATCATATCCTACATTTTGAGTTTCCACAACTCAAACTTGCTACCATTAAATTTCTCCATATCTATTCTTCCATATGTGCTTGCCATCTTAAACCTACAACAAGATTAAAACTATTTCTTTACCAAACTCCCACTGAATCTAGATATACACAAAGATCCCTTAAAACCAAACAAGGATAACAAAGTTGGCTAGGATCCAATACTAGATGAAAGGAAAGTAGAGTGAAAAAGCAACCTTCATGATGCATTTCAATTAGGAGAGGGTTGCAAAACTTTGTTTCAAATAATTTAAATTTTCTAGTTTCATATAAGAGTGCACATTCACTTAAGTTACTTTTAGATTTAAGCGTAAATCTGTAAGACACAAAATTTACATGGGAAAACCCTTTTGAGAAAAAAAACCACACACCAAAGTATAGATAAATTGTATTACATTAAAATGCTATTACAATACAAATTTTGAAGCTTATGCTCTTACGTGTGTTGTTTCACTATGATACAAGATTCTAGAGCGAATTTGATAGCATAATAGTATCTCAAATATTATAATACGCTCTCATTCACACAAATTCACTAAGACATCAATATATATCTTTGACTCATACAAGTGCATCCAACATTATTGCTACCTATTTTTTGCTACAACTCAAAATAGGTAGAGATAAATTGCAAATTAACTTAAAGGTACAACAAGTACATATTTTATCAGTTAAATATTCATTATTGTGAAAAATATTGATTACAAGTGAGTTTCAATTTTGTTATGCAAATACATTTCAAAGAATATTATACATTTGCATAAGAAATGTTGTATTATTCATATTGTATAAACATGAAGTCCCACACAAATCATGGGAGTAACTATGATATATTATAAGCATATGGTGAATGCAGAAAGGATATGTACACTATAAAACTGAAGATAATATAAACATAAGAAAAGGAGTGATTCATCATTGTCTGGAATGATGAATCATCATTTCAGTTATGTGATGTTTTCATGCATTTAGCTCCAGTTCCAAAGGCACCTGCAAAATTATCAAAAAGTGGTGTTAAAGCAATGAAAAATCACTATTTTCCTCATGTCCACATTACCAATAGAAATATAAATCACATCCTACCATGTATTCATCACATGATCAAGTTAAGAGAGCACAAAAGAGGAAGGATCATGAGAGCTTCTACAATTATTGTTTTCATCTAACATTGTTTGTTTCTTGTGCAGGTATAGGACAAGTCATGTTGTTGATCCGTAAATGAAGACTTTAAGATATGTGGAGAAAAATGGGCTCCCATAAGGGTTGGGCCCAACATATCAAGATGAAACTCTCTTATTTACACATGAGAGTTATAAGTATTCATAATAGTCATCAAGAGGGGTTGTTGTAACAAAGACAAATTCATAAAGCAGTCTTTAATTCAACATGATGAAAATAGATTGAGAAAATCATCCTTTTTCTCATCATTCAAAAGGAACAATCAAAACATATTTGAAGGAGCATAGTCAACTACATGCATTAGCTCAGTTTCAACTCTATTTTATTTACATTGGATTCACATAAAGTATGGAGCCCCTTTACACTAAAGGGAAAAAAAATTACTCAAGCATTAAACTGTTTCTCATAACTTAAAAGCATATACATAGTCCATATGACTATAAGAAAAGACATTGTCATAGGAAAGCATCAAATGCATCAACAAGAAGTCAAGAGGTCATAAAAAATAATTCATATGAAGGCCTCACAGAATAAAGCATCCAAGAATTGAGTTGTCTCTTAGAAATTCTAAGCATTTACATAATTGACCAGACGACAAACAAGCTATGACAGTATGAAAGGAGGCAGCCATGTAGTGGATACAAGGCATCTTCAAGGACATCGAAGCATGAGTATATGACTATAATGCATGTTTGAAAGACAACTTTGTATGATGGCATGAAAATGATTTTTTTTTCTCCTTAGTATTTTATGATTTTCACACAACATATATTCAAGGGTTCTTGACCCTATGCATTCAAAGAAAAGATACAGGTGAACATTATGAATGATAAAATCAAATAGTTCACCTAGAAAAGATGCATTAGGTATTCAAGAGGAAATACAACACATTTACCAGCAACACTGAATCAAAAGGGAAATAAGGAAGTTGATTCAAATATGGAACTAGAAAAATGAAAACATCACATTCATAGATAAAAGGAGTTCCATCTCAAAGAATGCATAATAACATGATATGCTACAGGTTAATTTCAACATCATAGTGAGGGAAACCTTCCAACATTCTATTTTTCATTACAACCAATGATTCATTAGGGCTTGAAATAAAGGGGAATAATCACTCATAAAGAACATTCATACCTTCATTCAAATCATTATTTGGAGTCTGCAAAAGAAAAATGACATGGAAAGTCCAACAAGGCATTTTTCACAAAATATCCATGAAGATAATCATCATCTCAAGAATGAATGCAAGAATCTATCAATTATCTTGAGGTTTGATTAAGAGAAAAAACAAGGAACTTGCAACAGGAAGTGATTTCATTCATCATACCACAAGTTTCTCTTAAAAATAAAAGGCAATTGATTTACCTTAAATCATGCATGAGTTACTTAAACAACCAAAGAGAAGCTTGGGAAGCTTATGAAAAGAAGAACATACATATCTAGAAGGTGCATGATGAAAATTTCCCTTCAGTATGAAATTGAAACTTGTATATGCATAGAAACAACAATGAACAAGAATTTCTAAAGTGCAAACTGAAAAATGTATTCAACACTCAAATGGATTCCCTTTTAAAAGAAGAGAGAGTGCAATATTCATGATAAAAGAAGTTGTTACAATCATCCTTAGGGTTTTGAAACCCATAGAATAGAATGGAAAAATTACACAAGGGTTTCATCATTTTCTTTGACATAGGCTGAACCACCTAGGGTTTCATCAGGCTGAGCCCCTACAAGAACAATCTGCACAAAGAATATGTTCAACATTCAAAGGAGGTAAAAAGATAATTTTGTCAGCCTAGGGTTTCAAACCCTGTACATTATTATTTTGAAAAGAACAATTTTCAAAACAACCATGAAATGGCTCGAAGGCTGAGCTTCATTTTTCATATACATAGAAAAAGAAAAAAATGAAAGCCAATAATATATGAAGGTTTGGGTTTTGAAAACCCTTATTTAAAAATTCTATTTTTACAAAGTTTTAATGGTGGCCATGAAATGAAGGTTGAACTTCATTTTCCATACACACAAAATCACAAGGGCCGAGCTATTATTTTCCATTCTCTTCAAAGGAAAATCTAATATAACTATTGCTAAATGAAAATACACGAAGATAGAAGCATGTATTATCATAGATCTAAAGAAAAATCATGTCGGCTTTATATATACACAAGAAACAACAAAATTATCATCAAATTGAGGCTCAAACAACAAGTAAACAAAGGCCTACCTCAGTTTTTCATTTCCAAGTGAAGAATAATCATTAAAACAAAAAAGAATCCACTAGTTTGAGCTCTCTATAGTCCTCTACAATCTCCCATGGTGGAACCTTTCACCAAGGCTCTCCTCCAGGCCGAAAAAAATGATGCAAAATGATTAGGGTTTGGTATTTTTTCCATTTTTTCCTTGCATGAGCTTGTGTTATTTTTTTGGTCTATTTTAAAACAAATAATTTTGTTTTATTCCCTATGGTCTCCACATAATACCTTGTGATCTTTTCAAATGACGTGGTCATTGTTAGAGACCTAACAATTATTTGGTTGATGATCACCACATGCATCCAATTCATATGTCGATGCCTTCACATTATTAAAGCATTTCTTATGCTTGAAGACTTTAAAACATTATAATATATGCCAAGTGGTGGCCGAGCAATGCTAAATGCATTGTAAATTTTAAACATGCAATATGTCGATGCTAGGTATCAAAAATATGCTAATTATGAAATGCATGGAGGGGAGTTATAAGGGTAGATTTTTTTTCTACAAAGACATATATTCTATTATTTTATTATATTTTCCCCCTTATATTTCTCATTGTAAAGTTGTTTTTTAAAGTTATTAAAACCAAATCTATTAAATTGCTTTTTTAATGATTTTTCAAACAAACTGTTGTAAAGGGGGACTCTACTAATAAAAAAAAATTCACTCACGTGCATGTGCAATTGAGAAAGTGCATGTTTTTCAAAATTCCATGCATGAGGGGCATTCTTGAGTTCAGTTTCAGTTGGAGGAGTGACTTTTGGAAACCTTTTTGGTCAACTTATATGCATGACCATTTTGAGACAGTGGTAGTGCAATTTTCGTTAGTTATGAGCCCTTTTTCTAAGGATTTTTGTCTTTTCTCGTGGATGGAGGGTTGTGCTTTCACTTCAATTTCAGTGTCACCTCCTTGCATTTTTGTTGACTTTTAGTCAACTTGGGAGCCATTTGAGGTCATAATTTAGTCACGCATGATATGAGATGGAGTTTTTTTTTGTTTGAGTTTAGTTCAAAGCATAGTGGGCCCCTTTTTTCAAGCATTTTTTACTCTGTCTGTGAGAGACATGATGCTTTTTATCACTCTCAGTTCACATGGAGTTTCACCTTTTGGATGCTTTATGCATGCCATTTTTTGTATATATTGAGGAAATGACTTAGTTTTTCCTCGGTTCTTGACTTTTACTCTCTTGATTTTTGAGCGAGAAGAGATTTATAACTCACTTTTATGATAGTTTAATATACATCAGCAGGTTTTATAGTATTTTCCTATTATTTCATCATAGTTCTCCTTTTGTTGGCTTAAGGATATATAATTTTACCTTCTTGTAACTAAGTTTATGTAGTAAATGATTTATTTGATAAGGTTTAATATTTTTTATCAATCAAAACCTTTAAATTTTATATCGTTAATTATTACAAATTCTTGGATGCAATCAAGTTTCAGGTCTTAGGTTGTGCATGCAGTTATCAATTTCCAGTTGTGAAGCACTTGTTTCCTTCTAGAAAAGGTTAATTATCCTTTGAAAATTCTTTATCATAAGATTGCAATTAATGAGTTGTGTAAGGTATTCCTAGAGTTTGCAATTATGAATTAGTCTGCCATTAAATCATAATATTTGATGCAATCGCCTCCTAGAATCTGTTTTGTTTACATTTTTGAGAAAATCTTTCTCACCCTTTTCCTTACAATTCAATAGTTTCTAGGAGAATAAAAAAGGGAGCCAACCTAGAATCTAGAGGTCTAGTTTCACAATAGGGTACCCACAACCTGAAATTAGTTCAATGTTACACGGTATTGCAAAGCTTTCCACCATTTCATGCAAGTGCAAATACATATGATAACAATTTCCATGTGTTAGTACCAAAATCTTTGCATGGATGCAAACTAAAACTGACAACATGCATGAGTCCCGAATGATTCAACGAGCAACCTATCAAACATGAAACTAAATGCAACCACAGGCAACAACATGTAAGCACATGCAAGAATTACAACTCCAAAAATCAAGTAGCCTCACATGATAGGAATCCTATAGAGAAGATCAAGTCATATGCCAAATTAGAACTCATCCTTGACTCCTAGTCACTCCTAGTGATAACTCTATCTCCATTTAGCAACATTCCTTTCCATGTTTCAATAAACTAATATTGCTTGGCATCATGACACTCCACCTTGATTTTTTCATAATGCTCAATATTATAATGAGTTATTGGGTGACCAGTGTCGCCTTCCTTTGCTTTCACTTTTCTAAGAAAGGAATATCCTCACAAGTGGGACCCAACAAAAACTTAATTCCAAATTAGACTACCACATATCAAAATGACACACATTTTAGACATTTTAATGCTTTTATCCTCCTAGATGAGTACCCATGTGACAAGTTTCACATTCTTGTCCTTTGCACCTTGCATGTAGGATGGAAATTGTTTGTTGGGTGCAACAAAATGACTTAACCATTTGACAACAAGTATTTTTACATTTAGTAAATAAAATAAAAAACTTAGGGGAATATCATTAATTATTTAACCATGGGACTCACTAAGGTTGAGACACCTTAATCTAAACATTCTTTCACTTGTTGAAGACTTTAGCGGAGTATCTATATCACTCCTCATGCCACAAGGCCCATACAACTGACATACCATCTAAACTTCCTTGTGCTCACTACATCCATTAGTATATCTACAAAATTCACCAAATTTTCCACCTTTTCAAAGTTCATCTTTCCATCTTCCACCATATCACAAAAAAAATGAAACTATACATCACTGTACTTTATTCTAGCATGGAAAGTAGGATACTTTTATAAACATATAGAACTATGAATTTCACAAAAACTAGTAATATCCACTATCTAAACATAGTTCCTAAGTCAAATTCCTTATTTGTAAATATGAGTAGCTATCATGTACTTAGCTTCAGTAGTGGACAAAGCGACTACAATATACTGCTTACTCATCCAGCTTATTAGACTACAAAAATCCATTGTAAAATATCCACTAGTGGATCTTCTATTGTCAATGTCACCTAGCCAATTTGAATCCACATATCCATGAATGATCAATCAATGTCAAGGTCAAGTAGGATAACCATGAAAAAATAAAGAATAGTTTGAAGTACATGAACACTCTCTTCACTACAATATAGCCACCCAACTAGGATTATCCATAAACCATCTAAGGACTCCCACTTCTTGGGAAATGTCTAGCTTCGTGTAGACCATAACATACATCAAGCTGCCACTAACACCTACATGAGTAACTCTGGTCATGTGCTCCATCTCATTAAGATAATTAGGAAAATCCTCCATATAAAGCTTCATCCCCTCTCGAACTGGAACAAAAAACTTTCCGCAAGTAGTCATGTTGACTCGCTCTAACATAGAGCTCACATACTTGCACTGGCTTAACCAAAGCTCTCTACTATCTCCATATATTTTGATATCAATACCTAGAATATGTTAGACACACATGGAAACTGAGATGGGGAATGAATCAGTTTTGCATTAAAGTATTCAAAACCTCATTAATCTTCAAATATTTATTAAGAATTATCTTGAATGTAAACAAACTTAAACATAAATATACTCACAACTCTACACCATAGAACATAAAATTTACATGGAAAATCTTAATAAAGGAAAAACCACGATGAGAATTAACTCACATATATATGAATAAAAACACTGATTAGAAAAGGCTTACTACTAGAAGTTATCATTACTCAAAATAGAAGAATGACTCACTACCAAGGTCTCACTACCCAAAGAGATCACTAGCTAGAATAGAAGAAAATAGAAGAAGACTATTACAAGGAGGTTCACTACCTTCGAGAAATAGTAAGATCCACCACAATAACTATACACCATCCACAACCTTTGGCTCATTGCCTCTAGCAACTTTAGGTATACTAAAATTGTAGACACCTACTACAAACTGCATTTGGTAGCTTTAGGAATTTAATCTCACACTTATATCATCACACTTGATCACATTCATATCCAACATGACATCATCTACATCTCCAAAAATTGAGTTTGGTTATATATGCTTTGCAACCTTAAACAACATTGTTTAGGTTGGCCTCAATGAAATGCATGCACCTCAAATGTGCAACCAACAAATAGGCTGGCATAAAACACTTCCACAATAGAAATAAGTGAAGGAAAAACACACTAAGGGTTAACCAAAACCAGAATCCACACTAACATGCTTCAACATTCTTCCACAATGCATAAAGCACATTCACAAGTAATGCTAACATGCTAGGTTGGCCAAACCTATATTAATGCTACCAAATAATCATTTCATTCTTCACCAAGTCTAAAAAAATCATGTGGAACATGAAGAAGCATCACCCAACATCCACACAACATCCAAAAATATTCCAACATCATCAAAATATTTAACAACATTACTGCAACCACTTGAAATTGAGAATACTATCATCCTATGCAACCAACCACAGTGCCATAGACATATAATGAGCATTAAATAACCTTGCAAAATAATTGCACACACAATACTCTAAGAGAAATTATATATAGAATGTAATGATAGAAATAGGGTGCTCCACCTTTTAGGAGATGAAGCATAATGAGGGGTTCATATTTCACTATTATTACATTCAAGGAAACCCTAGAGATATCAATCCAAAGATAGAAAGGGGGAAAGAGATATGCTAAAGGGTGTCCTAGGGTATGATTAGGGGGTGAAAAGGGTTTCACCACCAAGTTGGGGATTAGAAAGAGAAGTAATATGCCAGACCTAATTATGAACCTTAATGATATGAAAGAGTTAAATAAAAGGCTTCAAAATGACTATAAATTAGAACATAAAATTGAGAAACCGAAAATGTGCATCTACAAATCAGTAGAGGCATGAAACAAGATATGAGATGCTAAAAAAAAAGGATTTAGGGAACACTAGGACTCATACGTCACTTCTAGTGTAACTATCATAGTCTAGGTTTTCTAGGCAGGAATAGAGATCTGGGAAAGGCAAGTTTGGAACTCTTGAAAACTATAAATTTGATTGTATAGGGACTCATATGCCAAAATTGGCATATTAGTCCAATTTGGTTTTTATGAGAATTAGGACCTAAATCTTCTATTTTATCTTTGCTTTGTCTTCTTGACCTGGTTTTTGGATTTGAATGAAGATTCTTCTCTGTAAGTTTCCTCCAATGATCTTATAAACAGGGTGACAACTTGAATGACTTTGCAACTTGAACAACTTCTTTCCAATCTTGCTCCTTAGAAGCTCTTCAAAATAGATCTACAAATCACACACTAAAGAGAGGGAATTTTTTTATTTTGGTAGTGGAAAGGGGTTTTCCCTAGTCAAACCCCAATTTGGTAATCAAAACTTGTAATGAAATCAAATAGAAAGGAGGAATGATCATGATTGAACAAAATATTTTGTAACTCACCAAACCCTAGCAATAAAGTGCTACAAACATGTATGAAGTGGATCCAATGGATGTCGATCTCGACTATTGCTTGAATGTGATAGATCTTGAATTGAATGCTAGCTTGAATCATGAAACCCTACAACACAATTTTTAGCTCAAAGATAAACTCGATGTGTGATGACTTTGACGTGATTATTGATACTTGAATTATGCTCCAAAATACTTGATAATCAACTCTTGAAGACTCTTGAATTCTCTTGTAAACACTTTAATTCTCTAATGAACTCAAATTCACTATATGGAATTCTCTCATGAAATTCTAGGATGAAAATGAGTGAAATAACCTTTTATTTATACTTGTTTATACCAAATTTACTAGAATTACAACATTACAAGCTAACAACAGATATTGGAAGATAAAATTTTGCCAAGAATTTGAATTAAACTTAATTTTAGGCCACATGGGACTCATGTGCCAGAACTAGTGTATGAGTCCCATTAGGTTAGGCTATATGACACATTTTTCAAGGAAAGCTTAGATTCATGTGAAATCTAGATTGGGGCCTCGAAACATAGGTTGAAAGCATATGCAAGGTGATGTATGAGTCCCAGATCACTAAATCTAGGCCATACAATCCAAAAACACTTGAATCGTGATTGTATGTTGGTTTATGTCAAGATTATCCTTGAAAAGATGCATTAATTAAGGCTTGTTAATTGAAAATAAGGCCAAATAAGGCATAAATAAGCCTAATTAATTAATAAAAAACCCTAGATTAGTGTGAAAGTGTGGTACAACACATTACAACACCTTAAACAAGGTATAACTAAGTCCATTTAGTTTAGATGGGCCCAAGACCTAATGTGAATGCACACATTAGAACACTAAATGAAGACAACATGTTAGGGTTTCCATTTTTTGTTATTACATCTAGCCCCCACTTTTATTGAGAGGAGTAACTTGCTTCAAAATCACACTAATGTAGACCAACTTACGTCAAGAGGGGTTCAAATGTACCAATGCTAGTTATATAAGATGACAATGATCAAGAGGAATGATCAAGGACCTAGGATCAAGATCCAGTAGCAATCCAACATAAGCACAAAGGAAAACACATGGAAATGATATAAGGAGTAATAACCAAGCACAAGCATACACTACCAAAGACAAAAAGGAAAATAAAAAAAAAAGGGGTGGATCGAGCTTTGACTATTTGTCCTAAATGTTGTGGATTAGATATAAGCTATTTTCCCCAAAAATACACGCTCACTATGAGGCAATAGAACTCTAGGTTATCCAATGGGTGAATATCCAATGAGGTGAGACACATACACACGTGGTTGGTATGCACTCACGCGCACAAGCATGTGGCTATAGGAAATCCATGCCTAATTTTGGCTTCTCGTTTAACTAGAAAAAAGCTATACCTCCTAATAAATTTGATAAGAAACCACAGAAAAATGATCATCGGGCTCCATGAGGCAAGAAAAAATTTGTATGCTTGATAATCATGAACAAACAAGATGGCTCCACAAGCATGCAAATTGTGTTATGCAAGGCATTATCCATACAACTGCAATTGCAAATGGAATGTAGAGAATGTTCAAAGGAGTTTTACTTAGTTCATGTAATCTCTTAACTTAGGAAACATCATGCATAATGTCTCCAAGAGACGACCAATCAAATAGTAGAAGATTAACAACTTAGAGGATGAAGTGTGTTGCATAAATCCACTGAGAGGAATATAATATGCTATGAGGGATCACACTCTTGGGGGACATCACATCCAATGCTAGCACAAAGTGAAGGACACATTGCATGAAGTAAGAAGACTACACCATGAAACATAAAATATAAAATAATGTTGCCAATATATGCCACCAATTTAAAGAAATTGCTAAACACCATGTTGTGAGAAATTACTTTAAAGTAGCCAATGATAAAAGCTAACAATAAGAGAAAAATGAGAGCTAACTTGGAAAGCCCTATGCCAAGTCATATGTTTTGAAATAAAGCTACATCATGAAAAAGGAAAAGAGGGGTTTCCCCCAAAAATAAAATTCCAAACACATGAGGGATCCATGGATTTGGGGTCAATGTGTTCTTGATATAATTTTTTTAAGAGAGCTCGGAACTATCATTATTCCCCAAATACTCATAGAACTAGAAGAATGAAATAAAGAGATTGAAATCAAAGAAAAACATTTCAAGTCAACATGGAAGAGACATGAATGTCTTGGTGCCTTGTGTCATCCCCAAAAGGAAAACACAAGACAAAGGAAAATATTTTGGGTCAACATAGAAGAGACATGAATGTCTCGATGCCTTGTATCATCCCCAAAAGGAAAAAAATAAGACAAATGAAAGGATAAAGGACAAGATAAAAGAATTATGACATAGAAAAGAATGTAGGTAAAAATAGAGGAATTTCACAAAGAGAAATACCAAACAAAATGTCACAGGGGATAACATTATGCACATGAAAACATACAAAAGAAAAAAACAAATAATGTAAAAGACTAGTAAGGCACATGCATGTTAACCTATTAGCAGGTCATCTACATCCCAATAGTGTTCATCATATATAGAAGGTGGACAACTATCCAAATGGATAATAGCAAGTTATGAACTAGGGTCATCACCAAGTTGAACACTCTTCTTAGGAGGATTAGCATTTAAGCTCATAGAAGAGGAAAACAATGTGTTCAATTCATTATGCACCTCTTCATATATTTTAGCAATCTCCTCATATTCATCTAAATTAATCATAATAGGCGGTCAAATGATAATTTCCAAACAAGGTTTTATCTCCTATTGCGATTGTGGTATAAGATCTTTTTGTTGCAGAAAGGGAGACTCATCATGCATTGCTTCAGTCAAGATTGGATTTTTATTTTCTTTTTTTGTTTCTTTGTTTAAACTACAAGAAAGAGCACAACATCTATGCCTACACTCTCTAGCATTCCTATTTCTTTTAGTATGACTTTCAAGTTGCCTTTGTGTTAGAGAGGGTTGATCAACCATAGGTTTCTTTTCTTCCTAAAGGGGAGGAATAGAAGGAACCATGGAAGGTTGTTCAACCTCTTTCTCTTTAGCATTGTAAAATTGATTTATCTTAGAAGGCATGACAATATTATTTTCGTTATCTCTCGGTCATTTGTAGGAAATATGTAAAAAATCTATCTTAGGTTCATCAAGTGGTTGTTTGGAATTTCTTTAGGTTCAATCATGGTTTCATCAAGGATGGTAGGCTCTCTCATACGTTGAGACATGTTTTGAAGTGATAATTTCATTATGAATCAATTTGAACTTTTGATAGGATTTGAAAAAGAGGTTGTTTCAGGGTTTAATAGGTTCCATAGGATTAGGCCAAAATAAATCTAGTGAAAAGTTTCCACGGGAAGACAAAGGGTTAAAGCCACTATGGTGCACGGAAAATATTTTATTTTCAAAGGGAAACTTTAAGCATTCATGTATGGCCAATGGGATGAATTCCATGGAGCATAACCATGGGTGACCGAGCTTCACACATAATTGATTTGATGTCGATATGATGGAGAATGAGACATATAAAGTTTTCAATTGTATGTGTAAGGGTAAGGTGATTGATCCCATTGTAGGAAAAGTGAAACTGTTATGCATCTTTATCCATTCTTTCAATTTACCATATTTTTCTTGATAGAGCTCATGCACAAGTAATAATTCCTAGGTGATCACATTCTCTCTATGTAGACAAGATCAATTAATATCCCATTGGTGGGCTTATCAAAGATTCAGTCGGCTATGTAAAGAGGACCATCAAGTACATTTTTTAGTATATCTTTACAAGAGAAAGCAATGTCAAGAGGATTTTTAGTTTGGCCCTTACAAGGTTGAGTTTTTATCAATGTAATCAAAAAAATTTCAATATTATCCATGGGACCTTGTTCAATAGTATCCATAGGAATTTTTTCAATTGTATTCATGTTCTCATCATCTCTATCAACATTTATCACATCATTCTTTGAAGTTTCACTAGCTTTAACAAATGAAATATTATGTTTAGGAATGGGGTTGGTAAATATTCACAAATTTTGGTTAGGAGGGGCAACAAACCTATTTCACTGATCATTAACACCATCAACTTAAAGATGATAGGAATCAATGAGGCTTTGCACAAGATGTTTAATATGCTCACATTTTGTGTCATGTTCATTTTTTACTTGATAATGACAATAAGCATTCAATATAAAGCTTAGGGTTAAAGGATTATTAGGATAAATACTCTTAATGGGAGGTAAGGTGATTGTATTCTATTCTAAAATTTGTGACATTATGTTATAGATGGTATTGGGTAGGGGAGTGAATTACCTTGCTGGATCCCTAAATACGAAAGGAGTTATCTTCTTTATAGCAAATACCTGGGTATTGAAATGCTAAGTTTTTTGTTGAAGGGGATTTAGTTGAAGGAATAATTCATTATCTTTTCTAAAAGTTTGATAATTGTTTTGGTTTGTGAATTCAGACTTCTCAGGATGGCTAGAGGTGGGTTTTGTTTCATGACTACTAACCAAATTTTGATAATCATGAAGGGAAATGCACAAGTGCATGAAGGAGGCGAATTCATCATGGTAAGATTATCTTGTATCTTATTTTTCAAGTTCTCAATGGACATCCTTTCAAGGTAAGCATCAAGAATATTTTCATTGATTTGGGAGTAAATGGGTTGATAGCATGAAATAAAGTCTATAATATTTTCATCATCTTTTTGTTTACATCTCATAACATCAGAAAAATTCATCTTAGGAGTCGTATCCACTTTGAAATGGTTTATAAATACCTCTACAAGTTCATTGAATGAATGAATTGAGTTGTTTGGTAATGAGGAAAACCATTCTAAGGTGATATCCTTCAAGGATCTAGGGAAAATCTTAGCCAAGAGCTTATCCTTCAGAATAAAGTCACTACATAGGGCAGTAGAAGAAGAAACATGGTTAGAAGGATCTCCTTTCCCCCCATATTTATCAAATATAGGAAACTATATAGCTTTTGGCATTGGTGTTATCAAAATCTTCAAGGATAAGGAATTTCTTTTGACATAATATGTAGGTTGGCCATTTTTATTTTGGTTTATTGTGGAAACCTGCTTTTGAAGGGATGAACCAATTTGTAGAAGTTGATTTATGAGAGGATCATTGTTTACATTTTGATATGGAGGTGAATAAGGTGAAAGTGTGTATGTGTTTGAGGTGCAAGTGAATGTAATGCTTATAGGAGTTAGAGTGGTAGGAGATATGATGTGCAATGCCATAAAGGTACTGAGGATTCTAGTTAAAATACCCAAGGAAGGAATCACATTACTAGTAGGTTGCATAGTTGTCTTTTGAGGGTTGGTATAGGTAGGGATAGAGGCAACTATTTTGGGAGGAATTTTAATTCCTTCTTGATTTGTAACATTGTTTCAAGGTAAAGGACAACTATAGGTTTAGGTAAGATGTGGTCCAAAAATTTAAATTATGTTACGTATAAGATCTACTACTTCTTCACTTTCAATCATGTGATGTATGGTATCTATGGTAGGGATAGCAGTGGTTGAAATTTTTTTAGAGCTTATTTTATTTTTTAGGTTTGCTAAGTTTTCATGAATTTGGATTATGTTTTCTTGCGAAATACTAGCAACCATTGTTTCAACATGCGACACACTACTTGAAGGAAAGCAGTTGTTAAGTGTATGGTCCATACCTATGTTGAACAAAACAACTAAGAGTGCGGGGTGAATTATTTGTATCAAATTTTAATCATTAAAAAATCCACATAAACTTAGATCAATCACAAATCCTTTACTCTACTAAAATGATTAAACATTAAGTGAAGATATAGAAACTAAAAAGAAACAAACATACACAATAACACCAAGTTTATGTGGAAAACCCAATAAGGGAAAAACCATGGTGAGGTTTAACTCACAATATAAAGAATATCAAAATCGATTACAAAGGCTCACTGCTATAAAAGGCTCACTACCAAAACATGACTAACTGTCCAAATCAGGACTCACTTTCCAATAAGGGTTAACCATTGGGAGGGCTCACTACCATAGTGGTACAAATAAGATAGAAGAGATATATTATAGAGAAAAGAATATCTCAATGCAATAGATATTTCCACCACAATTCACTCAAACATTTGCAGACATGCATGAATGCTAGAGTACACGTTTAGCTCACTACATCCGAAAACTCACCATTTAGAATTCACACTAATATTCCACACTCACATCACATACACTATGTTTCACATCTATTTTCCATCTATCTACTCTATTTCTTTCCACTAATATTTGTGTACATCTTTCACCACTAACTCATCCTATATTTATACCATCTTCAACTTTGAAACATATCCAAATTCATCCATCCATCATTAAGTTCAAATTAGCTCACCACCAAAACATCCTAGGGTGGAATTAGAATGAGGGAAACCCAAACACACACTTGATGAGGACCCAAATAGGTCCCAGCATGCTTCATGAACTTTGAAAGTAGTGTTCAACATAAGGTTGACCAAACTAGTGTAAAACACATAGAAAAATTAAGCACATGCAACCCTTAATATGATCAAAATCATTCCAAACACCAAAGTTATCTTCAACACAATCATAACAGCTTAACTCTAGAACTACGATTCATAATATTTAACCACGAAAGAAATCCAAACCAATAATATTTCTCTTGGATGTCAGCCAGATACATAGAAAACCATAGTTCACAATTGGTGAACATAACTCACAATGTACAATGAATCAGAAGCCAAAAACCTAGATATAATAGCTTCCAACAACCATAATCAACATATCTAAACCACACAAATAGAGGAGAAAATCCCAGAGAAAAAGTCAAATAAACTATTGAACACCTATAACCTTTATTCATTACAATTTTCTCAATATCCTTCACATATACAACCAATAACCTACATCCATGACATCAATGACAACAACTAGTTGATAACCAATTGACCAGTTCAAATCAATGAAAAAACCCCCATTCTTCCCACAATCTCCCCCTTTTCTTTGATGGCAACACATGATGTGAAAAACATCAAATACAACACACTACCTAGATGAACACACTTTTCATGATTTTGCTTTTTGTTTCTCCCCCTTAGTAGATAATCTTTTTTTTATGTCTTCTTCATTCCTCATCTCTCCCCTTTTACATGAATGGAAAATTCAAAGGATATTTTACATTGATTTCCCCTTTAACATTAAGAACATAATACTCTTTCAATGAAAACACATGACACTAGCTACTCCTCTTGAGTCGAGGTAGCCACCAAAACATCAATCTAGAAGAAATATAGATCCATAAACCCATTGGAAAAATGCATCTCCATATGCATCTAGTTCAAGAAAGGAGGGGAAATGACCTCCTCCCATAGATTGCTTGAAAGTATTTTTAGGAAGAGCCTTCATAAATATATAAACAATCTGATCCTCTTTAGGTACATACTCAAGCTTTAATTCATTCTCCACAACCTTATCTCTCAAGAAGTGATACCTGATAGGTATATGCTTTGTTCTCGAGTGCATCATTGGATTCTTTGAAATGATAATTGCACTTGTATTATCATAGAAGATTAAAATAGGATCATCATACACTACTTTGATATTTCAATGTCTCTTTTATTCATAAAACTTGTGTACAACAATATGCGACAACAATATACTCAACTTTAGTATTATATAAGGAAACTAAATCTTTCTTTTTACTCAACCATGCCACCAATCCACAACCAAAAAAGAATGTACCACCACTTGTACTATTTCTATCATCTAGACATCTAGCCCAATCTACATTTGTATAAGCACTGAGTGTGAAGTTAGTATCCCTAGGATACCATAATCCATAATCAAGAGTGCCATTCAAATATCTGAATATTCTTTTAATAGTGGTAACATGAGTTTCCTTAGGATCATCTTGAAATCTAGCCACAAGATAGACAATATGCATAATATTTGGTATAGTAGTAGTCAAATACAATAGTACACCAACCATAGATCTATATTTTCTCTGATCAACCTTAGGTGAATCATCATCTTTACCTAATTTACAACCAATCGCCATAGGAGTGCATACTAGTTTGGAACCATCCATCCCAAACTTCTTCAACATGTCTTTCACATACTTTGACTATGAAATGAAAATCCCTTTCTCTATTTGATTAATTTGTAGCCCAAGAAAGAAATTCATCTCTCCAAACATAGACATCTCAAATTATTTTTTCATTTTTTCCAAAACAAAATTCACATAGTTTCATTGCCTCGAAAGATAAGGGTTGATGCAAGAAGTTGGGTCCACAAAAAGCTCAAAAAGTGGAAGTGTTTTTGCTGTTTTTCAGAATTTTTCACACTTGGAATAAAAATTTGAGGCACTTACACAATGAATCTTTAAAAAAATCATTTTAATGAAATTTAACATTTTGAATCTAGTTTCCAGATATGTAATTTATTCAAATACCTAGATGATAGAAATTAAATTTTATAGGGATGCATGAAAACCATTTTTTAAAAGTAATTTTTTTAGAATACCATGCATGTGTACAGACACCACTTTTTGATCCAAATAGAAGTATTTTGGTAATTCCTTTTTGGAAATGAGAGCTAACAACATGAATATTGATGAGGATATTTTTTTGTAATTTGTTTGAATATTTTTTATTGAATTTTTATTGGCCTTAATTGTTGTTTTTAAAAATCATGTACAGACAACATAATTGGACCTAAACTAAACATTTTTTGAATATATTTTTTCCATTGTGTAAAGAATTGTCTGAAGATTGATGCCATATGATATTTTTTACAAGAAACTTAACCAAAAAAAGTTATTAAAAAATGAGAAAAGCCTGATATTTCAAGTTTATGGACTAGTTTGCTTAGAAATAAATTAAAAAATAACAAATATAATTCAATATTAAGAAAAATTATATATTTGGAAACTATAAATTGTGTTCTCTAATGGGTTTTAATTTCATAGATTGATTCAGAAAAAAAATTCCATTAGTCATATTGCTAAAGTTGGACATTCTTGTTCAATCTACCTTAGTTTTTAGTTGTAGGTCAAAGGTTAAGTGTTGGGTTACCAAGCCTTTCCCAAGCCTAAAACCAACGCTGCATGTAGGTTGGAGATTCAAATTTTTAATAATGTGCATGTGTTATTTAATTAGAAAACATACACATTATATTTAATGCATACAAATTATCTATTCACTTGTTGGGTAAAGGTACAACACGTACACTTTATATAACACATAAACATTCCTAAAATAGAACGTGTACACATTCCTAAAATAGAACATGTATGTGTTCCTAAAATAGAACATGTACATGTTTTATAACTCATACATGTTTCTTATTTAGCCATTTTTTCCCAACTTGGAAAATACTGATAGAGTACATTTTTTTTGCAACATTGCGCTTTTGCAGTATGGTCCGAAAGCGCCAGTTTTTTACATTTTTTATTGCAATGTTGTCTTGTGCAATCTATTAACAAGGAATATTCTATTTGAATTGATGGAAGAGACAAGTGTAAATTGAATTTTCTGAAATGGAATCAAGTATAAGAACATTTTACAAGAAGATTTGGAAAAAGAGAACTTTTGTATGTATTCATGATGATTTTATACTTCCAAGTTTATAGAAGAAAGGATCTTCATACTACATAGTTTTATTTAAATATTTGAAGGATATGACAACTTGAAAATAAGTTAAGAATAATTTTTTTTGTTATAAAAGAGGGCTTGGTAACCATGGAATCAAAGCAAAGGCAAAGAAAAAAATGTAGAAAGTTAATGACACCCGAAGAAATTCAAGCAAAAAATGAAATGGAGGTAAAAAAACAAAGGGATAGAAGAGAAAGGATTTGTCAAATGAAAAATTTGGAAGCATATAATTCCATGAATGTTGAAGAGGAAACCATGAAGGATGAGATGAAAGTAGATTATACAAATATGGAGATGGTGAATATGGAATAAAATGCAATTATGGATACAAACCCAACTATGCCTTCAACTTCAATTTTTAATGATATGGGAATAGCACCTATGCAAACAACTTCAGGTATGTCTTCATATCCACCTCCTAATGATATGGAAAATGCACCTATTCAAAAAAATTATCCAAGTATTTCTTCAAACCCAAGTCTTGATAATATTGATCTTAGTTATTTAGAGGAAGATAGATACACCGTTGATGGTATCAATATTTCTAGGGTTGAAACAATGCAAAAACAAAAAAATGATGAAATATCTTATATGAATTCAAATGAGAATGAAATCCCTCATATCCATGAAAATGAGAATGAAATCCCTTTTATGATTGAAAATGAAAATGAAACCCCTTGAATGAATAAAAATGAAACCCCTTGTATGAATGAAAATGAAAATGTTTTTTTTACAATTGAAAAAGATGTGCTAGATAACCTTCTTGGTAAAGTTGCTTGGAGATAAATGAGAACTTATGTAAATATAATATATAGAATTATTTTTCATAGAAATAAATTAGGATTTCAATGTCAATTCATTGTACAATTGGTGAGAATGTCAAAAATGATGAAAAAATTAGGCATTTTTGTAAAACCAAAAAAGAAAGATGATTTAGTAGAAAAAGTCATATCTAGCATTGCTAATGCTATTGATTTTATAGGTAAGAAAAGTTAACCAAAGGATAAGAATGCAGCTCTTTGTGCAATAACAACTACTCTAGTTAATAAAGAAACATCAAATAAAAGAATGCTAAGATTAGTAAATGTATAAAAGTAAATCCTAAAACTTTGATAAGAGCTACTAAAAGAAGAGAAAGTATTGAAAAGGATCCAGTCAATCAATTTTGGAGTTTTAGTGGTAGACTCCCATGATCAGACATGAAATTAACTAATGAAATCAAATCTTTAATCAAAAAATATTGGCATGCTAATACAAGAGTATCACCTAACATTAGAGATGTTTTAAAATTAAGGGTGGGTTCCAAATTTTGTGAATCTCATCCAAAGCATCTCTTAGATATGATTAAAACTGAATTATATAAAAAATATTTAGATGATTCAATCTTACGATTTAAAATTAGCATAAGTCAAAGATCATTCAAAAAATGTAAACCTTGGTATGTTAGAATTAATAACCATTGAATCTCTTGTTGTTGTATGACTCATGTAAAATTGAATCATTATTATTATGATATTTTTCGATATATACATCAATTACTTTGCATGCTAACCAAATTATGTAGGACAATTATAGTATTAATTTGCCACCTGAAACAATCAAAGATTTTATAGCAGACTTGTTTTGTGAACTCTCTAATGGAAACTTATTTTATTTAAAAGTGTGTATTTCTAGAGAATGCAAAATATGTGGTAAATTTTCATTGTTAGAAGAATGCATGCATGAAATTAGTTTAGATGAATTTGGAAAACAATTAGTAGATGTAAAAAAAATTAAAAATATTAAGTATTATTTAAAAGATGGAAAAATTGGAAAACGTTGTGAGCTAATTGTGGAAAAATTTAGTGTGGAGGTATTTATTAAAAAATTTAAAGATAATATTGTACCTAAATATATTAAACACTCTTAATGTGATCATTGGCTTGATAATCAATATTTTTTATGTAAAAACACATTCCCAATTGGAAATATATTGTCAGTTGTTGATTTTGCTGAAAATTGTACTCTTATTCCACAAGAAGAAATTCAATCACAATATTATAATTCAGTGCAAGTAGCTATATTTTTTCATATTGTTTATAGACATGTAGATAATAGTAGAGAAGATAATATATTTTTTTGAGAGAGTACCATTTTTATGTAAGTGATAATTGATTACATTCATCTCATTTTTTTCAATATTATTTTGATATATTTATAAAAATTTAAAAGAGAGGAATTCAAATGAGGGAATAACTCATATGGTTAGATAATTGCACAGGTTAATTTAGGAATTCTATAATGTTTTAGTGATTATTTAGAGTTCATAAGGAAAATAATATCTAGCACATGATTGTTTTTGAAGCTGTACATGGTAAAGGAGAACACAATGGAGTAGGTGCATGTGTGAAAAGAGCTCTAGCTAGAGAGCAACTAAAATTTGAGGAAGTTGCAAAATTCAAAGATGCATGTCCAATTGTTGATTTTTGCAATACCAAATTACCTACAAGAACAAGTGAGAGCTCAATAATTCGATGCTTCTTTTGGTTAGTTTAAGAAAATGATATTATTACTCAACAAGTTTGTGAAACAATTAATGGATCTACAAAATGACATTCACTTAAGAGTTTGAATGCAAACAAATGGACAATATGGACAAGGGATCTTGCATTATTTTTTCAATTTTGTATTGTAGGTGATTGGGAGGCATGTGAAAATATGAAATGGGTCGAAGAATGGCAACAAAGAGCCTTACCATCTACATTGACACATGTTCAACTTGGAACAATAATTGAAGATAATCAAGCATTCACATCAAATGATTATGATCATGTTTTAGATCTTCTATAAGAAGGTACATTAAATTGAATTGAATTTTATATGTGTGCATGTTTATATGTGAATTAAATATAAGCCACTCTTTATTGAATTTTTTGTTTATTTTTGCAGGATATGTGTATGCTATTGTTGCACCTAGGGGGAATGAAGACGGGACTGAGTATTGGTTGGCTATATGTGTTGAGAGAAAACATAATTTAGTACATCCTAGAGTGGATGATGAAAAATTTGAGTATCAACTAATTCAATGGTTTTTTTTGGCACCTAGCTTCAAACATATTTGATAAGAAAGAATGGCTTGTCTACATTTGAAGATTATGAAAGACACAAGAAGATTATACATTATTCACATTTGATTTTGGAAACCAATATAAAACTATCTAGATATCAAGGTAGGACTAATAATAAAGTGTTATGGACACTTTCAATCGATGATCATGAGACAATCATAGATTCATTACAAAAAAGAGAGGATGTAGATGGTATAATAGAGTAAATAAATATTGGTAAGTAGATAGTTGTATATATATTTAATTGATAGTCGATATGTAGTTAAAAAATTATCACATATACATGTATATATATTTGTCTTTAGTAATTCCTAATTAAATTTTTATATCATTTTTTATTTCAGGTCTACCAAAACTAGATGCATTACAAAAAGGAGAGGGCATACATATGTATTACAATAAAATATAAATCTAGAGATAGGTAACTATATATAGTTATAGATACATTTAATTAATATTATAAGTATAAAACAAATTAATTCATTTTCATTTTATAAAAAAATTATAATTTATTTCATATCCCCTTAATCCATTCTCTTAAGACCCATTATTCCATATCCTCATATATCTAACCTTAATCCATCCTCTTGCATCCCCTTAAGTCACTCTCTCAACACCCCTTAAGAAATACTCTTAGGACCCCTTAAGGCATATCCTTGTATATCTACACTTAATCCATCCTCTTGCATCCACTTAAGTCATTGTCTCAACACCCCTTAAGCCATCCTCTTAGGACCCCTTAATCCATATCCTCATATATCTACCTTTAATCCATCCTCTTGAATCCCCTTAGTTCACTCTCTCAAAACCCCTTAAGTTATCATCTTAGGAACCCTTAAGCCATATCATAATATATATACCCTTAATCCATCTACTTGAATCCCATTAAGTCTCTCTATTAATTCCCCTTAAGCCATCCTCTTATGACCCCTTAATCCATATCCTCATATATCTACCCTTAATTCATCCTCTTGCATCCCCTTAATTCACTCTCTCAAGACCCCTTAAGCCATCCTCTTAGGACCCCTTAAGCCATATCCTCATATATCTACCCTTAATCTATCCTCTTGAATCCCCTTAAGTATCTCTATTAACTCCCATGAATCTATCCTCTTAGGACCCCTTAATCCATATCCTCGTATATCTACCCTTAATCCATCCTCTTGCATCCCCTTAAGTCACTCTCTCAACAACCCCTTAATCCATCCTCATAGGACCCCTTAAGCCATCCTCTTAGGAACCCTTAAGCCATATCCTCTTGTATACCCTGAATCCATCATCTTTCATACCCTTAATTTATCTCATAGGATTTAGATCTTAGGGTTAAGGGTTTAGGATCTTAATATTCTAGGGTTCATGAGATGCTTATACTAACAAATCTATATGGGTTAAGTATTTAGGGTTCATATCCTAGGCTTTAGATCTTAGGGTTAAGGGTTTAGGATCTTCATATCCTAGGGTTCATAAGATACTTATAATAACATATCTATATGGATTAAGGGTTTAGGGTACATATCCTAGGATTAGCTCTTAGGGTTAAGGGTTTAGGATCTTCATATCCTAGGGTTCATGAGATGCTTAGAATAACAAATCTATATGGGGTTTAAGGGTTTAGGGTTCATCTACTAGGCTTTAGGTCCTATGGTTTAGGGTTTAGGGTTTCTAGGTTTTATGATATGCTTAGAATAGAAAAGCTATATGGGTTAATGGTTTAGGTTTCATATCCTAAGTTTTAGGTCATATGGTTTAGGGTTTTGGGTTTCTAGGGTTCAAGAGATGCTTAAAATAATAAACCTATATGTGTTAACGGTTTATGGTTCATATCCTAAGCTTTAGTTCCTAGGGTTAAGAATTTATTATCTTTATATCCTATGGTTCGTGGGATGGTTAGAATAACAAATCTATATGGGTTAAGGGTTTAGGGTTCATCTCCTAGGATTTAGGTCTTAGGGTTTAGGATTTAGGGTTTAGGATCTTCATATCTAGGGTTGATGAGATTATTAGAATAAAAAATATATATGGGTTAAGGTTATAGGGTTCATCTCCTAGGTTTTAGGTCATATGGTTTAGGGTTTAGGGTTTCTAGGGTTCATGACATGCTTAGAATAAAAAAATCTATATGAGTTAATGGTTTAGGGTTCATATGCTAGTATTCAGGTCTTAGGGTTAAGGGTTTAGGATATACATATCCTAGGGTTCATGATATTCTTAGGATAACAAATATATATGGATTAAGGGTTTAGTGTTCATCTCCTAGGTTTTAGGTCATATGGTTTAGGGTCTAGGGTTTCTAGGGTTCATGAGATGATTAGAATAAAAAATACATATGGGTTAATGGTTTAGGGTTCATCTATTAGGCTTTAGGTGCTATGGTTTAGGGTTTACGGTTTGTAAGTTTCATGAGATGCTTAGAATAAAAAATCTATATGGGTTAATGGTGCAGGGTTCATCTCCTAGGTTTTAGGTCATATGGTTTGGGGCTTAGGATTTCTAGGGTTCATGAGATTTTTAGAATAAAAAATACATATGGGCTAATGGTTTAGGGTTCATCTCCTAGTATTTAGGTCCTATTGATTAGGGTTTATGGTGTCTAGGTTTCATGAGATTCTTAGAATACAAAATCTATATGGGTAAATGGCTTAGGGTTCATCTCCTAGGCTTTAGGCCCATGGTTTAGGGTTTAGGGGTTAAGGTTTTCTAGGGTTCATGAGATGCTTAATCCCTTTAAGTCATCCCTTTAATACATTCTCTCAACCCCCCTTAATCCACCCTCTTTCATCTCTTATGTCACTCTATATGGGTTAAGGGGTTAGGGTTCATCTGCTAGGCTTTAGGTCTTATGGTTTATGCTTTAGGTTTTCTAGGGATCATGAGATATGCTTAGAATACCAAATCTATATGGGTTAATGGTTTAGGGTTCATCTACTAAGTTTTAAGTCCTATGGTTTAGGGTTTAGGGTTTCTAGGTTTCATGAGATGCTTATAAAAACAAATCTATATGGGTTAATGGTGTAGGGTTCATCTCCAAGGTTTTAGGTCATATGGTTTATAGTTTAGGGTTTCTAGGGTTCATGAGATTCTTAGAATAAAAAATATATATGGGTTAATGGTTTATAGTTCATATCCTAGGATTTAGGTCCTATGGTTTAGGGTTTATGGTTTCTCATTTTCCTGAGATACTTAGAATAAAAAATCTATAAGTGTAAATGGTTTAGGGTTCATCTTCTAGGCTTTAGGTCCTATGATTTATATTTTAGGTGTTTAGGGTTTCTAGGATTCATGAGATGATTAATACCTTTAAGTTATCCATTTAAGTAATTCTCTCAACTCCACTTAATCCACCCTCTTGCATCCCTTAAGTCACTCTATATGGGTTAAGGGTTAATCTATTAGGCTTTAGGTCCCATGGTTTACATTTTAGGGTTTCTAGGGTTCATGAGATACTTGGAATAAAAAATATATATGGGTTAATGATTTAGGGTTCATATTCTAGGCTTTAGGTCCTATGGTTTATGGTTTACTATTTCTAGGTTTCATGAGATTCTTAGAATAAAGAATCTATATGGGTTTGTGGTGTAGGTTTCATCTCCTAGGTTTTAGGTCATATGGTTTAGGGTTTAGGGTTTGTAGCATTCATGAGATGTTTAGAATAAAAAATATATATGGATTAATGGTTTAAGGTTCATATCCTAGGCTTTAGGTCCTATGGTTTAGGGTGTACGGTTTCTAGGTTTCATGAGATGCTTAGAATAACAAATATATATGGGTAAATGGTTTAGAGTTCATCTCCTAGGATTTAGGTCTTATGGTTTATGGTTTATGGTTTCTAGGGTTCATGAGATTCTTAATCCGTTTAAGTCACCCCTTTAATTAATTCTCTCAAATCCCCTTAATCCACCCTCCTACATCCCTTTAAGTCATTTTATCAACTCCCCTTAATCCACCCTCTTGCTGCCCCTTAAGCCATCCTCTTAAACAACCCTTAATTCATATCATTTTACATCCCCTTAATCCACCCTCTTGCATCCCTTAAGTCACTCTCATAATTCCCTTTAATCCATCCTCTTACAACTCATTAAGACATATCCTAGGGTTCATGAAATGCATCCCCTTAATCCACCCTCTTGCATCCCTTTAAGTCATTCTCTTAAGTCCCCTTAATCTAGCCTCTTGCATCCCTTTAAGTCACCCTATTAACTCCCCTTAATCCACCATCTTTCATCCCCTTAAGTCATTCTCTTAAATCCCCTTAAGGAATTCTCTTAGGACCCCTTAAGCTATATCCTCTTAGGTCCCCTTAATCCATCCTATGGAAAATATAACTTGAATTTTTAAGGAATCTATAAGATCCAATTTTCTAACTTTTACTATATATTTTTCTTTTCTTGCATGAATTATTTAGTTAAATGACTCATAAAAATTATAGTTACTTTAGTTACATTAATTAGTTTTGTAGGTTCTTATCAAGTCGGTCTACCATGTGATTGTCACTATAAATTTTTTATCAAGAGACTATTTAAATATCAATTTGTGGTCTTGACACAAAATTTGATAATATTTAATTGTGTCTACATGCACATATGTGTTTCATCATGTTATATAGTTGTATTAAACATCAATAAACATTATATATGTTTGTTTGATGTATGAACTTCAATGAACTTATTAGTCACTTTTTAAATTTCATGCTCCAATTTTATCTTATACAAATCATGTCTTGTATTTACCATATAATTGTTCAATTGTATATATTATACATTTTATACGTACAAGGAGGTATATTTTTTTTCAGTGATTCAAATATTTGCTAGAATTTGAAAATAGTTAAAACTACCCACCCTTAATTTATTATGAATATGATCTAAACTATTTAAGAAATACTTTAATTTTTCACCTAACCATGTGATAAATTATTGAAATTAAAGAATCATTTTAAGACATGTCTAAACTTAATTCAACAATGGCATGTAGATATATATTAAATTTTATTCTAGATAAGAATTTATATAGTGCATATTACATGAATATTAGATAATATATACATACATACATGAATGGATATAATCATCAAAATGAATATATAACACGATCACAATTGAGTGCATAGATAATCACCATATTAAAGTCTACTGATATAAATAAACACAAACATGATCATATTAATTGATATAATGTATGTGAAATGGTCCATGAAATAACATGTTCAAAATGTATATGTCAAGTCCAACACATATATTTAAATAAAACTAGAGATCTATAGTCTATAAAATTTAAAACCATCTAACTATCAGGGTGATCGATCAAATCAAGTCTCCTCTTTGCTCCACATGGACTAGATGTACCTGTATCATGTTGTGAAAGAGTACAAGAAACATGAAATTAGATTTAAAGATATTTAGAAATTTTGATATAATTTAACATATAAAATTGAAAATATAAACTTGATAAAAATAAATTTAATTAAATATCTAGTAAATACAATAAAAATAATTTTTAGTATGCATAAATTACCATATGATCATGTGAATCTACTGGCACTATTCAATAGGTAGCATAACTATCAATTGAGAAGGTCCAAATGCTTGATTTATTATATCCTTCATATTCATATAAAGAAAACAATATTTTGGAACCTCAAATATATATATTTAAAAGGTCCATAAAAATTA
The DNA here is from genome assembly GCA_007115665.2 of Sequoiadendron giganteum. Taxonomy (NCBI): domain Eukaryota; kingdom Viridiplantae; phylum Streptophyta; class Pinopsida; order Cupressales; family Cupressaceae; genus Sequoiadendron; species Sequoiadendron giganteum. Next base: position 348,428,864 of record CM021106.1, on the reverse strand, counting down.
TATAGGAGATTTAGTAATGGTTACAACCTTGAATGATATGACCTCATGATCACACACCTAAGATTTCTCATGCATAAATGTTGATGATGTCTCAGGTGTGCCCACCATGGGTATCACATGAAATCCTTGCATATAGATGAAACAATGTATAGATCATTCACACGTGTATAAACTCAAATTAAGTTAGATTTGTGATGTGTATTTAATTTAAACTTAATTTTTTTTTGAAAGCACACACTTGAGCTGATGATGAATCAAGAGCATTCGCCACAACTTTTGGTTGGTCAGTACTTGGTATCGCATGGCCTCCCTACATCTAGATACAATATATCATTTCACACATGTGTATAAATTCAAATTAAATTAGATATGCCCATATAAATTAAAACATATATTGGTTTGTACCTGACCAAAAGGTGATCCCAATTCTACAACACTCAAAATACAGACATGATCATATTGAGATTCAACCATCGTGTGATCATGCATCTACATCAAAAAATTCTTGAATTAATATTATATATATATAATTTAATGTTATTATTTACATGAATTTTGCACATTTCAAAAAAATTATTTAAATATGCCTAAGTTCAAAAGATGTACATACTTGTGTAGGATGATCCTCATAATATAGTAAATCCATATATGACTCTGTCCTAGATGCATGTGGGTCACCTAAAGTGGATGCTTAAGTATTCCCATAGCTTGAGCCTCCATGCTCTCTATTTCCCACTTTAGTCGTCGCATGTGTAGTCTGATGAGTGAGATTTCCTGAAAGAGAACTCAATGCTCCTAATGTCAACAACATCATCTACTGCTGAAATATAGTGGGAACACCAAGAGAAGGAGGAGAAAAAATAGGAGCAATCAGAGCACATCATTGAGGATCGTCACGTGCTCCTAATCTATGTTGGCACATACCATGCCGAACTCCCTCAAATGACCTCATATCAAAATATTTAGGTTTTAAACCCAACTCAAACTTAGCCTAAAAAAGTATAGGGACACCTCAAAATTTCCATGTGGTGGAGTATTAAACACCATCCACCATCTATCCCAAAACTTTGTAGCTATCTACGGGTGCCTACACCATTTAATTTAAATTCATTTTTTGGGGGGTGGAATTGGTTCATTTTTGGGGGGCTAAAAAAATGTTGGCAAATGGATTGTTTGGTAATTTTAAGGTCATGAATTTATTTATAGGACAATCCATCTACATAGAATTGTCTCCTCTCTTTTCTCCATTGATGGAACCCATTTAGGTCTGCATCAATAGATCGAATAAAATTGACAACAAAGATACAAACCATGCGAGATGGAGGGATATTAGGCTCATTTTTTATCAGATCTATATTTCCCTTAATCACATTAAGGTTTTCTCTAATGCTCTCTCTTAACTAAGCCTAATGTACTATAGGGCATGGGGGGTTAAGAGGTGGAGAGTGTGGAGGTTTGGGGATTTTTTTGTGGTGGAAAATCTAGATGTATGGGATCTTCAGGATGTGCATTAGGTATAAAATCATCTATGTTAAATTCAAGCTCCATATTCAATGAAATGGCAATTGCATGTTAAATGATTAAAAAGTATATATCAACAAACTAATTAAAGAATGTACACAATTTGAAAGTTATCACAAATTCAAAATATATTTAATTTGAAGACATTCAATTTAAAACATTAAAAAATACATAACATGAAAATCCATAACATGTACATTAAATTATACAATTAAAGTCATGTACATGTACCCTTGATTAAATTCAAGAACTTTATCTTAAATTTTGATTTCAACACAATGGCCTGATTTAAAATCTTTAAATAATAATGTTGAGGTCCTACTTCATTGATTTAACAAGTGGAAAAATTATAAATGTATTAAGTATAATTTAATGGGCTACTTGATCATAATTTATTTTTGGCATTTCATGATTGTGTGATTTTGGGAAGGTGATATTTTGGCTTAATTTCTAACTAAATTTATAGAATTATTTTTCTTAACTAGCCTATATTTCCTTACTATTTTGAGAAGATAATCATGGCTATTTCAAAATTTTCTCAGGTTTTTTAATTATATATTTGATAGACATATTTATAAGTCTCAAAGATTGTCACTTTTGAAAGTTTTGACTATTAGGTCCATGAAGAGGAATATATAAAATTATAGATTGTCCATTCTTTTTCATTGTATATTATAGACCATGAACCTTCAAATTTTATTGCAATAAATATGATTTTGAGAATTAGAGACAACAAGCATATTAATATAAAATTTACTTTATGATAGAGAGTTTACTTTTATTAAATCATATATATTGAATTTGTTTTGTGTTGACTTCTAATAACCATATGGTTTCATTTTCCTTGCAAGGTTAAAATTGAGTGGTGTGTGGTTGTTAATTTCAAATTATTGTATCATTCTATCATGGACTAATGAATTCCATGCCTTAGTGATGCTTTTTAGATGATTTAATGTATCTCCTAACCTATGTATTGATTATCAATTAAAGATACATCCTAGGAATCATGTCACTTGTCAAAGTGGGAATGAGGGGAAGGATAAGAACCCACTTATGAATCATATTAGTGGTCCTCAAGTTATTGATATCCTTCAAGATATAACAGTAAGGGGCCCTCATCAAGAGGCATCCCATTCAGTGCATTCACATCATTCTTGGGAGAATAGGAGGAGAAGCCTCAAGGTGGAGAGAGAGAGCACTCTAGGAGCCCTCATAATTATAAATTAGATGGAGAGGTAGGTTGAGATCTACCCATAAAGGGGGATAGGTAGGTAGTGCATGTGGATGGTGTGCTACTAGGGAAATTTATGTATATTCAATTTATTTTGTGTTGACTTCTAGTAACCATATGGTTTCATTTTCCTTGCAAGGTTAAAATTAAGTGGTAAATTATACTTGCCAAGCCTCTTTTGATAAAATTTAATACTTGGTTTTGAGTTCCTTAGAGGTATGTATAGGGACATAGATACAAATTTTAGGGACTTGTTGTGCACCTAAACATGAATAAACCTATCTAGGGATTATAATTTTATGACATTATAAATAGAACTATCTAGGGATTATATGCAATTTTAGGGCTAGTAAAAAGACAACAAACCTAGACATTATAAATATAATATAAGTTTAGTTTTTAGGGTTTAGGTCCTAGGATTAAGAGTTTTAGTATTTAGGTCTATATTTTTTGGAACCTAGGGTTTAGGGTTTTGATTTCTAAGTTAAATTTTTCCGATTTAGGTATAGGTTTTATTGTTTTTAATTTACAATTTAACATTTTGGTTTGATTGATGTTTTTGGTTTTAAATACAATTTAAAAACTATAAAATATTCAAATGTAAAACAGAAAAAAAAAACTAAAACTAAATAACAATTACAAAACAAAAATGGAAGATATAAAACAAAAAAAAAGAATTCAACCAACCTGGACGTCAGTTGTGTTGACAAGAGGACGTGGTAGTGGAAATTTGGTTGAACTGGGCCCTCAGAAATGCATATGTGAATTAAGCTCTCCCTCAAGGTCATGGACAAATTGCAATGAGAAAATAAATACCACAATTGTTTATTTAAAAAATTAAATAGCTTTAAGAAATGCATACGCATGATAAAATGTGTACGCATTAATAACGTGTATGCATTTCGTAACATATATGCATTATTAGCGCGTGCGTGTTTTGTAATTCATACACATTTTAGGGTGTGTACCTGAATCTAAACGAATATGCATTCAGATTTATGCTCGGGTACCCGATCCAAAGCGTGTGCATGTTTTTTCAAAACACAAAAATGTTTCCTACAATTTTTTTGTTTTGGATGAAATTTCCCCTCTTCATAGACCCAACTTCCAAATTTTACCCATAATATCATCAACACATAAAACCACAATCAAGATTTTGTCATTTTCAATTTTGAAATATAGATTACTATATGTCGTACCACAACAACACAACAGGAAATTAGTGCCTAAAATAGCACCAAATTTTAGTGTATTTGAGTCCATGAATTGGACATGGCTCATGGTGCAAAAGTCAGTGCTAAAAAGTATGCTTATTTGGACACCAAATTTTGCACTGTATTTGCCACCAAATTTAGGACCCACTTTAGTGCAAAAATTTGCACCAAAAAAATGGTGCCAACAATAGCATCTCCTTTAGTGCCAAGAATAGAGCCAAACAATAACATCTGAAATAATGCCTAAATTAGTGCCCAATTTGTCTTTTAGTTTTTCTTCTAGGTTTGCTTCCAATTTTGATTCCGATTTTGCTTCTAGTTTTGCTTCCAGTTATGCTTCCATTTTTTCTTCGAATTTTTCTTCCATTTTTGCTTCTAGTTTTGCTTCCAGTTTTGCTTCCAGTTTTTCTTCTAGTTTTTCTTCTAGTTTTGCTTGCAATTTTTCTTTTCATTTTGCTTCCAATTTTGCTCCTAGTTTTTCTTCCAATTTTTCTTCTATTTTTGCTTCCAATGTTGCTTCCATTTTTTCTTCTCATTTTGCTTCTAGTTATGCTTCTAATTTTTCTTCCATTTTTGCTTCTAGTTTTGCTTCCAAGTTTGCTTCTAATTTTTCTTCTAGTTTTGCTTCCAATTTTGCTTCCAGTTTTGCTTCCAATTTTGCTTCCATTTTTGCTTCCAATTATGCTTCTAGTTTTGCTTTCATTTTTGCTTCCAATTTTGCTTCTAGTTTTGCTTCCAATTTTTCTAGTTTTTCTTCTATTTTTCCTTTCCAGGTTTGCTTCTAGTTTTGCTTCTGATTTTGCTTCCAAGGTTGCTTCCTAGTTTTGCTTCCATGTTTTCTTCTAGTTTTGCTTCCGGTTTTTCTTTTGGTTTTGCTTCCAATTTTGTTCCAGTTTTTCTTCCAATTTTGCTTCTAGTTTTGCTTCCAATTTTTTTTCCAAGTTTTCTTCTAGTTTTTCTTTTTGTTTTGCTTCAAGTTCTTCTTCCAGTTTTGCTTCCATTTTTGCTTCTATTTTTGCTTCTAGGTTTTCTTCTAGTTTTGCTTCCATTTATTAATTTAATGTTTTATTTCAATTTAATTAGTTAAATATATCATGCCTCTTAAATAAATCATATGATTATAGAGTAAGTAAATTAATTATTTAACTCATATGATTAAATAACAAGATAATTATTATAACATGATCATCATTTATAATTAAAACAAGTGATTCAAATATCTATAATTTAAGTGAATTTGACAACATTCATCCTGAGCAGTAAATTAAAATCATCATACATAATAAATATCCATCAAAAATTAATCATCAACCACTTTTAGTATATGTAAATTGACAAGTCATTACTGATAAGATCATCATCATGTATATAACTAAAACAAGTGAAAGTCAAATATGCTAGTAGATCAATAACATATCAAAATGATACATGTCCAATAGTCGACATAAGTAAAAATGATACATTTACAGATGATATAAGTAAAAATGATAAATTATGTAACTCAAATCGATACAAGTCAAGATGATACATATCTAAATGATATAAGTGAATATGATAAATTTCTATATGATCATGAATGTCACTAGGTACTACCAACAACTACCTCATCATCATCACCATCATCATGATCATCATCATAATGATATACCAGCAATGTTCCATGATGCAACCTATATGATCATGAATGTTGGGTACTACTAGCAACTACCTCATCATCATCATCACCATTGTGATCATCATCATCATCGTCATCATCATCATTGTCATTGACCTCAATGTCTTCCGTATCTACGTCATCATCATCATCTTTCATGTGATTTGTACCAACAAAACCAATATTTTTTGGATCTATAGCATGATGAGGATAATCTTGATCTTGTAGAAGACCCGTGTTCTGCAAAAAAAGAACATTTAAAATAAAGCTTTTATTATTTATTTCATGCAATAATTTATTTTTCTATTATATATATAATATTACAACATATGAGATGAAACCATAATCATATTACATCATATCAAAGTGCACATACCATAATAAGATTTCAAAAAATTTACAGCTTATATGTCATTCCAATGATGTAAAACATGCAACAATTATAATAAGCGTTAGTAAAGATCATAAAAAATTTGTTATACAATTTAACTATCAATTGTAAATTCTATTACATAACCTTAAGTATCAACCCTCTGCAAAAGAATGAGGAGACTACAAGAAGATTGGTTTGAGGAGGCATTGGTATAGGAGATGGACATGGCTCTTCCAATCCATCTAGTGAGATGGTTTCATACAAAAATGTGGATGGTATCCCCATTTCTAGAGAGCTCATGATTTAGGTTGATATGAAAAATGATGTTGTTTTGGTACCCATATATGGCATCACGGTTCCATTTCATGTAGAAACCATCAGGAGTGTTACAAGCCAACAAGATGGAGGGAATTATTATATAAGGATAATTTTCAATGTTCGAGGTACCAGCTTTTATTGCAACTACATGCCAACATTGAAATTCCCTAGCAGTATTTATGTTAAGGAAATTTCCTTCAAATCTAAGGATTCAAAGCACATAAACCATGTGGTACAAATGATTAAATCCCACAGATGATCTACAACAATGAAATATTATGAAAAGGTAGACAGAGCTACACTAGTGACTCAAGAGAAACTTCAACTTTAAAAAAAAGAGGAAATTAGGCTCGCAAACCTGTGGATCAAGCCAACATTTGGTGGAAGAGAAAGAAAGATAACTAGAAGTTAGGAGGCCCACCATAATGGATTTTAGTATTCAACCATGAGAGCAAAAGAGAGAGTTGATATCATCTATCAAAACATTAAGCATGCATTCTTCTAGCCAGTAGAGAAGGAGATGATTACTCTACTCCATTTTCATTTTCATAACCATATCATGGCGCAGGAAACAAGAAGACCAAGGATGTCCAGTTTTATGTGGAGGTAATAGATGTGGTCCAAAATTTAGGAGGGGAAAGAAGGTCAATGTATGATACTGATGAAATTGAGGAAGAAAAAAAAGAGATGGATAGGAAAAATAAAATCAATATAGAGGTTTAAGGATTTGTCAAGTGAGTAAGAGAGCTATGGGAATAGCCTCATATAAAATATTTTGAACTAGAGTTTGATATAAAATTTAGAGAGATTTTTTTTCATGGAAGAGGAAGAAAGATGATTACTTTGCTTCATTTTCATTTGCATAACCATATCATGGTGTGGGAACTAAGAAGACCAAGGATGTCTAGTTTTATGTGGAGGTAATGGATGTGGTCCAAACTTTAGGAGGGGCAAGAAGGTCAATGTATGATCCAAATGAAATTGAGAAAGAAAAACAAGAGAGGGACATGAAAAACAAAATCAATGTAGAGTTTCAAGGATTTGTTAAGCGAGTAAGAGAGCAATGGGAGGAGCCTCATCCAAAACATTTTGAGCTAGAGTTTGATATACAATTTAGAGAGATTTTTTTTCATGGAAGAGGAAGAAAGATGATTACTTTACTTAATTTTTATTTGCATAACCATATCATGGTGTGGGAAACAAGAAGACCAAGGATGTCCAGTTTTATGTAGAGGTAATGGATTGGTACAAACTTTAGGAGGGGGAAGTAGGTCAATGTATAATCCTGATGAAATTGAGGAAGAACAACAAGAGAGGGATAGGAAAAATAAAATAAATGTAGAGTTTAAATAATTTTTCAAGCGAGTAAGAGAGCTATGGGAGTAGCCTCATCTAAAATATTTTGAACCAGAGTTTGATATACCATTTAGAGAGCTTGGATTTAATGGGCAAGGAAGAAATAGTTGGTGGAATTACTTTTATTAGTAATCACCATTAGTGAGATTGAGAGTGTTAACCTTGAGAGAGTAGGACTTGGGAAAAGGGAATTTGATATGGCTATTATTTTCAAAGATTTCAAGCGGGATGTACTTTGCATTGATGCCATTCCTCAATCTTCACTTGATGGCATCAAGGAATGGTTGAACTCCATTGATATAAAGTGTTACACGCGTGGCTATTGTTGTACCAAAAGATCAACCTATTAATGCCCAATACAGAAATTTCATTTATACAAGATCAAGATCCACAGGAGGTGGTTAAACTATGTCACAAAGCCCAAGCACCATGCTAGAATACACCTACCATAGGAAGAGGAGACCAAGGGTCACACCTTGCAAAAATCCCCCTCCCAATGCAAGCACAGGGTTCAAACCTATGCCCTCGAATCTAATACCAATTATTGAACGTGCGGCTGCCGTTGCACCAAAAGATCAACCTATTAATTCCTGATACAACCGCTAGACTTATACAAGATCAAGATCCATACAAGATCAAGATCCATAGGAGGTGGTTAAACCATGTCACAAAGCCCAAGTGCCATGTTGGACTACGCGTACCATAGGAAGAGGAGACGAAGGGTCACACCTTGCAACAATCCTCCTCCCAATGCAAGCACGAGGTTCAAACCTATGAAATCGACTCTAATACCAATTTTTGCACATGCAACTATCATTGTACCAAAATATTGACCTCTTAATGCCTGATACAACCACTAGATTTATACAAGATCAAGATCCATAGGAGGTGTTTAAACCATGTAATGAAGCCCAAGTTCCATGGTAGACTATGTCTACCATAGGAAGAGGAGACCAAGGGTCACACCTTGCAACATAAAGTATTATGGAAGAAGAATAAACTTGAACTAACAACCAATTTTGAAGACTATTGTTGATGATCTAGGTAAATTTATTGAAGATGGTGGTTGGGAAATTTTGTATATGGAAGCTAGTGATTCCGATCCTGATAATTCAGAAGAGTTAGATCAAGGATATGAACCCTCTAATATAGAAGAGGACTCAGAATCAGATGAGGAAGGTTCAGAAGATGAATCTCTTGTGGAGTTAGACGAGAACAAAAAACAAGAAGATTCTGAAGAGGATAAAGGTAAAACATGGGATAAATAGGAAGTCGAAGCCAAAAATGTAGATAAGGAAAAAGGAGATGAGTATGAAAGTGACAAGGAAAGGTGGCGATGAAAGGTAAATGCTATAGGGAAGACTCATACACTTGATATTAGAGATTCAAGAGGAATTCCTACCAAAGGGCATAAATTCAGATGAATTGAGTTCATGTACATCCTTCTACTATTTATTCATGCACATAAATGATTCAACCATTTATGCAAATGATGCATATATGTTAATTTTTCTTACTTTGCTTCATTTTCATTTGCATAACCATATCATGGTGTGGGAACCAAGAATACCAAGGCTATCCAATTTTATGTGGAGGTAATGGATGTGGTCCAAACTTTGAGAGGGGCAAGAAGGTCAATGTATGATCTTGATGAAATTGAGGAAGAACAGCAAGAGAGGGATGGGAAAAATAATGTAGAGTTTTAAGGATTTTTCAAGTGAGTAAGAGAGCTATGAGAGTAGCCTCATCTAAAATATTTTGAAGTAGAGTTTGATATACCATTTAGAGAGCTTGGTTTTCATGGAAGAGTAAAAAAGATGACTACTTTGCTTCATTTTCATTTGAATAACTATATCATGGTGTGGGAACCAAGAAGACCAAGGATGTCTAGTTTTATGTGGAGGTAATGGATGTGGTCCAAGCATTAGGAGGGGAAAGAAGGTCAATGTATGATCCTGGTGAAATTGAGTAAAAACAACAAGAGATGGATAGGAGAAACAAAATCAATGCAAAGTTTCAAGGATTTGTCAAGCGAGTAAGAGAGCTATGGGATCAACCTTGTCTAAAATATTTTGAACTAGAGTTTCATATACAATTTAGAGAGGTTTGGTGTTTCATAGAAGAGGAAGAAATATGATTACTTTGCTTCATTTTAATTTGCATAACCATATCATGGCGTGGGAACCAGGAAGACCAAGGATGTCTAGTTTTATGTTGAGGTAACGGATGTAGTCCAAACTTTAGGAGGGGCAAGAAGGTCAATGCATGATCCCAATGAAATTGAGAAAGACTAACAAGAGAGGGATAGGAAAAATAAAATCAATGCAGATTTTCAAGGATTTTTCAAGCAAGTGAGAGAGCTATGGGAGCAACCTCATCTAAAATATTTTGAACTAGAGTTTGATATACCATTTAGAGAGCTTGGTTTTTATGGAAGAGGAAGAAAGAGTTGGTGGAATTACCTTTCTTCGTAATCAGTATTAGTGAGAGTGAGATTGTTAACCTTGAGAGAGTAGGACTTGGGAAAAATGCATTTGATATGGCTATTAATTTCAAAGACTTCAAGTGGGATGTACTTTGCATTGACACCATTCCTCAATCTGCGCTTGATGGCATCAAGGAATGGCTAAACTCCATGCATATAAAGTATTATGAAAGCAAAATGAACTTGAACTGGTGGCCAATTTTGAAGACTATTATTGATGATCCAGATAAATTTATTGAAGATAGTGGTTGGTAATTTTTTTAAATGGAAGCTAGTGATTCTGATTTTGATAATTTAGAAGATTCAGATCAAGGATATGAACCCTTTGATGTAGAAGAGGAATCAAAATTAGATTTCATGTAGCCACCATAAAGAGTTTTACAAGCCAAAAAGATTGAGGGAATTCTTATATAAGGATAATTTTCAATGTTCTAGGTACCGACTTTAATGCCAACTACATGCCAACATTGTAACTCCCTAGCAGTATTTATGTTAAGGAAATTTCCTTTAGATCGAAGGATTCAAACCACTTCAACCATGTGGTACAAATGATTAAATCCCACAAAAAAATTGTAGCAATGAAAGAGTCTTAAAAGGTAGAGAGAGCTACATTGGTGACTTAGGAGAAACTTTTTCTTTCAAATAAATGATATCAATATAACAAATATATGATTGTGGCCGATATCCATATTTCCCATTGAAGAAAACATATGCCATTGTTTTTTCTTTGGGGCATCGATAGGATATCAGATGATGTATCCCTGATACCCCTTTGTCTTGTCGATATCATACCTTATGCATGTAATTAATCACTTATGACATCATTTGTGTTATTGACTCATCGGGGAAACTTTGTTTATATTTCACCAATAGAAACTGTTCCTCCCGATACCCTTTTCTTGTTTCAATTCATCACTGTATCAGGGAAACCATGCCTTTTGCCAATCCGATAGGATTATGTCTGACTGATACCACTATGTACTTTATTAATAACTATCTTCATCATTCCGTTGTATTGGTCCATCGGTAAGATATGTCATCTTTCCTTGATATACTTTGGTATCTCCGATATGCTTTGCTCGTGCTATTGGTGAGACAACAAGGTGTGTTTTGGTGATATTTGTTTCTTACTCTAATGAATCAAACCTTGTTAGCTATGTATTCCTCATTGAATTTCTCATTCGGTTATTGGTCACCTAAGTTATGACTTAAGTCATTAGAAACATGTCTTTATCGGTCCCCTTGCATAGGTTTGTCAGTCACTCATTGTTATATTGCCCCATTTAATTTTTCCTAAGTCGGGGCTCATTTGTAAATCTTGGTCATCTATCACACACCTCGCATGACTTAGACAAGTTGTCTCCAAAAGCTTCTGAGGTCTACGAATAATGGACATATGAACTATTTCTTTCACTTGGGAAATGAGGTGGAGCCCATGGGAGAGGATGATATGGTCTCCATTCAGGAAGTTTTCATTGGCCAATGAGTTAATGAACAAAGACAAATAAAATTCAAACCATGTTGACTTGATCTTGACCATTCTCTATGCCATCATGGAAAGAGATCGACGATTTCTATTCAAAAATTAGATGCATAGCTAATTGAACTATTTTATTCATGCAAGCGAGCAATAATGGGGGACAAGACACCTACAACCGCTATTTTTTCAACATTAAAGCACATAACAACTTATTTTCCTCACACAATTCAGGATTACACATAAATTGAAAGCCTTTAGGAGATTGTGTGAAGTATTTCAAGCTGCAACTCGAACAAATTAGGGTATCCTATGAACGAAATAGCCATAAATAAAATTACAAGCTTTATCTTTTAAACAATGTTGATTTAAGGAAGGTTTTCGCTTCTTTCTTTCAAATTGGATTAGATTCCATGTTTTAATTACTTTGTTTTTCTTTAAAATTGCGCATAAGTATGGTCTTCTATTATGCTTCAAAATTTGTATATCCAATTTGTGCTAGTTGTTAATTATGCACTAGGTATTGATCTATCCTACATCAAACCTAATTATCCATGGCTCGCAAAGCCCAAGGGTCTAATTTCAAAACCCCAACTAGGTTACTCTCTTGGGATATTATTGACTAGCTGAAACCCTCGACAAGTAAGAAAGCTCAAGGGAAGGTAATATTTTATAGTCCTAATATTTATGAGGGGTTGTTGGATAACCTAATTACACTAACCTACTTTGAACCTGCCTAATTATCCATGGCTCCCAAAGCCCAAGGGTTTGGTTCCAAAACCCCAACTAGGTTACTCTCTTAGGATATTCTTGACCAGATCAAACCCTTGACAAGTAAGAAAGCTTAGGGGTAGGTAATATTTTCTGGTCTTAAAATTTATGAGGGGTTTCTAGATAAGCAACATTCTATCAAGGATGCTGAAACACCTTTCAGTGGATGGCACATGTTCAATAATTGGTTTAGAAATAGAAATTATGGAGTTCCCACTTAAAATACCTGGAGTTAGACATGGGAAAACTTGTGGTCCCACATGTCTATATGGATGTGGGCTTTATAAAATACATTAGAGCAAGTATGACCCCATTTATAGGGTAATTAGGAAATTTGATGGTGCTAAGATGGTCAAGATTACCAAAGAAGAAATTGTTGAAGTATTTGAATTGTCTAAATGGAATGAAGACATGATCCCTATTGACCTGGATGTTTTCAGGAAAGAGTATGAAAATTCAAAGGTCTTGTTCAAAACCACAATGTTTCCAATACATAATGCTACCACATGATATTGAAAAAATAAGAGACAGATAAATATTGGCAAAGATGAGAGGGAACCTTTCCTTGTCAAATAATTTGCTAACTACTTTAAGAAGTGTTGGACTAACCACCAACATCTCCCTTTGGGTTTGTGACATGGTTTAACCACCTCCCATGGATCTTAACTAACACTTGTATCAGGCATTGATAGGTCGATCATTTGGTGCAACAAAAAATGTGGGCCAAAAATTGGTATCAAAGCCGGTCACGGGTTTGAACTCCTTGGGTGATGCTGAGTGGGGGATTGTTGGACTAACGACCAGCATCTCCCTTCGAGTTTGTGACATGGTTTAACCGCCTCCCATGGATCTTAACTAAAATTTTTATCAAGCATTGATAGGTCGATCTTTTGGTGCACGACAACTATGGGCCAACAAGAAGACCTTATATTCCTAATGTGAAATCATTATTTTTGATCCACTAGAAAATATGCCAAAATAATATGTACATGGTATGACATATCCAACTTGGAGCTTTCAACGTGGTCTATGATTATGCTACTTACTTGGAAAATCATATGCACAAGGGTTTGGTTTCTCTTAAGGAAGGAAATAATTGGGTTCAATTATGGTGGTACTCCCTATTAATGCATGTGTTTCTATACAAGGGAAGGAAATACTTTGGCAGAGATATTTTATTGAAGATGAAAGAGGATGGTCTTGAGCTTCCAGTTTAGTGTTGGAACAGGATTCTAGATAGACATGATAAACAAATTTATTATGTGGTCTTTCACAATGTGTTTTCCTCCAAGCTGAGGAGATCCTTGATTCATGATCCACCAAGGATCCTAAAGGAGATTTATGATTTCTTGAGACCTATGGAAAGGAGGCTTGAATTGTAGATAAATAATAATTGGGGAGATATCATTCCCTATCTAGATACAACTATATTTAGGGTATATGTGACACCTATCAATCCTTATGTGCTACCAACAGATGTATCATTGCAGATTGGATTTATTGAGATAATGAGACAACTAGGAGCTACACAAATGACACATATGCTAGAAAATTAGAAGGGATATTTCTTCCCTAAATGGACAACCTTTGTAGACTTTTTGATGGTTAAGGGAGGGTGGAAAGCTTTTGTTAAGATCTTGGAACCCTATGACTTGAAGATAGGGCACCCTACAAACCATGAACCCGCGGGTTTCATTGTTGTAGTAAAGGCAAGGATAAGGCCTGGTGTATTTGTGTATAACTTATACTACCTTGAAGATGTTATTAGGAATATTGAGGATTTAAAGGTTCAAAAGAAAAGGAAGGCCATTCATCTTTCCTTAAAAAATATGGTTGAGAATGTCATGAAGTTTGATCCTAGATATAACAGTTTTCCAAATATCAAGGGAGAATGGGGAAGAGTACAATATGTTTTGGAAAACATTGAAAGTGTTGTGGATGTATAAAGAAGGGAAAGAGAAATTGAGGATAAGGGGAAGTTATTGGCAGTAGAAGTGTTATAATAAAGGGAACACTAAGAGGGGGGGTGAATCAGTGTTCTACAAATCTGAACTTTATTAATTTGATATTTAAACCATTTCAACATTAAACCAAAGGAAAGACGCAAACACACAAATTAATCATCCACAACACCATAACACAAGGATTTTTACGTGGAAACCCTAATAGGGGAAAAACCACAGTGGAGGTTAATCCATAATTTGAGTACTCAAATATAAGTTTTACAAAAGGGAATGCACTTGCATTCAGGCTCACTTTCTAGAGCTCATTGTGCAAAAAGGAAGGCTCACTACCTTAAAAAATATTCAGATTAAGACCATCTGAAATATTGAACTGAAGTAATAGCATCTTCTCATGCTAGGTTATAGTTCTGGTTAGGCTCATAGATTAGATTATGGACCTTCTATTTGATTCTTCTCTTCAGTCTGCTCTGCTCTTTGCATCAAAAATCCATGCACAGATGAATTCACACCACTATCCTTTTGAATTTAACATCACACAATAACATACTTCACATCTCATTCATTTTTTTCTTTAAAATGATACAACCGATCTCATATATATATCTGCTATCAAAGATTTGATCATTCATATGTCGGATTTTACAGAACATAAAATATTTTCCAATGGTCGGCTAAATCCACAACTAATTTTTTATGTGCACCACCTATAGTCATTCATAACATAATGAGGACCAAAATAAACATGTTCGAACACAAAAAAACATTTAACCAATTACTCCTTAAACATCTGCAATGACTATATCTACCATGTTAGCCTTCTAGCATAGATAACCATAAAATCAATGCACCTGATCTCCTAGAAAGTTCACCAGTAAAGGTGCACCTCGATAATTCTTGAATAAGATAGTAAGAACATCAACATACATTTCTCTCAGATCCACAACTCAAAATAATACTCTGGTGAAGTACATAGATCAACATCTTTACCTTTAACCGAATACCCTATTCTTCATTCTATCTATCGGTATGAAAAAATACTAAACTATAGATCAGATCAACGACTTAGGTTGCCATCAATGAAAAAACTAGAAGCCATGTGCTAACAATTTCCCCCTTTGGCATTGATGGCAACACTTAGTGAAAAATGATTAAGTTTCAAAAACCAATATGAGTATGCTACCAAAATTCAAAATTTCAAAACATAGCTCCCCCTGAGATTGATGAGGCATTTTTCACTGCTCTCTATCCCCCTTTGACATTAATGAAAAAACTAGAATTCATATGCCAAAAATTGACAAAACACATGTTCAATCTCCCCTTTTGAAATATGATAAAAAAAACCTGTTGCTTCAAAATTATTTTCAAAATTTGAAAAAGAACAACTACTACTTGAGTTAGAAAATTATCTTGTGATTTTCTTTCATCTCTAGAAGAAATTTATTCCAAGCTTCTATTGCAATTCCAATGATTATGATCACCTTGTTATTCTTAGATGTCTTGTTGACAATCTTGGTGAGGGATTCCAAAATTGTAATCGCATCCTCTAATTTCTCACGTTTCCTCAGTATCTCAACCATTTGTTCTAGTCTACATTTAGTTAGGTCCTTCACTTTCCAAAAAGTGTCCACAAGTGTGTTTTTAGTGAACTGGAATTTTTTGTCCTTAGAATGTAGCTCTTGAATCCTTTTCTTGATTGTACCATCCTGATCCTAAAACATATCAAAACCTTTTCCAATCCCATTTACTTTTGTTTCAATTTTCTCCAACTTCTCTTTGTATTTCTCCACTACATGAGGCCAACAAATTCAATAGTTGTAGATTCTATTTGTTATACTTATTCATTGCCTCACTCATTCATTTTTTTTTCAACTTGGTAAGTGATAGCCTAAATTGCTCCTTCAAATGTAAGATTACTTTTCCTTCTTCTTTGTTTTGAGATTCAGATTCCATAGTTTCCTTGATGCATTCGACCATTTCCTCTAGAAAAATATTCTAAAAACTCACCAACTTGATCTGACTGTGCATAACATGAGCGTTAAGTACACTTAGAATCATATCCTGATCATATGAGGGTTTGACAGACCATAACTTAGCAAATTTTTTCATTCCAGTTTCCTCATGAACAAGCTGTTGTAGCTTCTCTTTTGTCAAGTCATCTTCTTCTTCACTTGCTTCTATCATTTCCTTTTCTTGTTCTGGTTTGGTTGAATCCTATTATTTTTCTTGTGATTCCTCAGTTACCTCATTGGATTCCTCATCTGGTATATCCACAATCTCCTATTCCTTTCCTTTCCCTTCAATTTTCCGAATCTTGCTTATCAGAGGGGTATAGGAAATGGTTTCTTTTTTCTCTTTTCTTCTTTCTCTCCATCTCACCAAGAGAGGAACCAACTTCAAGTGACCTTAATAGAAGAGAAATACCAATTGAGGCAAATTTTTCTAGCAAAATCTTAAAGAAATTTCTGAATTCTTGATCATAGTTTGCCAAACTCTTAGAGTATGCATATATTTGTTTGCATACTAGTTCTTTTTCTTTCCACATCACATTGTTGTTCATCAGTAAACAATTTAGAAAATACATTACTAGACATACAACCAGAGTACCAAACATGAAAGGGTAACCTATCTCCTTTTTTAATTGCATGTTCTCCATTAGTTGATCTTTTAACTGTCCACATAGGTCAAATTCCTAACCCTCCATTATCATTTTGTGAGAGATGTGAACTGCACTTGCCGAAGTAGATCCTTCTCTATTTTGATTAATTTGTTTTAGGATATATCATGCACAATGTACCTCATCATAGACTTTTTGATTATTGAGATTATTAGTGCCCTTTGATCTCCAATAACTCTAGTTAGGGTTTTGAATTCTTTATTTCAAATGGATTTCTTTCTCAGTATATCCCCAAATTTGCATAATCCAGTTAAATTTTCAATTACTTCCTTCAAAATGATGTTGGTTTTGTCCAAAATCAAAGTTTCATTATTCAATCTGCTCAAAATAAACTTAATGATTTTTTTGTTCTTGAAATAGGGAAACTCATTCCAAATGTCCAAATTCTTGTGTTTGGCTTCTCTCACCTATTTCAATTCATTAGGCAACAATAGATTTCTTATGGCTCTAATTTTCTCACTATTGTATTCATCCAAATTGATTGACCCTTTGATTTGTTCCATTTCTCCTTTCGTACAACTGCATGCCAAATTATATGGAAATTCCAAAAACAACTCAAATAACTGATGGACTTTGAGATTCACCACAGAATTAACTTTACTGCTTCAAGATTCTGCAACTGACTGCTCTCCTTCTTCTCTTATTTGATGCAAAGTGACAAATAAGGGTTACAACTTGCCTTATATAGCTTGCACACTTGCAATAAATGCCTTTTCCCTAGGTATTCTGGATACCCTATTTTCTTAGATAGTATGAGATAAATTCTTCTACTCATATTCAATTGCTTGAATTTCCTTGTGAGTATTTTCTAGAGCATCTATAGATCATTATTACAACTTTTTACAATCGTTTCATGATCTGGTACCAACTTATGAATAGGGGAAAAAGGATTTTCTTGAAAAACCTTCTCCTGGGCCAATGGCCTGAGATCAATTTCCAGAGGAATTATGAGAAGAAGGTTCCAGTGCAGAACCATTTCCAGCATTAGATTCATTCTTCCTTACCCATTTCTTCTTCATCCACAATATTTTTTCCTTTTCCATTATCATCTTTCTATGTATTTTTTCCCTTGTATACTAGACCTTTTCTTCCCAGATTTTGGTTTCTATAGAATCTTGCAATATTACCATATCTATTACAATTGTAGCGCATAATTTTTCCTTGTCTAGACTAATCACTCCATTGATTTCTTCTTGATCTGCATTGATTAGCAATATTCCCAAATCTTCCATAGGTGTAACATTCAACATTCCTTATACTAACAAAGTTGTTTGACATAGTTCTACATTCAATTGATTTATGAAAAAAATTATTGCAATTGAAACACTGACTAGAGAATGATGAATCACTTGATTTCATTTTACTTCTACATTGAGTAGCCATATGATTGAATTTATTGCAAGAAAAATAGTATCCATTAAAATTTTGAGCATTAGGTTTTCTTACTGGATACCTTCCACCTTTGTTCATCTGATTTCCTTGCCTGAAATTCCTTTGTCCAGATCCAAAACTTTCTCCTTTCTCATATCCAAGACCTCACTTGTCTTTTCAACTCTTTTGACTTTGAGTCAACTCATCAAGCTTAACTGAGCTAATCTTAAAATTCTCCTTGTATTTCATTTGTAGTAGTAAGTTCATTCCTCAGGACAACAATCTGTTCTTCAAGTTCTTCTTCATTGTTTTAGGATTGTAGTAGTTCACTCTTCAACTGAATGAATTCTTGATTTATTCTTTTCTATTCATCAAATATTTCTTTTAAGGACTGAGCAATATTCTCCCCATTCTTTTTCCTTTCTTCAATTTCCTTATTCAACTTCATCACCATAGATTCCATTTCATGCTTTAGGGTAGCATTATCTTTGGCAAGATTTTCACATTATTGAGTTATTTCCTTCAAGGTTTTATTTAGGTGAGCATCATCCATGTTTTCACTCTCTTTTTGCTTAATCTGATCATAGAGATCCATTCTCTTTACCATGGATTTTACAATCTAATCCTTTAATGCCTGAATGAATTTCTCAACATCCTTAAGATTTTCTTTCAATTACTGAAATTTTTCTTTAAATTGATCAAGATCATCAAGTGCCACCACAAGATGCTACTGAAGACTACCAGATTCCATTACATTCCAAGATCCACCTCAAGTTGTGAAACTCCTTCCAAGGAACTAGGCTTTCATACCAATTGTTGGACTCAAGGGAACACTAAGAGGGGGGTGAATCAGTGTTCTACAAATCTAAACTTTATTAATATAATATTTAAACCATTTCAACATTAAACCAAAGGAAAGATGCAAACACACAAAGTAATCATCCACATCATCATAACACAAGGATTTTTACGTGGAAACCCTGTTAGGGGAAAAACCACGATGGAGGTTAATCCATAATTTGAGTACCCAACTATAAGTTTTACAAAAGGGAATGCACTTGCATTGAGGGTCACTGCCTAGAGCTCACTTCTTAAAAAGGAATGCTCACTGCCTTAAAAAATATTCAAATTAAGACCATCTAAAATATTGAACTGAAGTAATAGCATCTTTGCATGCCAGGTTACAGTTTCGGTTAGGCTCATAGATCAAATTCTAGACCTTCTATCTAATTTTTCTCTTCGCTCAGCTCAGCTCAGCTCTTCACATCACAAATCCATGAACAGATGAATTCACACTAGTATCCTTTTGAATTTCACATCACACACTAACATACTTCACATCTCATTCATTGAATTCTTTAAAATGATACAACCGATCTCATATATATATTCATTATCACATATTTGATCTTTCATATGTCAGCTTTTATAGAACATAAAATATTTTCCAATGGTCGGCTAAATCCACAACTAATTCTTTATGTGGACCATCCATAGTAAGTCATAGGATAGTGAGGACCCAAATAAAAATGTTCAAACAAAAAAAAATTTAACCAATTACTCCTTAAACATCTGCAACAACTATATCTACCAAATCGGCCTTCTAGCACAGATAACCAAAAAATAAATGCACCAGATCTCCTAGATCATACACCAATAAATGCACACCTTGATACTTCTTGAATAAGATAGTACGAAAATCAAAATACCTTTCTCTGAGATCCACAACTCAAAATAATATTTCGGTGAAGTACATAGATCGACATCTTTACCTTTAATCAGATACCCTATTCTTCATTTTGTCTACCGATATGAAAAAGTACTAAACTGTGGATCAAATCAATGACTTAGGTTGCCATCAATTACAACACTAGAAACCATATGCCAACAAGAAGATGGGCCATTTTCACATGAGGAGGAAAGAACTTCCTATGAACCTCCAAAAAAGATTAGAATATATTCTAGGAGGAAGTAGATTGTTAAGAAACAATAGACATTGCCAACCCCTACTACCTCAGAAGGGTCAAGGGAGGCTTCTCCATCTAGGTCAGTTTCATCACCTCCTAGACAGGATCCACAAGTTTTTATTAATATTGATTCACCCCTAAAAGGCCCTTCTCCATCAAAGCAGCCATTGACCAAGAAGCAAAATGTTGAGGTGAGCAAAATTGTTGACTACCCAAACACTGAGGAAGAAAAAATATTAATCACTCTAGAGGATATTGATAGCAACCTAGGTTGGAAAACAACTCACTTTCCCAATACAGAGTATTCCAAAACACTTTTCTTCTCACAAAACTAATTTTGGCTTTTTTCCAACTGTTCACCTAGACAGTCTTGTAGGTTTGCAGACCTCTTTTTCTCACCTTAACTCTTAGATTCCCTTAACAAATCTTTCAATAAACCACCATTCTAGGCACCCATTCAAACCTTCTTCAACATGCATCAAACCCTCCTACAAATCCTTTGTATCAACTTTCCAAAAAACATGAAATAACATTGTCCAAGACCTCAATTAGGTTAGATTTACAAAGCAATTGCACTTTAAACTTTCTATTTCACCCAAAAAATAATTGGGAAGCACTCACCAGCTTGAGAAACCACTAAATCAGTAATCTTTAGGGCACATTAGGCCCTGTAACACCCCTAACTCCAAAATCATCTCTTTTCCCTATTTACCCTAAGGTTTATTGAAAAACCAACACCCAAACCATACCAGCTCTTATCACCAACTCAAACACCTCTTAGTAAGCCTACACATGATTAAAATATCAAGAAATATCACTGCTCCAAAATATTTCATCCAACCCTAGGCCAAAACCTTCATTTTCATGGTATTAAATCACTTAAACTCTCTAGGACAGTCATTCAAATTCTCACCCAGCCTTTAAATCTACTTATTCCAACCAAACTACATTTAAAAATCCTCCATAAGATCCATCTCACTAGTCACAAAGATTATAGTCAGTGAAATGGTCCTTAGGACATGCTAATTGTTTACAAACCCCAAAACAGGGTATACCCAACTAGATTCAATGAAACACGAATAAAACCCTAAAAATTAACTTTGATAACCTCAAACCAAATGAAAAATATAGTTATCTCATGCCACCAAAGGATTCATAATAATTTGAACAATCTTGTGATTGTACGATACCGTACAGACCTTCAAATAAAGACTAATACATAAAATTTCTAGAGAAATAGTGAGAAATTTGTTGGTTTTTCTTCAACACCACAAAGCCAAAATTTACATCAATGTTCCACACCTTTTATAGGTTTTCACATCAAATTAAATAGTTACAACTACCTTTTAAACCCAAATGGCTATTGGGTTTCCTCTTCACAACTTTTTGCATTCTTAATGACAACTTTTTCAACAATGTTTGCAATTTTTGCAGTTTTGCCACAATCGACCCCCAAAATTACTCAAATCAACCTAAAAAATTAAAAGTGGTATAATGAGACCTTATTCCACCTAAAATCATGACTCAAGACAATAAAATACAATTTTACCCTCCTAGACAACTTTTTCCCAAAATGACAACATCCTTGACAATGTTTAGCAACTTCTACAAAATAGAAACAAAAGACCTCAAAACTTCACCAATTACATTTGAATGGTCACAATGAACCTTATTGAACTCAAAATACCCCTAAAACACCTAAAATCTAACACTTGACCATTTTCTTGCATATCTTGAACTTGGTGCTCCTGCACCAAAGATGCAACAAGGAATTCCTTCTCCACCAAGGGAAGTTGTTGCAGATACTATAGAAAGTAGCCTCAGATTGGGAAAAGGGGAGTTGAGTGGGATAAGCTTCTTGGATGACTTGAGAAATGAAGATTTTAATGAATTTATGGAGGATGAATATTTTATTAAAACAAGAGCATTTTGAGATTTTACCTGGAGGGCTAAGGTTCCAATTTATGTCGAGAATGTAGCCAAGGAGAGGAGTTTACATCCTGAACTCCCTGAGAATGTTATGCAAGAAAATTTAATGAAATCCATGAAGAAGGATTTCAATTTATTAAAACCATTGATGGAAGGGCACTTGTGCATAAAATTGGAGTTTTGTTATTTCTTGAATGGGACATTGATGATGTTGTTGTATTGGAGACCATCAGAAGAGCTGAAAGGCCATTATTTCAAATTGAAGAAGAAGCTAGGTTGGAAATCAATGGATCAATATTTAGTGAAGAATGGCATGCCTTGGCCATTTGGTCATTGTCTACGAGATCTAGGAAACCATTTGTGGTAGAACCAACTAACTTTAGTGGACAATTGGTTATAAGAAGAGTTGCTAACACTCCAACTCTAGAGGCAACATACATGATGGTGAATGTTGCCAAGTTTTCCAAAGCAACCGTAGAAAGTTTTACTACTAAAAGGGACTCATTTATAGGATAGTATAATGATATTTTGGTTGAATATGCTAAGATTCAATAGAGAGTTGTTGAGTTGGAAATAGAGCTATAAATTTTGAAAGACCAAGTGGAGACATTGAAGTCTCAAGGACAAACTAGCTCAAGACAAGCTACATCGACCATTTTAGTGGAACATTCCCAGCCTTGTCCTTTGTGAAAACAAATCATGATCATAATACCATACAACTTGGGCTACGAGCCACATGTAACTGATGAGCTTATAAGGGAGAAACTATGCTTCAATAAGTTGAGGTACATAAGTATTTGCTTGAGTAAACTCAAAATACAATGTATGAGAACAATGATCATATTGTTTATACAATACTCAAACATATGAAGAAGAGGATTCAAAGCAAATTAAATATTGTTCATGAAAATTAATCTTTAATTTTGCAAGCAATAAGGTTGTCCTAGAGGGATAGGGATATAGCTATCCCAATCTTGGATAACTGGATTCCAAGGGTTGGTGATTTAAAACTCATGGCGGTGTGGGCTAAACAAAAGGAAGATAGATACCCCAAAGTGATCTGAGTCTACAAATATATTGATGGAATTAAGGAACAAAAGTTATATGGATATGTCACTCCATTGGACCAGAGGATAAGAGAATTAAAGGATAATTATGATGAGGTAGAGTTGACATTACTAATGGATATCCAACATAGAAACAATGAGGTAAAGCTTCTACATGTGTGAAAGGACCAAATGGATACCACTATTGCCTCACAAGCAGTTCTGATTTGTGAACATGATGATATTTCTATATTGAAGGATTCTTTAGAGAAATTATCTTTCATTATCAATTTCATAGAGGATTTTGATAAAGAGTCAACTTCAGTGATGGTGAAATATGCTCCATATAGATCAAATATGGATGAAATCATTAATTTCAATTGCCCATCTGATGATGAATATGAATAATGGAAAAATATTTTTATTGGTGAATTTGATTCTTGAGCAAAAGGAAAATTACACATACATTGCGGTCCAATGACAGGGTGACATGTGTAAAACTTGGCTTGAGGCTTGTTTTTCTCCCTTATTCTATAAAAGGGAATTCAAGGCCAATTGTATAGGCCTTTTGTTGAATTTTGGAGTCAGGTATGCAAGTAGAAAGCACAGAGAAAATGAATTTTGAGTCGATGTCTTCGGTTTTATGTTAATCTAGCCAGTTTTCTCAATTGTATGGTTTCTAAACATGTTTGAGTTAAATATGCAAGTCTCATGAGGTCATTATCTCTCCATTCATACATTTTATATGAATTATTAATGAGAATTCTATCAAAGATCTTTTCATTAATGTTCATTGTTGTCTAACTTTATGTCTTAGAGTAAAGACAAGGTCTTATTCACCCTTTATGTAATATCATAAATTTAACTCTTGCTAGCTTGATTTCTAAAATGCTTTACACAAGAAGACAAGAATACAAATTGAAACCAAACACAAAAAACAAAGTAAAAATATAATTGTTTGTCTCAAGTATCACTCTATAAACTCTTCAAAGATGATTGAAACTCAACACAATAAATGAAAATTGACATATTAACACAACAATATCTAGCTATGTTATTGAAAGTCAATTATTGATACCTCATTCTCCATCCAAATTACAAAATCAGCCCACTTTTTTCTCTGTAACATTTCCTTCTCATATTGCTTTGGATGTCGGTCATATTTCTCCTCCTATCAAAACATGGCACATGGACTAGTTAAACTAATTAAAATGAAATCATTTACTTTTTCCTAGGAAATAAAAAAATATCATTTAACATATTAAATATACTTACAAATGTTCAGATAAAGGCTCGTAAACCTTTATGGCCATTGTGATGCATGAGATGAAGTTTTTGAAGCCTAGCCTTGGAGGTCTTGTCCTGCAACATATACTAATTCAATTTAACTATGCACAAATAAAATTTAAAAGTCATTTAATAAATTTGATATAATCTTATGAGAAAATTAAAATACTTGTGTACTCTCCTTACTAGACTTCCTCTATGCATCAAACTTCTCATATGCTTGTACAAGCTCTTTCCATTCTTTGAAACTTACATCAAGCGGAATTTTTTTATGCCTTAGCTCAGGGGGGATTTTTTTAATCTTATTTATTTGGTTGCATCAAAATATCTTACAATTTTTAGACATTCATAGCTTTACCTTCATCATAGACCAACCTATGCCAAATTCAGTCACCATGTCATTGGTAACTTATTTTTGTAAGTGTATGGGTATCTTTGAGAATTGAAAATGTAGATGGTATTTGAACCGTTGAAGGCATGATTCCTTCAACCTATTAACAAAGTCATTTGCAACATCTGTCATTCAAACTTCCCCTGAAACCACATTGTATTCTATCTTGGTATTGTAGCTACCAATGCAAGATGCAAAACATGGCATGGTGGAATAAGTCTATGTCCAAGGAGTGGTTGGGACAGTGGAAGTCTCTACTCCCTATTTTCCATTGCTAGATTTTATTGTTATTGATTTTCTCCTAGATCTTTTGCTCGATCCAAATTTGCTTGGGGAATCAATTGATTCCCTTTTACATGGTTGATTTGGCTGCAATGTTTGAGGGGCTTCAATAGATCATTTTTCTATGTATCTAGCAAGAATTGTCCACTCCACAACATCCAATTTGTTCACTACCTCTATCCCCAATATGGAAGCCAATGCCTCTTTAGATTTTTCAGTCTCATGTCCCTATATATATATATATATAATAAATTTCTTCTTTTAAATTTTAAAATAAAAAACTAAAAAACTAAAAATGAAAGAAAAAGTGGAAACATTTAAAAATATATAAATTGACAATGAAATACCCCATTGTGGCCAAATCCTGCTCCATTTGTTCTCTTCCCTCTATTGCTTGAAATTTTGAGGTGACCTAGGGGAAATTATTTTCGTCTAATCTATGGAGGCAAATGAAGTAGACACTATCAAGAAAAATAATTCAGATATGTTTGCAATGCAAGGAGCATTTTTATCCATAAAATGTCATTATAGAGGTTGATTGAAAGTATAATGAAGAAACATTGCATGGATCAATTCCAATCAATAAAGGTTTTAAATAAACTTCACCTTTGCATCTACTGTCAGAATATAAGTGGTTTTTCTATTTTTCTTAAAAAATTCAAGGCCATATGGTGTTTCTCTCCTTTTTAAAAGGATTTTTTAAATTTTAAACCCGAAATGGTTTTTGACATTAAAAATACCAAAAAAAAATAGTTTAAGGGTATATGGTGAGGATTAAAGATTTTTTTTTTTTTCAGTATGCCTTAGCCCTAGCGAAAACCTTACTTTTTATGGTTTCCAATTATCATTAGAGAATTTTTGTGGCACAATCATTCCTAAACTATAACAAAATCATACAATATTTATGGCTTTGAATTATATGGAAGTATTAATCACTTCAAATGGAATTTGGAAAAGGTGCCAACACATGATTTTTGTAAAATTTGACAAGAATGTAAACCAATGAGCACAACATTCAAAATCTAGGTCATAAAAACATATCACACTAGCTAAATGCAAAAGGACAATATTTGTAAGATTTGTGAAGAAGGAAAACCAATGAGTATAGGGTACCTAACCAAATTCAATTCATTTTAACACAACATAAAACCGAGATAAACATTAAATCTTAAAAGAATTGATAAAAGTGTCATATATATACCTATCTACACTAGATGATGCCAACTATTGGTGCAAATAACACAAGATACAAGGGACAAAAATAAGTCACGCTAGCTAGAAGTAAAAATAAAATGCTTACCACGCATGGCTCCAACAATCTGTTTACTCATAAAACTCCATGAAATCTCCAGATGCAACTTCCAGGTGAAACCCTATGGCAACTAAGAAGAGAGCTTCCAGAAATCTCGATGGAAAAAATAACATGTAGAAGAGAAAGCTCGATGGAAAAAATGACACATTTTTCCAATTTTTTCAAATGTTTTCGCAATAATTTTTTATTTTTTCATTTTTGATTCATTAGTCGGTGCTATAGTCACTGACTTTAGAGCCAAATTTGAACCCTAAATGTAATCTCTTTGGGGCATTAAAGGCAGCATAAAGTGAACCTAATTTAGCACCTACCTGCATAAAATGATGTATTTTGCATGGAAGTCGATAAATAAATACCATTATTTTTATTATTTAATTTTGAGCATTTATTTTAGTGGTGTTATTAATCTCAACTCTTTATCTCAAGAAAGTAATATTATTTATTCATTTTGATTTAATTAATTTACTTGGGATATTTGTGTGAGGCATGTTATTCTTCCTTACATAGATTCATGAACCAAACATTCTTAAACACACTAAAGTTTCATCCTTAAAGTTTATCCTTCTACATTAAGGTTATAAATCTAACATTTTTAAGTAGATGTGATTAATTTTATACTTTATTAGGGATTGGATGCACCTCTTATCTATTTTTTGTTGCTACTATATTGATTAGCATTCAGGATTTTTTGTCTAATCTCTTTCATCCCACTAACCCACCCTTATTTAATTTATTATTGATAGATCATTCATCATCGATTATCATATATATTTGTCTATTGCCTTTATCCATGCATATATTACATATTTTGACATGTTTTTAAATTTTGTTAGGTCTCATCATTCCATCCTTGATTAGATCTCATCATTCCATCCTAAAGTAGGTTTCAATCAAGAATAAAGAATCCAATATTTAGTTTTCAAATAGAAAATATCTACAGTTTTAATGAATTTATGGAAGAAGTGTAAGGTAGAGAACCAACTAAGATTATTAGTAATATGTTTTCTTTCATGTAGGATAAAAAGGGACCATGGAAGGGATGTTCAACTAAAATTATTATTAATAGGTTTTATTTGACTATCTTGTAAATAAATGTCTTTTTGATATGAATTTATAGTCATCTCGTAATCATAAGATTTGACCTCTAGTTGTCAAGATTTTGTGTGTAAACTTTTTGTGAAGAGAAAAATGTTGCAATGCCCTATTTTGTTTTTCATACTACATCTTAATGAAAGCGAGCATATTAACAAGATAATTTCAACAATATTCTCTTGGTGCACAAATATTATGTGACTATTATCATTGTTTTGTATTACAGGATCCAGAGGAGGCCATGGATAGAGGACATGGACGGTGTAGAACTACTAAATTGTATAGAGGAAAGTGAGTGGAAATAGATATGAAAACATAATCTACAGATACAATAGTGGTAAGAAGAGAAAGCAACCTCAACCAAAGGAGGAAGGTTTTTATGAATTCACAAATTCTACAACATAGATGAGATAAAACCATTTTTTTCCATGAGGCCTTTGAGGTAAAAATTATTGGTTGAAAATGCACGAGAATGGTGATTAAATGTGATTCTATGATCAAGGGAAAATTTTGAAAATTAGGATGGCCATAACATGATATCAATATGTAGAATATATGACTAAAGTGAGGTTTTGTGTTGGATAGCATATTCATTGAAATGAAATAATTGGTGTACTGAAAATTATTTATTATGTTGTGTATTATAGGGGAAAGATGAGGCCATGGAAACAGATTATTTCATATCAAATGAGGACAATGGATGAAGTGGAACATCAAATACTCAAATTTTGACTTAACATAGGAAAAAATGATCTGATGGAATTTTGTGATACATCCATCTTTTTTCACAGTATTATTGAAATTTAAAATGTATTATCCAATCTTGACATAAATTAATGCATGTTGCTAATTATTTTATATAGAGATTGGAGCAAATGCAAATCCTGAGAGTTCAACTAGAAAAAGAAGAAGATATGTACATGGACGTGGGCCTAAAACTATTAAATCATGTAGAAGATAGTGGGTGGAAGAGGATATGGCAATGGATCTTGTAGACACAAAAAATTATTGCACTGAACAAGAGGTTGGTCATGATTATATTACATGGTGGAACCCCTAAAATTTTCCTAGCTCCACTAAATTTCATGTTCAAATCCTGATAGCTCGTCTTAATTGTAACTAGGGTTGGGGTTTTAAAGTTCCTATTCACATTTATACACTTTTTTTTCCATCGGGCTACTAATTCTGTGTTGACCCAATGTATCCAGTTACTGATCACTTCATAATCCTTTCATGGCCTCAAGCCCCATTATTTTACCAACCCTAACATTAGTCATCCTATCACAGCTAGGAGGCTCCTCTTTTAAACAAAAATTTAAGACCATGTGCTATAAGACTTCTTAACTTAAGCCATCAACACTCCCTTTCCCATCACATGTTTGTTTGATAATTCCCATGTGTAACACTCGATGAGCAATGCAATTAATCTTTTAACCAATCACTGTCCCTTTAACTATCACTGGCTATCTTGTGCATATTATAGGTGAACTCACAACCATTGATGTGTAAGTTATTTCCCATCACATGGGAATGAGGGATCACTGGTTGTGATCATCTAAGGAAAGGATAACATGTGATGAGTGATGAAAATGTAGCTAGCGGCCAAGGGTCCTCTGTGATTAAAATCAATGCCTCGTATTTCATCGCTAGCCTTCCAACTATTGTTGGTTGGCTTCTATTTTTCAAAGTGGAACCCACAACCACTGATGGGTAGAGTTCCTCCCTGTCATGCGGGATCACTTTTCCATAGCTTAGGGTTGTTCTATCATGTGTAAACACGTGATGGGCAATGTGAATAACAATCATTGATCATGATCCTTTTGCAATTGAAATCAATGGTCGATTTCACGTCGCTAGCTTTGATGCCATCGCTTGACAGGGCTTCAAAGTAGGAAATGAAGGTGCGATCAATGATGTGATTTGGTTTTTAGCCCATATATTCATGTGATTATGAAGATAGATGATGCGCATGTTGAAGATGATGGAGTAAGGATGCAAATAGGTGTGTGGTAGTTTTAAAGCATCTCGTCTTTGTTTCTAAGTATGATTAATAAAGTAGGTGGTAATCCTTAATGGGCCTTGTTGATCAAGTTTTAAATCCTAGGTGATCAATGGTTGGGATTTTACATCCAATGATTAATTTTTTTCTCACATGAGCAAACCAAGATGGCCATTAATTGTAGCGTGCCACCAAATCCTCTATTTAATGAGGATCTTTTGTAATTTGTTTGATCATCTGAATTTATCAAGGCCCAAAAGTAATTGTCACAGGTGTTGGAGGAGTAGATTGTGGGTGCTTAAAGAGTTCTCATGAAGGTGGTTGTTTTATTTTTCTCTTGGTACATAAGTATGCTTGCATGTGGTATTCTTGTTGTGGTTCAGTGATTTTTTATGTCTGGTGCTTTTGGGGAGTTCATTGTTCAAGCATGGGAGTTTTAATTAGGGTCATAGTTAGTATTTTTTCCTGTAAAATTGGCTCTGGTTTGTATTGGCTATAAGAATGAGTGAGCCAGGTTCTCCTATTACACCAGTCCATAGGTCAAGAAGAGGACATGCATTAGGAGGACATGTATTAGGAGTGGATTGAGAAGGAGTGAGTTCAAGGTCATTAGGATGAATTGCAAAGGTACAACTTGATATATCAACTAGGGATTTGAAATACATCCAAAACGTTTTGAAAGACATAGCCATAATGAAAGCAAACTGATATGCAAGAAATCAAGTAAAACAACAAATCTAGAAATAGAAACCAAAATGTAATGATAGAGAACAAAAGTGGAGACAGTGGTTTGTTAATGCCATAAATTATAATGCAGAATGTGTAGGTGGACTAAGTCATCTAGTGTGGCTCGAATTAGTCCCAAAAGTGATATTTTTGACAATTTTTAAAAGTTTTGAATGATTTTAATTATTTTTAGGCTTTTCAAATGAAAATACAAAATGAAAATGTAGTATTTATTTTTTGGATTCTTTTAATGAAAATGCAATGCAAAGTGCAAGCTAATATGAACTTTGCATTAATGCACCTTTAAATACTATAGAATGCAAGACAATGCAAAACCCTAGTGCAATGTAAGCTTTTTCTAGAATGAAAATGCAAAATAAGAAGTGAGAAAGAAGTGTTCTAAGGATGGGTTCACCAAAATGAACCACAAATTTTGTGGGAAAGAGGTGCTCTCCCAAAGGCTCCCAGGGTTTTTTACCTAGAAGCTAGAGAGTGTTCTTCCTGCTCCAAGGAATTTTTAGGTTCATTCAAGATTTGGGGTTTGATATGTGATATGTGTGTGAAACAAAATGTGTCTAAATGCTACAAAATTATGAAATGAAATATTTAATGTAAACTAATGTATTACAAACACTATCTAAATTGTCATAAGAATGACCTAAAATGCATGCGAATTGTAATAGAATTGAAGGAGGTAGAAGTGGTGCACCTGCAAACTAAAGGTTGATGAAGAGGAGCTCTAAAATCTTTCAGATTTTGCAATTGATGCTGACTAGGACACTTATGCCAAGTTGGGCGACTTAGTCCTGCTTTGGCAAAACTTTTCTAGAACCAATTTTGGGGAAATGGGTGTACAGATCTGTAGAGATCACTTTTTTGGCCTGGTAGTGGGACTAATTTGCCAATGATGGTGACTTAGTCCACTTGGGACTTTCAAAAATCTTGAGATTGGAATATGTAGCTACCCTCTTGTACTTCTGTTTCTGATAGGGACCTATGTTTAAATCTTTAGATGTTGACCTGGAAGTTGTCTTCAAGCTCCTTTTTAAGGTTTATTAACTTGGAATGATGTGGATGGAAAGATGATACCTTTTAAAACCTTACTCTTTGACTAATCTACATAAAAAGTATGAAAAAAATACATGCAAAGAGTTGAAAAGGGTTAGGGTTAGAGAATAGGGGTTTGCCTTAGTCAAACCCCATTTTGGTAATCAAACCCTAAATAATGAAATGAAATGTAAATGGAAATATAATTGAATAACATGTAAGTACAACAACTCACCAAAACCTTATTGAACAAGTCTGAAGATATGTAAGTGATCAACTCCAATGGATGTTTCTTGATGTGCTTAGTGCTTGAATTCTTGATGGTTGCTTGAGAAGATAGATTGCTTGATCATGAGAGAGTGAGTTGACAAGAGATGTAAAATTGGGAGAAAAACCCTTATTTATACATGTTATGCCCTAATTCCCCGAAAATGACACATCATAGGTTGACCTTGGGGTTTAGGAGACAAAATCCCACCAGAAATTAAGATTAATTTGATTTTTATGTCAAATGGGACTAAGTCGCCCAAGGTGGTGACTTAGTCCACTTGAACAATTTCAAGTGGTTGACAAGAATTAAGAGGTGATTAATGATGTTTGTTGGTATTGTCTTCCAAAACACACTTATGTAGGACCTATAGGTGCAGAAAGGGGTCATTATGTCATAAGAAAGGGTTGATTTATTGATGATAAGGCTAGGAAAGTGTGAGAGTTGGTTACAACATCTTGCAACACTTTGGAATAAGGCTTGGAAAGGTTATTTAGATGAATTATTGTAGAAAAGTCTTAGAAAAGTGAGGAAATGTGTTACAACACTTCACAACACTATTGTAAGACAACATTAGGTTTTTGTTGATTTGCAAGCATTCAAGGCCTAATGTGAATGTGTTGGACACATTATAACATTAAATCTAAGAAAAATCAGGCCAAAATCCATAGGAAAAGGCCCAAATGAGTGAAAAATGTCAAGGCTACACTTTTTTATGACACAACCTCAAGGACAACTAAGATGCCCTAGATGGTGTCTTAATCTGAAGGCATGAAACTTGGCGCACAAACTCCAAAAAGGGGCCAATTTGAGATGCCTTGAAATTAGGGTCCCAATAGCCATGGAGGAAAAAGATGCTCTTGGTGGCATTTTAGTCCCACTCTAGAAATCAGGAAAACATACACAAAATCATTAAATTATCATTTATCCATTGATGATTGTCAGGATTAGCCAAAAAAGATGTAGTTTATTAGGATTTTGGATGCAAAAAAGGGCCAACTAAGACATTAACAAGGATAAATAAAGCAAGGAGGGTCCAAATAAGTGTGAAAATGAAAGGGTATGCATTTTCATACACTACATTTAACCCCCACTTTAGTGAGAGCATGAAATTGATTCAAACTCACATTAAAGTAGCCAACCAAGCAATCGAGAGGGGTTCAAATGTACGAATGCTAGTAAGATAGGATGGAAATAACCAACAAGAATGATCAAGTCCCCAAGATCAAGATCCTATGGAAAACCAACATTGGAACAAAGGAAAACACTTGTGGATGATATATGAAGCCATAACTAGATCACCAATGTACACCATCAAAGAAAAGAAAAACACAAAATGAAAAAAAGAGGAAAACAAAAAGAAAAATGCAACGAATCAAGCTTCCACTGGTCGTATGACACATTGTGGACAAGGTCTAGGTTGTTTGTCCAAAAAGGCTTATAAAAGGAACGTGTTGTCCACTATGCAAACAAAACACTCACTCACAAGGGATAGTGAAGCCAGTTGTTCACTAGGTGAGCCCTAGGAAGTCAATACCAATGTCATACCCCCATGACTATGATAAGGACAAATAAAAAATGCATGATCATAAGGACTAGTGAAGTTAGTTGTTCACTAGGTGATCCCCAAGGGCCCATATCAAATCCATACCTTCACAAATTTAATAAAGCACAAGACATAACACAACAAGAAAGAGAGATGTTCAAAGGGATTTTTCTTAGTTCATACAAGGTCTCATCTTAGGGAACATTTTTCTTAATGTTTGCAAGAGAGGAAAAGAAAAATAAATATCACACTCTCAGAGGAAATCAAACCCAATGACACCACCAAGAAAAGGATGCATCACAAGAAGAAATAAAATCACTCAATGAAACATGAGTGTCAATGTATGCCACCACTTTAAAGTGGTTTCCAACACCATTGTTGTGAGCAATTGTTTTAAAGTAGAAGAAGACATGAGAGTATGTCACATGCAATCCAACTTATGGAATTTTGTCCACATTCCAAGCTTGCTCTTTTATGTAATTGAAAGGTGATCAACTAGCCAAAAGAGACAACGAAAAGTGACATATGACGACAAGGCTACCTAACCACTTGCCCCCACTTAGTGTAGGAAAATAGTGAACTTAATAGGATGAAAATGTGCATTAGTTAGAGGAATTAGGTGCTACAAAACAAGGAAGAGAACCACACTCCATGAGATGTTGAATTTTATTACATAAAGCCTTACATTGATTAGTATCATGACCATGAACTCTATGATATGTAAAAAATGAACTCTTGTAGTAGAATTTATTTCATGTTATTGGAGGGAGAGAGATAAGCTGATCTTGGAGGAGTCTTGACAAGATACCCTCTTGATAAATGGTAGAAGATGTTTGTTTATTTTGTGACAAAGATATATCTTACTTAGCACAAGATGCGATACTTGGACAAGACTCTTTAGATTACAAGATTTTCTTTCCTTTATAGGAGGGTGTAAACTCTCTCAAATTCGAACCATAATTTTTTTTCGTGATGACATTAATGTTAAGTGAGGATTTCTTTATTTGTTTGATTTGTTTCAAAGGATAACCATCAATACCACTAGTGTCTGTTATTTTAGGATGCACCATTGTTAAAGTTGGCTTAGAAGGATGTTTTGTGATAATGTTGATATTAAGTGAAGGCTTGTTTGATGGTTTTATTTATATCATGGGACAATAACCAAGACCATGATTTTGTTCTTGCATGTTAGGATATATAGGGACACATATACCTTTTTTTGTAGCACCACATACTTTTCCACTATATCCAAGTTGTTTCATAAGTTCATAAAATTTTCCATAAAGATTTTTCCTTTCTTTTAGGATTCGATGGTTTTTGATAATTGGTTTCATCAAAGTTTTTCATGTAATTTGCTGGCTTTTATTCTAAAATGGTTGAGGTGGATGCTTTCAAAGGGTCTTCTAAATTTTGTGTTGAAATTACCACTTTTTCTTTTCCCTTGTCTAAATCTTTGTTTATGATCTTGTATTCTCCCATGAATTTTGGTTTGAATTCTAAGGAACCCTAACCATCTTCCAACAACTTTGTGATTTTCTCAATATGTTTTTCTTTGTCTTTTTGTTGTACGGGTTCCACTTGTGTAGTTTGTGTTAATGTTTTCAAAGGATTTTCCTTGTTTTTATGAGTTGTAAAATACTGTAAGGCTCATTATCAGTGTCCAATGTATATAATTTATTGTTGTAGACATACTTCATTTTATGATGAAGGGTAGAAAGCATCACATGCATTTCATGAATCTTGATGACCTTCCTAAACAAATATTATATGAAATATCATGAGGCATAGCATGAGTTAGGGTTTGTATGGTAGCCTTTCCAACTATAATAGGTAAAGTGATCACTCCAAGTGCTTGTTTTCTAACATTGTCAAATCCTTTAATAGATAAAGAGTTAGGTTGAATTTTTTATTTATCAACACCAAGATTATCCAAAAGGTTTACACTACACACATTTAAGGTGGAGCCATTTTCAACAAGGGTTCAATTTATCCCTATAGTATTGTATTGAGCTATGATCATGAAAGAATCATATTATTTTTGCAATTCCAAAGCAGGGAGCTCACTTTGGTGGAAAACAATGTTAGCATTTATTCCTTGAATCATGGTTGCTATGTCATTCAGTTGCATATTAGAAGGGATATAAATTTTTTGTAAGGAACTTTCAAGTAGTTTGATAGTTAGGTGAATTCTAAATCAGGTCCCATAGGGTTATC
The DNA here is from genome assembly GCA_007115665.2 of Sequoiadendron giganteum. Taxonomy (NCBI): domain Eukaryota; kingdom Viridiplantae; phylum Streptophyta; class Pinopsida; order Cupressales; family Cupressaceae; genus Sequoiadendron; species Sequoiadendron giganteum. Next base: position 348,393,349 of record CM021106.1, on the reverse strand, counting down.
TTTGTGGGAGTATTCTTAAGTTGTTCAACAAGATCATACTCCTTTCCACTTTATGAAGGCAAATGAGGAGCACTAGGAAAGATAGGATTAGGTAATGGTAGGGATGTTGAAAGTTATTGTCTTTGTTGTGGATTTTTCTTAGTGTTGTATGTATTATAAATAGTATTATAACTCTATTATTGTGAAACATTGTTCTTAGGTGGTTTGAGGATAAGGACAAGTTTTTTTTGAACTTGTGGTTTTTGAGAGGGTGGATAAATGATATGTTTAGGCTCACGTGAGTACTCCAAGGGGTATCTAATGTGCATAACCTTAAAAGACTTATCCTTATTTTCCCAATCCCTTAGTGAAGAGGAGTGTAATGTTACTTCATCATATTCATCTAAAGAATTACTATTTTCAATGTTCTCATTTTCTTGCTCCATGATATCTTCCAAAGGGAGAGAGTTTTTAGGAGAACTACAAACTAAATGTTTGTGAAATTCAAAGGTTGGTTCTTCTTCAATGATTTCATCACATGTAAGGGAGTTATCAATGGTTGCAATATCTTGTTCAATAAGGTTTTCCCTAGGGGAAGAGAAAAACATAAGATTCTCATCAATCATAGTATTGTCTTTGCAACTAGGAGAGGAATATGTGTGATTGTCATGTTTATCTACATTTTCATCCTCTTTAACTAGAACATTCTCAAAAGAAAGGGATGAATGGAGGATAGGTAAGGTGATGTTTAGGAATGTGTCTATTATCTCATTCTCTTGCTCTATAATATCTTCCCAAGGGGGATGAGGAGAAGAACAAACAAGACCTTCATGATTCTCAATTATTGTATCTTCTTTCACCAAGATACCTTTGTCTCTTAAAGGAGAGGTATTGGGAAAAGAAAAATTATGATCATCATGATTGTCTATGCTTGCATTATGTTCTATCACATCATTCCCACAAATAAGAGAGATAAGAGGGGTGAATATTTAAGGCAAGCATCACCATTTTCACTCTCTTGCGCTAAGAGACTCTCATAACTAGGGAATGCATTGAATGAGTGAATAACATGATTATTTACTAACTTTTTCTTTGAAAATTCGGAAAAGATAGATACTAATATTTTTGAACAGCAATCTATGCAAACTCAAAATGTAATGTAATGGCCCAAAATGGAATGTATAAAAGCAATTTTCAGATTTTAAACAAGGTAATTTGTTGATTATAATATGCAATGATCTGAAGGATGAAATGTTGTAAATGTAAATTTGAAATTGAGAAATGCATGAAATGAAGCACTTTAAACTAGATTTAGTGAAATGCATGTAACAAAAAGTCAACCCATTGAAATAGATAACCAATGACAACAAAGATAAATGTAGAAAATAAATTTTAAACCCTAGAAACTATAGGTTCAAACTCAACAGGGACTAAGATTCTAGTAAGGGTGTCTTGGTCCTACTAAAGGAGTTTTGAGGGTCCAAAAATTGGATCAAGAAACACACAACTCAGACAGGGTTCTGAGCTAGAAACCCTAAGAGGGACTAAGATGCTAGGTATTTTATTCTAGTGGAGGATGTTTTAGAAAACCAAAAAATTCTAAGTTATTAACAGTGTTCCTATATTTTCTACCTAGGGACCTAATCAAAAAATTTTGCAAATGAATGCAAGAAAAAATAATGAGTAACAAGCAATTGGATGTAAAAGTGAATACATATTTTTTCAAATTTTAATGTAATAATAGTGTTCCTAAATGCAAGTTGGATGATGAACAATGCAAGTTTCAATTTTTAAATGAGATAAAATGATGCAAGAAAGAAAAAATGCAACCTATATGCACTTTCACTAATGCAAATATTAGAAACCCTAGATGCACTTTCACTAAATATGAGAAACCATAGATGTAATTTCACTAATGAAAGATTTAATGCAAGAATGAATGCAACCTAGATCTAGGAATTTAATGAACTTAAAATAAGAAAATGAATACTCAACAAAGTCAGGTTCACCAAAATGTACTATAGAAAAATAATGGGGATGAGTGTGTATTCACCTCATTTCTCTAGGTCATTCAATAATTTCCTATGAACACTAGTTGGATTGACCATCAACCTCACAAGGTGAGTCAATTCTCAATAAGGAGGACCTAGGAAGGGGGTTATTTTATCTTTCAGGGGTTCACCACCAAGAAAATGCTTGGAAAATATAAATACGCATTCAACCTACAAAGCCACTTATGCAAGCTAAATGAGGGATGAAAACCTACAAATTCTAGAAATGCCATTATAGGGAGGACAAGGACACACTTACTATTGTCTTAGTCCTGCTGATATTTTTTGGAGCAGATGTAGAATCTTGGGATCTCATAATAGAATCTTAAAAAATATCTAAAAAATACCCCTGGGAGGACTAAGACACCCTAGGTGATGTATTAGTCTCATTCTGGATTTTTGAAAAATATGAATGTGATCTATAGCTCCAAGGTCTACACCTGCTTCTTCTTAGATATCATGTTCTGAAACTTCTAGATCTGGGCTATAGGTGAGTTTTTGTGAAGATGGCAAATTTTCAATGCAACTTTGCAACTTTGCACTTCAAATGATCTCCACATATTCAACCTAAATCTTCAATCACAAGAATAAAAGAGAGGCAAAAATTGTTGATTGTTAGTAAATGGGGGTTTTCCTTGGTCAAACCTCTTGTTGTTAATTATATAGGAGTAAATTTGTACCCCTAACACAAATTCCCCTTTTCCCATTCTCCAATTTAGAAAACCAAATTCAGAGGCTTAATTCCACGTAATCCCACTAGCTTTATTCCACTTGGTGCCTATTTGAGCATCGGTGGGGAAAAGATTTTAGGGATGCCTGTGTGAAGCACATGCATCCATGCAGAAAACTTACATCACTAGTAGATTCCTGCAGTTGGAACCTCTAGAGGCATTACACTTCCCATTGGAAGTCGAATTGTAATGCCCCTCTTCGGTTGATCAGCCTGAATATGGCCGCTTTCTTCATCCTTCCTTAAAATTCACTCACCTTAATCCATTTTCAAGCTTCTAAATAGTCTTAGGCAATCTCTCCAAGAATTATAGCATTCACTTGAAGCATTCAAGAACATTTTTGCACTCCATAGCAATAATTCCATCATTCCATCACTTCAATAGAGCAAGTGGAGAACAACACGATTCTAGAAGAGGCTTGAGTTCCTCTGATTTTATCCCCCATTAGCCTTGAGCACTCTTGGTGGAGGTGGTAAGCTCTATACTTTCCTTCATTATTACTTGTTTGAGTTAGCACATTACTATTTTGTAGTGTTTTAGTGTTATTTTTGCTTGCATCTTTTCCTTTATTGTACTCTCTATACCTTTCCAAACTTGGTTGTCTGTGGAGATGGAAACACCAAAACAAGGGTCTCATTGAGGTAAACCCCTAAAAATCCCCCCAACAATTTCTCTCTTTTGTGTGTAGGTGGAGATATCTTGGAGCGAGATGGTGAACAAGCTTTTGTGTGAGATCATTCTTGTCACCCTTGGTTTAATCTAATTTTTTTATCATATATGTTTATACGTTTCATATTTCATAGTGTTGTCTTGCTCACTTAGAAATCATTAACTAGGTCATTAGTTTATTTTTTAGCATTTGGACCTTATCTTTTTGTTCCTCTAGCCGTATGGATGCCAACGCATCTGAGAGATGCCGGTGCATCGCACTGTCATCCTAGAACCACACTTTTTTCCTCTGATAGAGCATTATCTAAGACATAGAGTTGACCCTAAAAATTGAATTGCCTAGGCTCCTTTAGAATCCCAAGTTTGTAGAGTGAATGAAGGGACTTATAGTCCTCATCATTCTCATACAGCATCTCCTAAAACTTCCTTAAGCTGATGTAAGTTAGGGTAGCCTATTGCTCTCGACCCTCCATGACCTAGGGCCTTGACATTATTGGTCCCCCTCTCTTAAATTTTTGGTGAACCCAAGGTGAACCAACATCTATTCAGTTTTTGGTGTGTTGGGCTCTTCCTCTTGTACCCTATGATTGTCATATCCTTGTGTGTTGTTAAGGTTTATGAGCATCACAACCTAGTCAATGACCTCTAGGTATATTATTAGGATAATTCTATGAAACCTTTTGAGGGAGAAGATGAAGGTCACTTCTAATCTCTCTACAAACCTTTTCTCTAGTTCTACATTTGGCCTTGCCACACACGAGTAGGTATCATGGGGCGAGTCAAGATTCTTTGATGAAACTGATTACATCACTACTCCTCTTTCATCACCTACATCATCTTCCATAGATGAGCATGAACCTATCCACATTCCTTTTGAATAAGTTTCTAGTTTGAGCAAGGGGTTGGGTGCTTTGGAAAATCACCCATCGAAAAACCCGAAGTTGGCTAGGGCTGCTAAAGTTATCAACAAAATAAAATATATGATAGACAAAGACTGAACAAGCATAGAACTCATAGCTAGTCTCACTGGTCTGGTTGAAGCATGCACCCCTTCGAATAATGGTAGCATGATATGAGGTGTCCCCTTAAAAGAACATGAGAGATAGTTAGGAGTGTTGATGCCTCCCACATTCGTGTACATGGGTGACATGGTCCACTCGATCAGTATCCCTACTACTTCTAAAAGTTCTAAAACTATCAAAGTAAATAGAAACCCTCTTGTTTTCCACCTCCTTCCTCCCGTTGCCCCCGGTGGTGGAGGGTTTGGTGGTTGTAGCTTTGGTGGTGGAGGTGGCATTGGTGGAAGTGGTTCCAACAAAGATGATGGTGGTGGATTTGGAAGTGGTAGCAGCTTTAACGAAGGCCACACTAGTCGTGGTGGCATCAACAATGGCTCTGGTGGTAGTCATGGCGATATTTCTCGTGGTGGCTCTGGTGGTGGTTCTAATGGTCCTATATCTTCTAATGACCCGATTTTGAATACCCTTCTTCAGAATATGGGAAGATGTAGAACTAGTTTTTGAACCTTTCCCAAGCTTCTACCTAGCCTATCTTCTAGCCCTTCTTTTGACAAAACCCATTGTCAGTAGAAATCTTAAACACTCCATTTCCACAAGGGATGAAGATTCCTAAATTTTAGAAATAAAATGGCAATGGGGACCCACAAACACATGTGTCCACCTTTAATGCCTTTTGTACTAGCTTCTTCCATCATGATGAATTGATGGCCAAACTATTCCCTCGATATCTCAAGTATACAATACTCGATTGGTAATATTACTTGCCCAATAATTCCATCTTAATGTTCAAACAACTTTTGAATCAGTTCCTATGATAGTTCCAAACCAATAGTAGACCTAAGATGACCTTCTCAGACCTTGTCCGATGTAAATAAGGGGATAATGAGAAGATTACCGATTTTATAGTGCGATATCAGGCGCTCTTTTCAGAAATCTCATACCTGTTACTAGATTATGATGTGTAGAAGGTGTTCATAGGGAACTTACAAAGGCCTTGGAAAGATAAGTTTTCCCTTATGAAGTACCCTTCTCTCATGCATTTGTGTGCAACACTATGGGAGTACCACCAGATGATGGTTCAATTTGGGGGACCTTCCTTACACTACCATCCTAAAGGGAAGTCCATCGTATCAATTTTTGGAAAGGGAAAAGCTGTTGCGAATGTAGTAGTCCCTATGGATAACAGCGACCTTGGACATGACCAAAAATTCACAAAGTTATCAAAATCTTATTCCTACATCTTACAAAACTTGTTGAAGGATAAGATTGTTAACTTGCCAAGTCCTAAGCCATTAGGGAACCTTACCCTAGCTAGTATGAAGCGAATGCCTATTGTCTGCACCATCGAGTCAATGGACATGATACCAAATATTGCATGCACTTGCTTCATGTGATATAGGATCACATGGAGGATGGTACTATTCATCTTGATGGGAGAAAAAAAAATATAAAAAAATCAGTGGGGAAAGCCAATAGTGAACTGTAGATATACACAAACCTATTTCCATCACATTCCGCTAAAATGATTATCGATCCCTCTGATTCTATTACTAAACCTGAGGCATACATTAACATGGTTACTATTACTCCTTCTCCTCATCTTGTGGCCAGTTCATCGTATATAACATTCACTTCACAAGATATACTGAAAAACAATAACCTTCTCCACTATACATTCCCCCTCGCCTTAATGGAAACATTTTGACTGGGGTCTTAGTCGACCTCGCGAGTAGAGTGAATGTCATCATAGAGGAGACTTTTTTTTTTATCCCTGCAAAGGGAGGAATATGAAAAAAATGAACTTTGTCATCCATACACATGATGGCCTTGCTCTTAAATCCTATGGATCGATAACTTTGTCCTTTCTGGTTGGACCCAAGAACATAGACATGGTTTCTGATGTTATTCCCAAGTCAAACCTATTCAAGGTGAAGTTAGGTATACCCTAGCTAGCTTCCATGAATGGGATTGCCTATGTGATTCAAAAGTGTTTAAATTTTTCCCATGAGGGTGTTGTGCACATAGTCAATGACACCAAATACCAACCTGTGGTATCTTGTGGAGGATATTTGTTGGATCACTTTTGGCCCACTTTTTTCAGTTTGCTTCCTCCAAGAACGTACCTACTTTATAAGAACTATGTGAAGTATAAAGCTAGGGGTAAGGGATAGCTAAAATTGACCCTTCCTATAGCAAAACAACCAGCTTCCTCCTCTTATAGAAAGGGAGAGGAGAAGCTTGCTCCTTCTTGAGCTTCCTTGTCCACTCCCCTTTCTTGGGAAGAGTATTGGATGAGTAAGCCTAGTCTTTACCCATTGAGTCTAATGGTGCCTGCTTGGTGTAGACCCAAGATCAGGATATCAAATCTCCCTACCAAGCCTCATGGACCTTGGTACTACTTATATGGTAGGTAAAAATCCCCTCACGGGGAATCCTCTGCATCCCAACCTCCTACCGCCCCTACTTCTAAAGTAGTGAATGAGAAGAGGCCCACCATCGAGGGGTTGGAGCTAACTCCCCCCACAATTTTTGAACCTATCCCTCCTACTGCTATACAAGAGCCTGTCCCTCTATTGGAAATGGCTATGGAAATCCCCATGATTAAGTAGGAGCCTTCCATGTCTTCACAACCTCTAACCTCCAGTTCTAAGAGTGGCAAAAATTTCCTTGCCCATGAATGCAAGCGTCAATGAAAAGCTCTCCTAGATGAGAAGGCCATTTCGTAGAGGAAGGAAGAGGAGATGAATGCCCCTATTTTAGGGCCTTTTGATGCATCTTCCTCTCTCCTCCCCTCTGTTCCCATCCAAACCAGCTCTATGACACTCTCGGCTTCTGTTGCAAGCACAAATGTGTTTGACCTTAGAAAGGTGTAGGTGTTCATCACTCCTTCAGTGGGGCTGCCCTTGTTGAAATTTGTTCTAAATGTTTCCTCTTTCCTAAATCCCATAGATATGATTAATGCCTTATTTGTATCTATTGCGGTTCTTTCCTCCTCTTCCCCCACCTTTCTTGCCTCATTTATGGGGAGCTTGTCTCCTCCAACAAAGAAGAAGGTAGAGAGTGGTCCCTCTAGCAACAGAGGATGCAAGAGGATCCCACCTTCCCCAAAAGGTGGCCCCATGTTGACTTGTTTTGTCCTAGTAACGAAACCAATCTCAGCCTCCCTTGAGTTCATCACTACTCCTGAGTCACTCAGAGAACTTAGCAGTGAACCTCAGGTGAAATATCCTCCCTCCATCAAGGTGAAACATGGAACTCCTATTAAGTGTATGTTTAACTCAGTGGATGAAGTTACAACCTTGTCAACAATCTTCATAAAGCTGTTGACCTTAGACCCACAAGAGCTGAGTGATAGAGACCTTGGAGGTCCTTCTTCCTTAGCCCTTGTTGTGGGACGGTCCGAAGCTCCTTCCCATAAAATTCCACCATTGTAGGTTCGTCCTCCTTCCCCCTATGATGATCTAGAGTGCGAAGCTAATGACCTCTTAGATGGCTAGTGTTAGAGGGAGAACCCTTCTTTATCTTTAGATAATATTTGTGTGTGTTATGTTGTGTTCCCCCGTGATAGTGCTATATGTGCTTTGACAACCCTTCTCACCTCTGTTGGTGCTTGGATATAGGCATGGTATTATTTTTGTAAACCTTCCTCTATTTGTATAATCATTCTTCCATGTTTATGATTGACTTTGAGTAAATTAGGGACAATGCAAAGCATTGGGAGCATTTAGGATTCCCTTCCATGTTGACCCAATTTTTTTATTTTTGCTTTATCTTCTCATACATTCTTCACATGTTGCGATATATTAGGGGGTTGATGGTAGTTCATCTATATACTATTATTATACTTATATATATTTATGAGTAGTGCTGACCCCAAAATACCAGGCTACCCCTATGCCCTTTGGTTGTGTTCTCTTTCCTTTCTTCGTTTCCTTTATCTTTCTCTCTTCTTTGCTTGAGTTGTCCCTCTCTTGTGTGACAATGTTTCCTCTACATTGCTTGATCTTTAGAAAATGCATTCATTTCCAATGAATCTTCTCTTGAAGAACCTTCACACACTTCTTTGTCAGAATTACATTCTCAACTTGAAACCCTAATGTAACATGTTTTATTCATGATGGGTTCATAAAGAAAGGTCTTGGAAACCTTCCCCTAAAGTGGGAACAATTTTGACCTTCCCCTCACATGGGGGGGCATATCATTCCTTTTGAATTCCTTGATGAAGTGAACATATTTAAGAAGAATTCCTTGATGATGAATCGATTTGAGAAAGAAGGCATCAACTTTAAAACAACGTATCCCTTGAGTGGACCCTTCGAAGGTCTTCTCTATGACATCTAGCTTGGGGGCAGCATGACTAGACCCATTTCCTATCTTTACATCTAGCTTGGGGGCATCTTGAATATAGCTATTTTATATCCATGTGTCTAGCTTAGGGGCAGCCCGACTAGACCTTGCTTTCAAAAAGTGCATCCCTTGAGTGGACCCCTCTTCCTTTTGGAGGGTTCATGAGGGACCCCTTCAAAATTATTCTAACTTGATGGTTTGTGTGACTGTCCACTTACTGGCCTATGCGGCTACCTCATGATGTGTTCTATCTACAGGTAAACATGTCATTGCCTCTCGACTTTGTGGAGTCCACTTTTCTTAGTTGCATATCCTTCCTTTTGAATTTCTTGATGAAGTGAACATATTTAAGAAGGATTCCTTGATGATGAATCGATTCGAGAAAGAAGGCATCAAATTTAAAATAGTGTGTCCCTTGAGTGGACCCTTCAAAGATATTCTCTATGACATCTAGCTTGGGGGCAGCATGACTAGACCCATTTCCTATCTTTGCATCTAGCTTGGAGGCATCCTGACTAGAGCTATTTTATATCCATGTGTCTAGCTAAGGGGCAGCCCGATTAGACCTTGCTTTCAAAAAGTGCATCCCTTAAGTGGACCCCTCTTCCATTTGGAGGGTTCACGAGGGACCCCTTCAAAATTATTCCAACTTGATGGTTTGCATGACTGTCCACTTACTGGCCTGTGTGGCTACCTCATGATGTGTTCTATCTATGGGTAAACACGTCACTGCCTCTCGACTCTATGGAGTCCACTTTTCTTAGTCGCCCTCATGTGAGAGTTCTTGGGGGATACATTCCTTGCATGTTTGGGATTCTATAAGGCACTTTCCTTGGTCTCCTTCATGTGAGAGTTCTTGGAGGATACCTTCCTTGCAGGTGCGTGGGATTATAATGTTTTTTCTTTCTTTAGCTTCATAGTTTTATGGAGCTATGAAGTCTTTTTCTTTTCCTACACTCTTGAGTTCGTCAGACCATAGTGTGCTTCCTCGATGGTTCATGTATACATTTATAACCCTATTACTTCTTCAATCTACGTTACCAAAGCACTCATTAGTATTTGTGATCACTAAAGTGGGGTAAAAATGTATAGCAAAATATTTTCACCCCTAACACAAATTATCCTTTTACCCTTATCCACTTTAGAAAACTAAATTTAGAGGCATAATTCCATGTAAGCCTACTGCCTTTGTTCCACTTGGCACCTATTTTGAGTGTCAATGAGGGATAATTGTCAGGGATGCCTGCACAATGTGTAGATGTCTACGCAGTGCACTTACATCACTAGAAAATTTCTATGGCTGGGACTTACAGAGGCATTACACTTCCCATTGGAAGTCGAATTATAAAGCTCATCTTCGGCCGACCAAACCAAATATGGCTATTTTCTTCATCCTTCCTTTAAATTTACTCACCTTCATCCATTTTCAAGCTTCTACACACTCTTAGACAATCTCTCCATGTAGTCTAGCATTCACTTGAAGCATTCAAGCATATTTTTGCACTCCATACCAACAATTCCATCACTCCATCACTTCAATAGAGTAAGTGTAGAACAACACCATTATAGCAGAGGATTGAATTCCTCACATTTTCTCTCCCATTAGCCTTGATCTCTCTTGTTGGAGGTGGTAAGCTCTCTAATTTCCTTCTTTATTACTTGGTTGAGTTAGCACATTACTATTTTGTAGTGTTTTAGTGTCCTTTTTTCTTGCATATTTTCCTTTATTGTACTATTTCTATACCTTTCCAAACTTGGTTGTCTATGGAGGTGGAAACACCAAAATGGGGATTTGATTGAGGCAGACCCCTAAATATTCCCCCAAAAATTTCTCTCTTCTCTATGTAGGTGGAAATATCTCGGAGCGAGTTGGCGAACAAGCTTTTGTGTAAGATCATTCTTGTCACCCTTGGTTAAATCTACTTGTTTTATCATATCTATTTATAGGTTTCATATTTCATAGTGTTATTATGTTCGCTTAGAAATCATTAACTAGGTTGTTAGTTTTTTTTTTAGTATTTGGACCTTGTCTTTCTGGTTCTTTGGCCATATGAACGCCAACACATATGAGAGATACTAGATCATCGTGTTGTCATCCCAGAGTTGCAATTTTGTCCTCTGATAGAGAGCTATCTGTGACACAAGGTTGACCTTGAAAACTGACTCACCTAGTTTTCTTTAGAATCTCAAGTTTGTAGAGTGATCGAAGGGCCTTATAGTCCTCATCATTCTCATCATGAATCTCCTAACACTTCCTTAAGATGAGGTAAGTTAAGGCATCCTGCTGCTCTCGACCCTCTATGACCTAGGGCCTTGACATGGTTGGTCCCCGTCTCTTACAATAATTAAACCTTGAATAAAATGAAATAGAGGAGGAGAATGATGAATGAACAATTTCAATGTGATATAATGCTAAAAATATGCTTGAGAGGGTTGCAATGAATGTGGACCTTGAATCTTGCTTGAATAAGATAGGTCATGAATGCAATGTTAGTTTGAATTATAGAAACCTACATAACCATTGTTAGCTTCAAAACAAACATGATGATGCTTGAATCTTGATGATGGCTACAAATTCATGAATAATTTCTCTTGAATTCTCTTGAATGAATACTTGAATGCTTGATTGATTACAGGTGAGATAAGATATGAAAATAAGTGGAGGAACATTGTATTTAACTTATCTATGCTTAATATCCTGAAATTACACCACAACAAGCTAGCATATGAAATCATTAATTAAAAGAGGCTAAATCCCACCAAGATTTGAAATTGAATCCCGAAAATACCTCAAGGAGGACTAAGATGCCCTAGATGGCATCTTAGTCCCAAGGCCAGTTTAAGATGCCTTCCAATTAGGGTGCCAAGACCCATGGAGGACAAAGATACCCTAGGTGTCATTTTAGTCCCAATCCAAAAATTAGGGACACAAACAAAATCATTAAATTATCATTTATCCATTGATGATTGTCGGGATTAGCTAGAAAAAGATGTAGTTTATTAGGCTTGTGGATGCAAAATAGGATGAATTAAGACATAAAGAAGGATAAATAAAGAAAGGTGGTTCCAAATAAGTGTGAAAATGTTAGGGTATGCATTTTCCTACACTACACTACTCTAAGGAAGATAACTCCTTTTGCATTTTGGGATTCGACTAGGCAATTCACTCCCTTACTCGATACCCTCCATAACATAATGTCACAACTTTTATAATAAAAAATGATTACCTTTCCTCCTATTAAAAATCCTTATCCTAATAAACCTTTACCCCCAAAATTTATATCCAATTCCTATTGACATTATCACCAAAAAAATGGACATGAAACAAAATGTTGTAATCATCTTAAACATCTTGTGCAAGACCTCATTGATTTCGATCGACTTTGAATTGGAGGTGTTAACGATCAAGGAAATAAGTTTGTTTCCTCTCTTAATGAAAACATGCAATTATTACCAACCCTATGCCTAATCATAGCATTTCATTTTACAAAGCGAGCAAAACTAAAAACAATGATGTAATGAATGTTGACACAGATGACGAAAACAATGATATTATTCAACAAGATCACATAAATATTGATGAACAAGGAACTATAGATTATAGGTTTGTATTGATAAAAGTTATACCTCAGAAGGACCAAACTAAAAATCCTCTTGGCATTGCTTTCTCATCTAAAGATACACTTAAACATGCACCCGATGGTCCTCTTTACATAGTCGGTCGAATCTGTGGTAAACCTACTAATGGGATATTAATTTATCCCATTTGTGGAGATAATGTGATCACTAAAGAATTCTTACTTGTGCATGAGCTCTATCAAGAAACATATGATAAAAAAAATAATGGATAAAGAAACATAATAGTTTCACTTGCCCTAACAATGGGATTGATTATCCTTCCTTTACAAGTATGACCAAAAACATTAGATGTATCATTCTTGATGATCTCAATGTTAGATCAATTCCATGTGAAGCTTGGTTCTCCATGGATAGACTCCATTGAAACCATCCTGTTGGTCGTGCATAAATTCCTAAATTTTCCCTTTGAGAATGAAATATTTACCATACACCTGTAATGGATTTAATTCTTTGTCTTCCCAAGGGAAATTTTCATTAGATTTATTTTGGCCCAAGCCTATGGAACCTAATAAACCTTGAGAAGTCTTATTTTTTAAATCATATCAATAGTTTAAGGAAAATTGTATAGAAAAATTATCCCTTACAAACATGCCTCAACCTATGACCGAGCCTACCATCCTTGGCGAAACCATGATTGAACCTAAAGAAATTCCAAACAACCAAGACTAACCCAAGAGATAACTAAATAAATCTCGTCATGCCTCATAAAATAAAATAATTTTACAAAGGTAAAGTGAAAGTGGTTGATCAACCTTTTGTGGTTCCTCCCGTTCCTCCCCTTAGGGAAGAAAAGAAAGCTATGGTTAATAAAACCACTCCTACATAAATGAAATGTGGAAATTGTAATAAAAGAAACATAAATTCTAGAGACCATAGGCATAGACATCATACTCTTTCTCAAAAATTAAATAAAGAAAACAACAAAGAAAATCAAAACTTGAACTTGAATGAAGCAGTACACGATGAGTCTCCCCCTTTTCAAGAACAAGGTCCTATACCACAATAGGAGTTTAAACCTTCTTTAGATATTATCATTCAACATCCTAGTGTGATTAACTTAGATAAAAATGATGAAGTTTCTAAGATTGATGAAGAAGTGCATAACGAATTAAATACATTATTTTCCTCTTCTATGAGCTTAAATGATAATTCTCCTAAGAAGAGTGTTGAGCTTAGTGATGACCCTAGTTCAACACTTTCCATAGTCCCTTTGGCTAGTTGGTTGTCTTTTGTATAAGATGAACATGATTGGGATGCAAACGACCTACTAATAGGTTGACTCACATGTGACTTACTAGTCTTTTGCATCATTTTTTTGTTTCTTTTGTGTGATTGCATGTGTGTAATGTTATCCTCATACTTTTTTGTTTGATGTATCTATCTCTTTGTGACATTCCTCTATTTGTACCTACATTCTCTTCTATTCCATAAATATTTTTTATCATTTCATTTGTCTTATGTTTTCCTTTTGGGGATGACACAATAGTCTTCTTACTTCATGTGATGCATCTTTATCCTTGTGGTGACATTAGATGTGATGTCTCTCAAGAGTGTGAACTCTCTTATCATATTATATTCCTCTTAGTGTCTTGATGTGACACACTACATCCCCTAGGTTTTTAATTTTCGATTCTTTGAGTGGTCCTCTCTTGGAGACATTCAACAAAATGTTCCCTAAGGTAATACCTCACATGAACTAAGAAAAACTCTTTTGAACATTCCTTACACTACTTTACACTCATAATTTATGTTATATGGCCAGCTTGTATAACAAACTTTGCTTTCTTGTGGAGCCATCTTGTTTGTTCATGAGTATCAACCATACAAATCTTTACTTGCCTCATAAAGCTTGAAGTTTATTTTTGTTGCAAAGAAGATTGGCATTGCACCAAAAGATCGATTTGTTAATGCCCAATACAACCACCAAAGTTGATGAATCCATAGAAGGAAGTTAAGCCATGTCATGAACACAAGTGCTGCACTACACATCACAAGGAGACCAAGGGTGCACACCTTGGAAAAATCCCCCCAATGAAAGTGAAAGGTTCAAACCTACCACTCAGGCTCTAATACCAATTGTTGTAAAGACAGTTGTTGTTGCACCAAAAGATCAACCTATTAATGCCCGATACAACCACTAGAATTAATGAATCCATGAGAGGTAGTTAAGCCATGTCATGAACTCAAGCATTGCACTACACAACATAAGGATACCAAGGGCACACACCTTCACCAATTCTTATTTGGTTCCTTGTCAAAGTTATCAAGAGGTATAACTTTGGTTTGGTTAAATAGTAGATGAACTTAGGTGTGACTTTCCCATAGAAACTTGCTTGTCTATGTGGGAACATACTAGCCACATGACTATGTGTCTCACCTCTTTGGATACTCACCCAATAGACAACATAATTTTTTGTCGCCTCAGAGTGAGTGTGTGTTTTTTGGAAAACGTACTTAGATATGATCCACAATATGTGGGACAAACAGTTGAAGCTTGAAGCACCCTTTTCATTTTTTTGCTTTTGTTTTTTCTTTATCTTTGGTAGTGCATTATTGTACCTTGTTATTGCTCCTTATATCATTTTCATGTGCGTTCTTTTGTGCCTATATTGGTTTTCCAGAGGATCTTGATCTTGGGGGCTTGGACAACCCCTTGATTGTTGTCATCCTATCTTATTGGAATCAGTAAATTTGGACCGCTCTTGATGCATATTTCATCTACTTTAGTGTGAGTTTGATGAAAGTTCCTCCTCTCACTAGGGTATGTGTAGGATCATCATGGAAAAAATAGGCCCTTAAGTGGCAATAAAATTCAAAAAAATCAGAGTTAGGCAACTTGACATAAAATTTTGAATAAGTTATCTATATTATTTCAAAAATATATACGAATATAATTTGTAGAAAATTTAATTTAGTCACTAAACTACTAGGTTTATTTAAAAAATTAAAAAATCTATTTGGTGAAAATTTGAAATTTCAATGCAGTAGTACTTAAATTTCAGGGAAAAAATAAGAAGTAGGTGTCTGTCTAACCACCCTAACCATAATAAAATGAGAATATCTTTTTATAATATTTTATATATAACTAGAGGACTCATGTCCCAATGTGATGCATATTTTTTTGTAATTTTTTTCCAAGTAAATAATTAATTATGAATTTTTTATTACAAATTTTAAAAAATATAAAAAATCGTATGTTTGACCACCTTAACTTGGTGAAAACTTCATGAAATTCATTTTTTTTTTTAATCCTATAGTATGTGAACAATAGAATGTGACACATGTTTCAGATTCAAAAAATGTGATACCATTTGAAAGCTATAGATTTTTTTCAATCAGCCTATCAATCAGGACTTTAGTCGTAATTCAAATAGAAAATGAATAATAATTATTTATTAAATTCAAAGTAAAGCATAATTTATATTGGTGGAAATCTGAGAATCTCCTTTAAAAAAAAAATTCGTTTCATCAATTTTGGGTAAAAATAAGTTGTTAGCCACATGGACCATCATATCACTTACATATCACCACTTTTTGGCCCATCATGATCTTGCACATACTGACTAAAGTGGGGGCTAAATATAGTGTCAAAAAATGTTGTTTGTCACAATTTCACACTTTTTTGGGCCCTCACGAACTAAATGAACCTAATTTTGCCTAATTTAGGATGTTTTAAAGTGTTTTATTGGACTCTCACACTACTCTAGGGTTTTCATTAGTAAATTGGGCTTCATTATGCCTTATTTGGCCTTATTTTGCAGCCTCAAGCCTTAATTAATGCATCTTTCCAAGGATAACCCCAACACATATGTAATGACCAATCATAAAATAATATTTTTGGATTGTATGACCTATATTTAGTGATATGGTAATCATACGCCATCTTGGGCATTTGAGTCCCACCTAAGTTTTGAGGCCTCGATCCTGATTTCACATTAATCTAAGCATTTCTTGAAAAATGTGTCCCATAACCTAGCCTTATGGGACTCATACACCACTTTTGGAATATGAGTCATATGTGGCTTAAAACTAAATTAAATTCAAATTCTTGGTGGGATTTTATTTTCCTAGATCTGATGTTAGCTTGTGGTGTTGTAATTTTAGAAAATCTCACATAAACAAGTGTAAATACAATGTCATTTCACTAATTTTTTACCTAACAATCAATCAAGTGACCTAACAACTTGATTATTAATGAATTATAGAAAATTGGAGTTCACAAGAGCATTCAAGATTCTACAAGATCATTTAAGAGCCTTCAAGAGCTAATTGTCAAGTGTTTTGGAGTATCATGTCAAAGTCATCATGCATCATGTTTATTTTTTAGCTAAAATTTATGATGTATGGTTTCATGTTTCAAGAAAGGATTTGATTAAAGATCTAAAAATTTCAAGAAAGATTCAAGATCCACATCCATGGGATCCATCTCATGCATGTTTCTAGGACTTTGTTCATAATGTTTGGTGAGTTGCAACATATCATTTTGTTCAGTCATCATTCCTCCATTCCATTTGATTACATTACAAGGTTTGATTTCTAAAATAGGTTTTGACTAAGGAAAACCCCTTTCCACTAATAAAATAAAATTTTACCCTCTCTTAGAGTGCTACCACAATAATAGGTTACAAATTTTGGGACATCTTGATTTTTGCCTGAAATTATAGATTTTTAAAAAATATAATTATTTAAGACTTTAAAGGTTCCATTTAAATGATTTTAATTAAAGAGGGTTTTATGAAACCCCCTTAGATCAAATTAACTTGGATAGAACCAATTAGTTTTAAACCATACCTATAGTGCAGTCTCCTCTACACTTATGAAAATTCTAATAAGAAACTACTTTTGATTTACCTTTTGGGTGATCAAATGAATTCATTTAAAATTTATTTTTGTAAGGATGTAGCCCTTATTACAAGCTTCCCAAAAAGTATAATTTTAAATATATTTAATTTGATTATTTTCATTATTTTATATCTCTTGTGAATGTAGGTTTTTCATTGAACATCAAGTTTTTTGTTTCGCACATACGAAACAATAGGAAAACAGAGAAAACAATTTCTAAAAAATACATGTGCACTAGGTATTGATGTCATTATTCCAACAAAAAAGAATAAGTTAATTCAAATGTAGACAAAAAAATTATGTGTGATGAAGTACACCTCTATCCAAATAATAATTACTTTGACTTGAAAAATTAACTAAAAAGAAAATATGTAACAAAAAATTATGACAAAATATCCATGCACTAGATATTGGTGTGACAAATCTGTATTTTAAAAATTAGAATTGTATCATTTCTATAAAAAAATTATGTGGTCCAAAGTAAACATCACTTTTTAAAAAATGTTGTTTCTTAGAAAAAATGTTATTAAAAGTTACATCAAAGGATTCACAATTTATTTTTTGGGTATGTACAAAATCATGATGGGCCAAAAAGTGGCGATATGTAAGTGATATGATGCTCTATGTGGTTGACGAATTTTTTTACCCAAAATTGATGAAACCAAAAGGATTTTTAAAGGAGATTCTAATATTTCCACCAATATAAATTATGCTTTACTTTGAATTTAATAAATAATTATTATTCATTTTCTATATGAATTGTGGCTAAAGTCCTGATTGATAGGCTGATTGAAAAACATCTATAGCTTTCAAATGACATCACATTTTTTGAATCCAAAACATGCATCACTTTCTATGCTTTGCATACTATAGGATTAAAATAAAATAAAAAATTCATCAAGTTTTGACCAAGTTCAGGTGGTTAGACATACGAGTTTTTATATTTTGTAAAAGTTGTAATAAAAAATTCATAATTAATTATTTAATTGGAAAAAAATTACAAAAAAATATGCATCGCATGGGACATGAGTCCTCTACTAATATCTAAAATATTATAAAAAAATATTATCATTTTATTATGGTTAGGTTGGTCAGACCGATACCTACTTATTTTTTCCTAGAAATTTAAGTACTACTGCATTGAAATTTCAAATTTTCACCAAATAGATTTTTTTTAAAGTAAATAAACCTAGTAGTTTAGAAACTACATTCAATTGTATACAGATTTTATTGTTACATATTTTTTAAATAATATAGATAACTTATTCAAATTTTTATGTCAAGTTGCCTAACTCCAATTTTCTAAATTTTAGTGCCACTTAAGGGCATCTTTTTTCCATGATGATATTGCACATACCCTTTTAAGTTTTCATAAAAATATAATTAGAATCTAAACACAAAATTTCACAAATAACTAGTTTGATTCATCTTTAAATTCTTAATGGTTTAGTTGCTATAGGTGTAACAAAGTGAAGATCTAGTGAAAAATGTTGATTTCAATGTCAAGTTTGGCCAAAATGTGTAACCCATTATTGTGGGATCATCCTTTAGTGTGTGATTTGTAGGTATAGGTTGAAGACATATTAAAGAGAAATATTGGAAATAAGTTCTCAAAGTTGCAAAGTTGTAAAATTTCTCACCTTGTTTAGAAGATCATTAAAAGACATCTATAGAGCAAAATTCAACAATTTAGATCCAAAAATTAGGTTAAGAAGATAGAGAAAAGATTGAATCTAGATGATTCAAATATTGATCCTATAAAAAATCCAAGAAGGATTGGTACACCACTTTTTTCATATGATTCCTAGTATAGTGGACTTTCTAGTTTTCAAGTGCTCCAAACTTGTCTCTACTAGATTTATGTTACTGCCTAGAAAGCCTAATCTAGGACAAAATCTCCTAGCCTAGTGTATGAGTACCAGTGTGCATTGAATTCAAAAAATTTCAGCATTTTAGGTCTTCAATCAAGTTTCTATTGGTTTCCAAGTTCCCCTTTGTACATCTCTATTTTTCTATTCTGATTTGCATTCATCTCTAGGCCATTTAGTGAAGTTTTGCATATCATTAGGTCTTGCATGTTACATGTCTTTCCAAACCCTAGCTTGGTGTTCAACCCCCTTTTACTCTCTAATAAAACCTTAGGACATCCCATTAAATATCTCTCTCCCCCATTCTATCCTTGGATTGAGATCTTTAGGGTTTCCTTGAATGAGAACTGTTGAAAGCTTGTTATTTTCTGACCTAAACTATGGAACACCCTATTTTCTATCTTTCAAAAGAAAAAAACTCTGATAAAAGTTCCCATACCTAGGATGTTGGAGGACGAGGAGGTTATCCTAGAGTTAAAGGTTATTATTGTAAAGGTAGAATAAATTCTTGAAAGAGGAAGAGGATTCAATGGTACTTGATACCAATTTTGAGATAAAATCCAACAATATTAAGGGTAAGGAGACCAAAATCCATGTGGCCCAGTTAGAATATGAAATTTTAGCTTCACCCAAGCATGGAAAAGATCTTGAGTATTGATTAATTGATGCTAAATCAAATCTTATTAAAATATGAAAATAAGAAGGAATAATTAGCATATAAAAGAAATATGTTTGTGAACCTTTTAATTTCGGACCTGCACACAAGCAATAAACAAACATAACATTAGATCATTGTGCAAGGTGAAATGAGGATTCCCCATGAAATTAGATTGCCACATTAGTATAGGAAAAAAAGTAAAGAAAAATGTAAATGGAAGTAAACAAATCCTATTTTAATGACCAATTATCAATCCCATGGGGGAATTGGTGTTGATTGGTATGTCAAAATCATCCCTTTCCCAATTCCTATTTATAATCTTGATGATTGTTGATGGTGAGATTAGCTGCTTGAATGGAGTAAACAAGATTGGCTCTCAATTCAAGAGAGTAACCTTGCATGAAATGTGTGGAATGAAGATGAATTCGAGTATAGTAAGTTTTCTCAAAATTGTGGATGAAATGAAGTATAGTATACTTGCTTGAATTGTGGATGATAAAATGAGGAGAGAAGCCTCCAATTTATAGATTTCCAAAGTGGCAGAGATAGTGAAATAGAGAAATGTGGGATCATTCAACATCCAATGGCCAAGTGCCACTTGTCAAAATGTGAATGGTTGAAGGTTGTGCACATTTTGGCCAAAGTGCCAATAAATGCAATTAGGTCAAATTTCAAATTGAGGAAATGACACATGAGAGGGAAAAAGGAATGAAATAAATGCAACTTGGCTCAATTTACAAGGACATGTAAGAGGAGTGAATCCCTTGTTAGATGTACAAATCCACTTGGACTTTTTGAATTCAAATTTGAGGGAATATTCCATTTTGATGCCATGTGAGGGAAAATAGAGATTTACTAAATGAATTAAATCTATTTTCATGTGCAACTTGCATTCTCTAGAAGATTTTTGTGATAGGGATTAACTTAATCAAGATTTTGATTAATTTAATGACGGATTAGATGATTTGACAATTTTGACTTAAATTGATGAATTGATTTAAATCAGAATTGAGAGGAAATGCTTAATTAAATAAATGATTTTGATTTATTTAACTAAGTGGGATAATGTTAGATTAAATCAAATAAGCTTTAATTTATTTAATTTAATAAGAGGACTTTAGAGACTTTAATCAAATAAAATGATTTATTTAATCAAATAGAAAAATAAGGTTAATTAAATTAAATTGATTAATTTAATCACTCCAGGTGAAAGACTTAATCAAATAAACAATGATTTATTAAATTAAGAGACATAATATGACGAAAAGCTAAGAGTATGATTTAGGAGGAAATGTCATGAATAATCAGGATCAAGTGTGTCAAACCAAATTTGTACATTTTCCATGTCTATATTTTGCCCCTCTTTGAAGCAATGTACTTGTTGCATTGATTCAAAGAATAAACTGCTGTGATCATAGTCAAAAATTTCTCAATTTTTTAGATGCCCCACTATTGCCCTAGTGAGAAGGATTATGCTAGTATATTGCCCCCTCGAGAGATTGAGTGGAAATGATAATTTCTCAATCAATATCGTGATAAAATGTGAGAGGAGTGGTCCTATTGATTAAAGGAAAAAAGATAATTCTTTGATGTAGACAAATCTGATGATGCATAGAGAGTCATTGACCATGGGTAGTCTCGTATATAGCTTGATGCGTCACACCGATTTTAGATAGAAATATTAGTAAAGATAGAAGAATGAGAAGAATGGAAGGAGGATCCACACAAGATGAAGAATGATGATGTATTGCTTACCAGGAGTTGGGATTTTCAAAGGACCAATTACTTTATGTTTGATAACACACATAGGTATGATGCATCAAGGTATAAAGGACTAGGATGGCGTTGAACCTAGTCTGATGGAATCTGACTTGACAATCAGATAGGAGTATTCTTATTCACACTTAGCATGCATACTTCATTCAGGATGTGGTTCAAATATTCTAAACACCTTGGGCCAAAACATAGGAAAGAAAGCTTTCTTATGTGGTCAACAAGATATCTAAAACATCCTCTCCACAAACCAAATAAAGCATATGTGAATAAGTTATTTTACAAGTGTGTCCCACAAGCATAGTATATAAAAGAGACAATGATCTTTGCCCCATTCCTTTCTCTCTAAACCTATTTTGTTTAGGCATCATCGAGAGGTCCTTGGAATGAGTGCAGAATAAGATAAGCCAATAAAAGACCAAATAAAGCAATCATACAAGCTAATGTTCTTCGTATCGCTAGCTAAGGCTAAAATACTGTGAGGTACCTGATGCTTATGTCCATCATGGGAAGGATTCATCCTAGGACATGTAGTGATCAGGGTTTTGGTGGGATTAATTGGGTGATAAGCTATTGATACTCCAAGTTGATCAACTTGCTTGCTTACTGACTTAGACTTTTGAGACTCTGATGATTAGGGTGTTCACTTCTGAACATGCTAGACTTTCTTCTGATTGAGTCACCAAAGGGCGAAGGCGATGATTGATTTTATTAGGAATGATGACTATCACGAGTGAAAGAAAAATGAGATGGATGCACCATTTTGGGTTTTTCAAATGTTTTGAGGCTGTTTTTTGGTATTTTGAAGATGTTTTACAAATGTTTTTGGTATTTTTGAGATTTACGATGAAGAGAATAACCTAAAGACCTATCCTAGGGGTCTCGAGAGCTTATCCATAGAGTATCCTTTCCTATGTTATACATGCAGAGACCACGTAGTTCGACTGATGACATACTTGACTCGATGATGAGATAGATGGGCAAACGGGTTGCCATTTAATTGCGATGGATGCCTAAGGACTGACCTAAGATGTGAAAAATATGGACAAACAGATGCCAATGCAAAAAATGCCTAAAGAATGACCTGAGATTTCTTGGGGGATGATCAAAGATCAACCTTGCCTATGTTCAAGCTCAGAGATGATGTAGTTCGGACAACGACTCTATTTTCTTTTTTTTTTTAGAATTTTAACATGTTTTTGGATTTTTGATAGATTTTTGAATGCTTTTTGATTTTTTGATGCCCAGGGAATATACACAAATCCAATCCAGTGCTAGTTTCAAGGACATGCCCCCAGTGTTAAGCAATGGACTACTTTAATAAAGGTAGGACAAACTGACCTTAGGAATATGCCAAGTAGTACTATGGTGGAACATGATACAAGCACAAGATCAGGCTATGGTATGGATGCGAGCGGATGATTTCTCCTAAACTGATGCACATAGATGTTCAATTTTACACATGATGCCTATTTGTCAGGTTTTCATCATGGTACCTACCCAAAGTGCCACTGAAGTTGTTTTCACTAGAGGATGATTTTTTTCTTTACTATTTTCAATCCTTTTTCTAATTTTTTAATATTTTCTGAGAGATTTTAAGCTGATGTTGAATCACCTAGTACTACTAACATTGATGCTTCTGTCATAATGTGCCATCGATAAAATTATTGAAGAAGCTTCTTTGCCAAGATACGTGCACTTGAAAGACTCTTTAGAGATTCCTAATCTGCTTTGTTGACATCAGAGTTAACTTTGTCTTTGTGTGAAGATCGTGATAGAATGCCTTCTAAATCCTTATGTTGAAGGGTCGTTGCCAACACATGGTCAATGTGAGAATTGGATATTATGTGTAGAGGCATAGATGGAGCATGTTTAGGAATAAAATATGGACTGGTCGATAGTTTGGAAGCTTTGACTCTCCAAACTTGGGAAGATGAGGAATAATGGATGGATATGGAAGTGTTCATGGAATCAGGACCAATAGCTTGATAAAGTTTGTACGTCGCTTGAGAAGCTTACTTTTGCCTTTATGGAAATTTTTGATGGAGACTTTTCCCTTATTTATTTTGCCCCATAGTTTCTTTGACTAATGGAGTTTGATAGGGATAATCATTATTTGTATTCTTTG
The DNA here is from genome assembly GCA_007115665.2 of Sequoiadendron giganteum. Taxonomy (NCBI): domain Eukaryota; kingdom Viridiplantae; phylum Streptophyta; class Pinopsida; order Cupressales; family Cupressaceae; genus Sequoiadendron; species Sequoiadendron giganteum. The sequence goes on along the minus strand of CM021106.1, from coordinate 348,369,645 downwards.
GTATCCATTTGTATTTGATTTGTCCTTTATGCTTCAATACTTCTTTATCTTTAATGATGTTTTTCATATTTTGATTCAAATCTTTCCTATGATGTTGGTCCCAATTCCTGGATGGGGTGATGGGTGGATGGGGATTCATAACATAGCAGGTTGTAGTATTGACATTGGCTTCATCATAAGGATCCTTTGTGCTCCCTATGTTGATGTTTTCTTGAGATGAAGTTGTCCCCAATTTTATAGAGGTATTACCGATTTGTTTATATCCATTGATTGTTGAATAACCAAGGCCTTGACACTTAGTATTGCCAACAATCTGCACTGGTTCTAGGATACCCTGTTCATGTAGGCCTAATCCCTTGCCTTGATAATTCATTTGTTGAAATTTTTTATTTGCAACAGAATATGATTTACCTTGGAAATAAGGTGTAAATCCTTCTCTGCTCCATGGTGGATCTTCAAAAGTGAGAACTTCTTTATTGATGATGTATCTTTCCCTAAGAAAGGTAAGTGATCCAACTTTATAAGTGATAGGATCCTCCATATGTGGGATGCATGCCTGATTGATATCTTTAGCTTGATCTTGTGAGATATTAGATTGTAATGCTTCTTTAAGAGGTGTTGATGATTCTTTGTCCTCATGAAAATCTTCCTCATGATTCATTTCACAAGATGTTTCTGATTCACGAATTCTGTAGGATCCCTCTTCATGACCTATTTCTGATATGTCTCTAGATTTCTCTATATCTTGATCATATGTACAAATTTTAAGAGTAGGAGACTCTTGTTCCTTGGTAATGATATCAAGAGTATGAGACTCTTGTTTTGAATGAAGATCATCTACATATCCATCTAAAGAAATCATCTCATGGGTAGATGAAGGGTTATGTGGTATATGGATATGATCCTTATTTGCGATATCTTGTATAGATAGGAGACTTTCCATTATATCATTGAAGTAGATTGGAGATAAAAATTCTTGATCTCAAATGATTTCGGAATTGCTTTCGACATGCTTTGGATCATGTTCTTGACATAGGTCAATTTCAAAGGATGGATTGTTTTCAAAGGGTTCTTGGACATCATCATAAGGCATGGGAAGTGGCTCAATATCCTCTTGATCTTTGAGTGAACTTGGATCAAATGGTGAGTTGAGTATTTCTTCAATATCTATAACCATGAGGTCAAAGGATGTCAATATGTCTTGGAAAGGTCCATTGCTAGACTTTGGTGAAAGATGTTGATCATGATTTGGAATAAATTCTTGAGATATGTCCTCTAACTCATTAGGTGATGTAGAGATATTTTCAACATGATCATTGGTTGAGGGATCTTGATCATCATTTTCAATTATTGTGATGGGAATCTGTTGCAAGCTCTGCTATGGGAGCAAGGCCTGCATTTGCTACTGAGCAAACAATGCTTGTTTTTGGTTGTGTTGTTGTTGTGCCAACAATGCTTTTTGTTGGGCTTGTTGTTGTGCTACTTTTTGATGCTTGTTGGGCTACTTGAGCCACTTTTCCATCTTGTGTAGCTTGTTGGGTGGCTAATGTGCTTGCACTTGCTAAGTACTTAGTTGTCCATCTTGTTGGTTTTGGAGTTCCTTTTGGTGGGCATCTTCTTGAGCGGCTTGCAACATGATAGAGAATGAATTTGTCATGTTGTGTTTTGGCGATGGTGGTGGTGGATTGGGAATGGTGTTGATTGTTGGAGTTGCTTGAATGGTTGCCATCGGTTGCTGCAATATCAATGGCAAAATGGGAGGATTTGATATGATGCTTTGACTTATGAAGGGGGTGTTGCTCAGATTTGATTGATTGATGGTTGGTAAAGAGGGAAGGCTCATGCCTTGATTGTTTGGTTGATAGATTTGTAAGTTTTGGTTTTGACTTAAATCTACCATAGGAAAATATGTTCCAAAATTTAGATTGGGCATGCTCACATTTGTACCATCGATGTTTGGAGGAGATAATGATCCCATGTATGAATTGTACAAATTCAAGTTTTGAAAATCAATTGGTATTGTATGTCTTGGATAGTTTGGTTGACTTAGATTACTCATGATGTATGAGTGGAGTTTAAACTCCATGTTCTTCTTATGCTTTGACCTTGTTGACCTCTGAGAGGTTTAGGACCAATGATGAGATGAAGGATGAAAGGGGTGAATGATATAGGTGTTTAAACTTTCAAGAAATTTGGATCAATGCTAGAATTTATGATTTGATTTGATTTGATTCAAATTGAGGATAGTTAGACTAAGTGTGTTAAATCAAACAAAATGATAATGCACTTGTAAACCCTAGGAAGTTATGTTATCCTAGAGTAAACTTGTACACGAGAGGGTAGTTTGACTAAGTGTGTTAAGTCAAACGAGGTGATTATGGATTAGATAATTTGACTAAGTGTGTTAATCCAAATAAAGTGGTAATCAAATTGTAAACCCTAAGAAGTTGTGTTATCCTAGAGGTAAATTTTCTCAAGAGGATTGATAATTTGACTAAGTGTGTTAAGTCAAATAAGATGATGTTGATTTTTCCTAAAATTCTAGCATAAGTGATGTTTCCCAAGGTTCTAAAAGTTGTTGATGGAATGGGATTTTGATAAATGTTTGGATGGATGAAGTGTTTGACTTGATCCTAGATGAACCTAAGAGGACTTGTTTATAAGACCAAGGTTTTGAAGAACATGATTTTCCCTAAAAGTATTTCAAACCAAATGACTCAAAAGGGACCAAGCACATGTGTGGTTCAATTGTCTGTTATCTTGCTTAGGTTAAGTTCTTTTTACCACAAAAACTTTCTTGATTATTCTTTTCAAACTAAGTGTCCAATATCCTAACTTTCTTTCATTCCAAAAAGTGCATTATGTGGAAATCAAGGAAATCAAGGCAAAGGTTTCCTAGTGTTTAATCTTGGTGAAAACAAATGATGATAAAATCCAAGCACTTAGAAACCTCTAAGGATATGATCCCTATGAAAAGCAAGAGTACTTAGATTCATCAAAGGATATTTGTTTCCTGCAAGGGGTTTGAAATTTGAATCTCTTTGTGAATGTTTGTTTTTCAATTGTTTTGACAACCAAGAAAATGTATTTTTCATTTCCAAGCACATGTACAACCCTAGGATGAAGAGACAATATTTTGTTGGGTTCCCACTTGAACGACTCCAACTGCACATATTCTGTGTAGATGAATAGATGCTTGAGCACATAGGCTCCCCCTTACAATGCACATAATTCTCAGGCTAGCCAAGCATTAGTACCCATGAATCTCCCATGGCATACTTTTCATCTCTAAAATAAAACCACATGTATAATGTGGGGTGGCTTCAAAGGACATGACCTTTTGCACCAAAAAAATAGATAAGGATTTGGCCTTCTAAACAAGGGTTTTAATTCGGACTTTCCGTTCGTGGAGTCTGACCCATGCAGTGAGAGACCATTTTTTCCCTTCTCATTGGAGCCAACTGCATGATACTGGCTTTTGTTCCAGTACCCACTTTTATATCCCTACTGGAAATACACTTGGCTTTAGTGTGTTACTAGTTGGGTCATTCCCTTGGGCGAGTACTTTTTCCCACAAGGCATGCCCTCTAAGACAAAAAGAAAGCAAGCAAAAATATTTGTAGTTCGATCAACCTTCGTTTGGAAACAAAGGGAGAACACATGCAATAAGCCTACTCACACTCACAAGATGTTTTGTTCAATTTTAAACCCAAAAAATGAAGTGTGGAGGCAATACTTTTGACAACCTAATATCACAAAAAGGCTTTTGATTCTCAAGATCCCTGTGAGGCGTGAGAGAAGCGCATACACATTTTAAATGATATTACGTCGTGAAAAGGATTACAAGACATCAAAAACACACATGTTCATTTTTAATCCTCAAAGCAAGAAATGAGTTCTTTTTAAAGCACCAATTTTGAAATGTGAGAGTTTGCCTTGTTCAATTTTTAGAACCCAAATAAAAATTTAGTAAACGTCTAAGGTTCAATTTTAACCAAAAGGATCAAGTCAAATGATTAATTTTAAACCCAAAAAAAAAAAGATGTGAGATGGTTTGAAGGAAAATGGAAAATCTAGCTCAATAAGCATTTTGCATTAAAAATGCTTTTGTGAATTTCTCCAATCTTGTTTTGTCTTGGCTTGTTTCCAATATCAACCTGTAGAAGAAAATACAAAGTTAATATGAATAAAATAATCCGTAAAATCTCTCATATATTAATGCATTACTCATAAGTTATTAAAAAATTTGCCACCCCTTAAAAATAATTCATTTACTCCCCCTTTATAATGCTAAAATCCCTTTACTACCATCTCATTTCAAAAATTTAAACCTTCTATCGCGATACCACAGATGGTTAAGGCAGTCTGCATGGTGATGCGGTGGCAGCTAGTATAGACAGTCAGGCGGCGGTTAGCAGGTCTACCGCGATATCGTAGATGACAGGGTAGAAGACCGTGGTGATGCGGTGGCAATTAAAGTAAGGATGAGGGCTGTGGTTAGTAGGTTTACAGTGGTACCGCAGATGGGAAGACAAAAGACCACAGTGATGTGGCGGTAATGAAAATAGTTACCGTGCTACTGTTGACGATTAGGCAGGAGATTGTGGTGATGTGGTGACAGCGAGGAAGTGGTTACCTCGCTACCACGGGCAGGGAAAAGCCAGATGGTGGTAACGTGGTGAACACCGCTCTACCGCGGGATGGTGGTAGCGGCTGGCAGATAGTTCACCGCTCAACCGCGGAAAGGGGAAGGTTGGGCCACGGTAACGTGGTATACATTGCTCAACCACAGATAGAGAATGGTCAGGCAACGTAATGTGGCAGAATGAGTGAGTAAAAACTGCAAGACCATGGTTAGTGAGGAGGTGGGCCACGGTATGGCAGTAGACACCATGGTACTGCGAGTAGGGAAGGTCAACGACATGGTGAAGCGGTAAAAGGTGGTGGAGACAGTGAGTGTAGAAGGAAACGACAATGCGGTAGCATGGTAAAAGGTAGGAGTTAAGGCCTGAGGAAAATGCCCAACACTATTGTACCATGGGTGAACAGACTGAGAGGCACGGTAATGCGGGAGATGGCCGACTCTTCTGCATGGGAGAACTCCAAGAAAAAGCACAGGGGAAGTAGTTTGCCACAAAGCCTGTTCAAATTATAATTTTATCATTTTAAATTACTTATCTCCAGGATACATGAATATTAAGCATTTATGAACGAGAATTCAAGACTTGTAATCCATGAAAAATTTCTCACAAATTAGACTATAAAGAAATAGAAGATTTCTCAGACAAAATAACATAAAGAAATAGAAACGTAGATTACTGTCTTTTTATGAAATGCAACAATCTACAAAAGGTTTTTAACCATGAATAACAACATAAACTATTGTTAATAAAAAAATTAAACACACCGAATGAACTGAAACTTCCTGCAATAGAAATATAAGTAAAACTGTAAAAAAAATTCAGCAATAGCCCTCCTTCTAGTGCCAGAATGTGAACCCTTTAATTTCGGACCTGCACACAAGAAACAAACAAACATAACATTAGATCATTGTGCAAGGTGAAATGAGGATTTCCGATGAAAGTAGATTGCAACATTAATATAGGAAAACAAGTGAATAACAATGTAAATGGAATTAAACAAATCCTATTTTAGTGACCAGCTATCAATCCCATGGGGGAATTGGTGCTGATTGGTATGTTGAAATCAACCCTTTCCCAATTCCTATTTATAAGCTTGATGATTGTTGATGGTGAGATTGGCTGCTTGAATGGAGTGAACAAGATTGGCTCTCAATTCAAGAGAGTAACCTTGCATGAAATGTGTGAAATGAAGATGAATTCGAGTATAGTAAGTTTTCTCAAAATTATGGATGAAATGAAGTATAGTATACTTGCTTGAATTGTGGATGATAAAATGAGGAGAGAAGCCTCCAATTTATAGATTTCCAAAATGGAAGAGACAGTGAAATAGAGCAATGTGGGATCATTCAACATCCAATGGCCAAGTGCCACTTGTGAAGATGTGAATGGTTGAAGGTTGTGCACATTTTGGCCAAAGTGCCAATAAATGTAATCAAGTGGAATTTGAAATTGAGGAAATGACATGTGAGAGGGAAAAAGGAATGAAATAAATGCCACTTGGCTCAATGCACAAGGACATGTAAGAGGAGTGAATGCCTTGTTGGATGTAAAAATCTACTTAGACTTTTTGAATTCAAATTTGAGGGAATATTCCCTTTTGATGCTATGTGAGGGAAAATAGATATTTAATAAATGAATAAAATCTATTTTCATGTGCAACTTGCATTCTCTAGAAGATTTTAGTGATAGGGGTTAATATTTAAAAATTTTGATGAAATAGTTTCCAGAGGGATTGCTACTAATTAGGATTATGATTCATTACATAGATTTGATACCTAGTGGATTTTTAAAAAAAAAATTACCATATAGAATTATTCATATGTATAACTATGTGATATATAAGAAAGTGAAAGAGTTGTTAGATAAGGAGCTGATTAGGGAAAGTCTTAGTCCATTTTCTTTTTCAATAGTATCAACAACCATGAAGGATGTAGAGTGGTGGATGTGTAAATATTAAAGATCCATAAATATTATAATACTAAATTATATATTTTCATTTTCAAAGATGGAAAATATGGTTGATTGATTGATTGGGCCCAAAAACTTCATGAAAATTTATTTTAAGAGTGGATATCAATGAATAACAATAAGAGTCAATGGATATATGGAAGATAAAATTTTAAACAAAATTTGCATTGTAAAATTCTCCCAACACTTTCATGAGATTGATGAATGGAGATTTAAATCATTTTCTCAATAATTTTATAATTTTATATTTCAATGATATTTTAATTTTTATTAAAATAAAATAATACTAACTGTTATATGTTACTTAGCAGTTTAGTAGAGACTTAAAGAAGTAAATTTTTTGGTAAATTTTAAGAAGTATAGTTTGATGAAGAGGGAATTGATATATTTTAGATTTGTAATTTGTAGTATTTAGTAATGGGCTAAAAATAGATTAGGAAAAGGTAAAATCCATAGTAGATTGGCCTTCACCCAAAAATATATTTGAAGTAAGGAGTTCTTAGGGGTAATCAAGTTTTTAATGAAAACTTTATTACAAACTTTAGTGGAATTTGTACTCCAAATATGGACACAATGAATGGAAATATAAAATAATTTGTTTGGAATGTTTTATCATGAAGAAGTTTTTGGTTGTTGAATGAGAAAATTACTAAGTAGCTAGTGTTGTAGTTTATTGATTTTTGGAAGTTTCTACAAATTCAATATGATGCAAGTGGAACAAAAATTAGAGGAATGTTGAGTCAAGAAGAAAATCCCATAGAATACTTTAATGATAAGTGGAATGAATCCATGTAGAATTATTTTGTAGCTGACCAAGAATTGTATACAATTTTATAAACATTGTCAAAGTGGATATATTATTTATGATCTAAGGACTTTAAATTTTATAAAAACCAAGGTAAGTTAAATTAGAAGCATATGAAGTGTGATTGGACTAAACTATGGTTTTAATTTAGTTTTAAAATAGGTTTGATTTAAGCTCTTGGAAATTGTTTCCTCAGTTTATCCTATAGTGTCAATCTAGGAATGTAAGCTTTTGAACCATGTTGTGGCAATATGTCGAAGAGCTGCAATTTATAAACCAAGGGTTGATGAATGCAGACTAACGAACCTGTATTTAAACAAAATTCCAATTGGTAAACTTCCTATCACAAATGTGACTGGGACCCATAAAGAAATAATTCTTCAACAAAAATAGATTACTGACATAAAACATAACATAATTGAAACTCTATGGAGCAGAATAAAGAGTATAATAAAAAAAAATCAAAGGTGTTGATTGTGAAATAGATTATCTAAATTTTCCATATTTACCTCTTTATGACTCTATCCTATAGTACCAAACTACTCTCAACATTGGCAATAACTAATTTGATGAAACATACATATGAATAGATGTTGAATGAATCAATAAAGATCAAAACAACAAGAATTAATACAAAATGAATTATATAGATGCAATAAATGAATCAATTTATAAATGAGAATCAATCATATAACATAAAAATCAAATCAATCAAACAACTATAAAAAACACATTACCATGCATATAAATCTAACGTTGAGATCACCAAAAACTAAGAAAGTGGGCCTTGCCTTTGCCAGTTATTGAATGATGGAGCTCACAAACGCAAATGTACTCCATGCTAGTTTTCATTTAACAGAATTATAGAGACAAAATAAAATGTCGATATTTCTATTACGCAAGTCTGATTTCTTAATTATATATCATTATTTTTTTTCCATCATGCATACATATATATATTGTTTGATCATACTATAAACAACAGATAGGTTCATTTGTTTGTTCGGCCTTTCAGCCACTCACAAACAAGAGTCTAAAAATCGATAAAAGGTCGCAAGCCACTTTTAGCACTAAATGAATACAACTTTAACTAAAATAATAAGTCTCAACAAAATATTGTCGATTTCACTTCATTAATTCCCTGAGGTCCTCTCATTTGTAACAACCTTCAACTTCCTTTCAAACTATCTCCTACCATTTGGACACAAAATGATTAGATTTATCATGATTTTCAGTAATTTATTAATCCCAACTTCTTTTCTTATTTTATTAAATATTAAGGTTCCTTCAGAAAATGGTGACAAGATTAGGGACAGGGACATAGATAAAAAGGAAATTATAAGGTAAAAATAGTGGACTTATTCTATACTCATCATTTCCCCCCAGCTAGACATTTTGCATGTCCCTATGCAAAGGTTACAAACCAGATAGAGTTTTGAGTTTCTGCAAAGTGCCCTTGAATTCATCAATCCACTGTTACCACATTGCTTGAACCTTTTGTTCATGTTCCTAGATAGACATCTGTGAAGCTGTTATTCTATCAAGTTCAGCCCTGAGTTCTCCTATTTCCTTCGCTTGAGAATTGATAGTAGAATAAGCTTCTTGGAGTAGACCATGCAAAGTCTATTTTTCTACCTGTACTTTGGTCAATTCCTCTTTCAGATCCTATAATTCCTTTTCTATCATACTTAAAGGACAGTCTTCTTTCTCAAATTCTTCTACAACTTCAAGACTTCTAGACTAAAAACTCACATTCACATTCTCCATCATTTCATCCATCTTTTCTTCTTCCTAGGGATGAAGAGGAGATGGTATATCTTGCTCTACATGAACAATTTCTTCTACTTTTGCAAAAACTTGTGTTTGAGGATCATTATCAATACTATCCATTGGCTCCTCCAGAACTTGTTCTTCATTTTCTAGGGCTACCTCTTTTTCAACCTCTTGTTCCTGATTTATTTCTGATAGTGTCACAACCCTAGTATCTTTTGTTTGTTCTTCCTGACTTTCAGCTAGCTCATTCTCCAAGTCGATACCGAGTGAATCTTCTATAGATTCATTGGCTTTTTTTCTAGATTCTTGTTCTTTTGTGCTCTAACATTTTTCCCTACTCAATTCTTTGTGAAATTTTCTCCGCTTCCTTGGGACTTCAGATAAAACCTTTATTTCCTCAGACCCCAACACATTACCAGTTACCTGAGCTAGGTTATCTAACTTAGTCGAATCATCTAACTTTTGTTTTCCCTTCCTGTCACTAGATTGACTAGTGGGTGTTGGCTCCAAGGATTTCTTTTTCTCATAGCTTTCCTCACTAAAAAGTGAGGGTTTTGACTTGTTGGATTTTGAGGCATCTCTCTTTGTGGCACTTCTGGTTGTTCTTTTTCTAGGTCTTGGGATTTGTATGGAAGAATCACCAAGACTTCCCTTAGTTTTCTTGTCACTGGCTTTCTTAGGTGTTTTATTAGAACCACACTCCTCATCTGAAGAGTTGTCTTTAGAGGAACCCTCTACGAAAGATTCCTCTTCCTCAGAGGGTCTAGTATCCTCACCATCCTGAGAATGGACAAATGAATCTCAATCACCAAGAGGAGTCAACAACTTTAATCCCTGGACTACCAAAAGTTTTATTAAGCCATGGTGAGACAAACAATTGGGTTTATTGCTTCTAACTGTTTTAGACATTCATTGCAAAGCTCGATACAAAAAGTATGGAATATTAATCAACAACCCTTATCGTAAATGCAACATTAATTTGAAATGTTGAGCAAAAAGATACTAAAATCTCCCTTCATAAGTAATATATTGAATTATGTACCTGGCAACTTCCCTCTAATGCCTTGGTAAAGATTGTAGCTTGGTACCCTGCCCGGAAACCATTTCTATAGATTCTCCTCTCTGCAAAAAATTCTTTTGTGTTGGTTGTAATTATGTGTATTTCTTAGCTTTCTTTGGAAAATACTATTCTCCACTCAAGAAAATTCCAAAAAATTCCGCAATGGTTTCCATTGTAACTGTGATATCGATCCCATGAACATTAGCCTTTTGCTTGTGAAAATTATGGGTGAATTCCAACACCACCCTCTCATCAAACCCTCATTACCATTTGAAGTAAGTATCCTAATGAGCCCTCTAAAACTCTACATACACCTCGACATGTGTTTTCAAATTTTGCATGGTGATGGGCTCATGCCATGGATAGTGACCTCTCACCATGTTCATAGGAAATCATTGTAACTCAATACCGGAAATTGAAGGAATACGACTTTGAGAGAGATGTTGTTAACACTTAGATTTAGCAATGAACATTTGGCTGCGAGATGATGACATGTATAGTAAATGAGAGTTTTAATGCAAAAATAATGGCGATGATAACCTTTAGACGAAATGATGACATGGAAAACCATTCCCCCCAGCTGATTGGTTGAACTGTCCACGGGGCAAAGCAGAATTTGATAGAAGGAAATAATAATATAAAATAAAATAAAGAAAGAAAGAGAGAAAAATCCGTTACCGATTACCATGATCGCCAAAAGGTATGCCGCATGCTTCGAAATAATGAAGAAGATTGGAAATCTATGCAGATGTGACTAGAAAGAAGATCGATGTGACAAGCAAGAAACCGTACTGGACCAATGATGACCACCAAGAGTAGATCGCATGAAAGGGACAACAAAAGAGCAATAATAAAAATATATCAAAGGGTATGGTAGATGGAGACGTCAGAATGGCCGAGAGAAGATGACAATGGTAGGACAGCAAGACAGAGTAGTCATAGGATCAATGGACAACAAGGAAACATGCGGAAAGGAACCAACGAACACCTGTAAAAATTAGCGATCAAAAGCAGAAAGTGAATACCATCTCCTGGCAAAGAAACGAAAGGAGTTTAAGCCAGGAAGGAGAGTTCTTGCACCAAAAGAAAGAAGAAGATATCACTGATCGGAAAAATGGTCATTGGCTGAAAGCCACAAACAACCATGGTAAAAGTGGATAGGAGAGGCATGGAAAAGACAAGAGAAATGGACAAAATAATCCTGGTAGAGAAAAGAACAAGACTGTAGTTTTTTTTTTGACTTATTTTTATGATAATAGACCGTTGGTTTCCCGGTTTTCAATCGATTATCGCCTAGTAGAGCCAAATAATTAGTTTTCACTACTAGGTTTATTAAACAGATAATGCTAATTGAATTCTAGTTTTCAAACACTAACCGGCCAACAATGCCCAAAAAGGGTTTTCAATGCTGGATTTTTTTCTCTTTTTTTCTTTTTTAATATTTTTTTTTGTATTTTTTGTATGATATATATGATCAATCCTGGAGGAGACCAAAAGGAACAAAAGTAAGTTCTCGTGCTATCATGAGAAAGAAAGCTTCCTTTGAAAGAGGCTTCTTGTAAATTTTAAGGAGGTAGCCATTAAGAAGGAGAGTTCTTCATTCAGAGTCCACTGTACATAGATGAACAACACCATTATCATATACTATTTGGATCTTGTAGGGTCCTAGCCATCATGTTTGAGACTTCCCTCTAAAGTCCTGAAAGTGGGAGTCATATAAAAGTGCCCAATCACTAGGTTGAAATGATTGTTGGCAAATGTGATGATCGTGCCATAAGGCACACTATTTCTGAACAACCTCGAGTGAAAGAGTGATTCCTGGTGCAACTCATCTAAGGAATGTAGTCGATTAATTTGTACCTTTTGTGCATTAGAAAGACTCATACCCAACTGAACTATAGTGTGAAGAGTCTTTACCTCAAACTCAATCTTACCATAGACAAGTTCATAAGGGGTCAAACCAGTGGTGGTTTTACACGTTGTACGATACGCCCCCATAGCTTTAGGAGGCCATGTAGCTAAATCACGCCTATGAAGTGCAACTATCTTGGTAAGAATATTTTCAATCTCTCTATTGGTGACTTCAACTTGACCATTGGCCTGAGGATGATAAGGTGATGAATTGCGATGGCAAATCTCATATTCATGAACCAAGGCAGAGATGAGCTTAGATGTGAATGGTGGTCCTTGATTTGTGGTTATTTCTTGGGGTACACCAAACCTTGTAAAAATATTAGAATACAAGAAATCTACTACTTTTGCATTTCTAGCATGTTTGAGAGCTACTAGCTCAACCCACTTGGTGACATAATCAGTGCATACAAGGACATATTCCTTGTTTCGTGAGGGTGAATTGATTGGGCCAAAAAAATCAAGGCCCCATTTCTCAAACGACTCGATAGACAACAAAGGGTGCAAAGGCATCTCATCTGATCATGTAGGTCAACCCATGCACTGACACTTGTCACAATGATGAACATAGCACCTGCAATCCTTGTGGATTGTAGGCCAATAGTATCCCGCAGTAAGAATTTTTTGGGCAATTCTTTGAGCAGAAAAGTGTCCCCCACATGGCTCTATATGACATGTGTGAAGTATATCAAAGACATCATCTTCACATACACAACATCACATGATATTATCAATGCCAGTGCGGAAGAGTAATCCATTGATCCAGGCATATAGGCTCTTTGTGGATATGGCAAAGAGATGTTCATCTGGAAATGCATCATTGACTGGAGAGGGTGCAATGTCTAAGTGTTGTAACCTAGATAAAAAGTCTACAACCACATTTTCTCGACCAGGCTTATCAAGTATAGTTATATCAAACTCCTGAAGTAAAATCAACCATCTAATGACTCTACCAGTTACCACAGGTTTATTCATTAAAAATCATATTGTCGAATGATCCGTGTGAACAAACAATTTATAACCAGTAATATAATGCCAAAATTTATTAATTGCATATACAATAGCTAAGATTTTTTTTTCAGATACCATGTAATTTACATCAGCCCCTATGAAATTCTTGCAGATGTAGTAAATAGAGTAGAAGATATTATCCTCTTTTTGTCCAAGCACAACTCCCATTGAGAAAACTAAAGCATCAGTATTAATATGAAATGACAACTCCCAATTGGGACCTCATAAAAATGGTGTGGTTACAAGCTTTGTTTTGATGACCTTAAAGGATTCCTTACACTCAAGTGTCTAGGAGAAAGTAATGTCTTTGGCAAGAAAAGAAAACAAAGGAGAAGCAATTTTACAAAAAAATTGAATAAATCTCTGGTAATATCTTGCATGACCAAGAAAAATTCAAACATATTTCTGACTAGAAGGTGTGGGAAAGTCTTGGATAATTTGGATATTTTTAGGATCCACTTGTATACCTTTAGAGGAGATGTAATGGCCAGGCAGAATTCCTTCATTCATAAGCATATGGAATTTTTCATGAATTAATGATAAATTAGTATATGTACAATGCCTAAGTACTTTTTCTAAGTTTGCCTTGGCCTCCTCACTAGTATCACCATGAAAAATGAAATCATCCATATATACCTCCACACAGTCATTGACAAGATCTGCAAAAATTCTTAACACTAGCCATTGAAAAGTAGCAGGAGTGTTACATAAACCAAATGGCAAGCCTCTATAAGAAAAAGTCCCCCAAAGACAAGTAAAAGTATTTTTGTCTTGATCTTCTACTATGATTCAAATCTGATTGTAACTGCTGAATCCATCCACAAAAGAAAATAATTTCTTACCTGCAAGAGTATCCAACACTTGATTAATAAATGGTAATGGAAAATAATCTTTCTTAGTAGATTTATTTGATTCTCTATAATCCACACAAATTCTCCATTTACCAATTCTCTTAGGAACCACAACTAAAGGAGAAACCCATTGACTATCCAAAATAGGATATATAAACCCAACATTTAACGATTTTTGTAATTCCTCCTTTACTATTTCATGCAAAGTAGGATTAAGCTGACGTTGTGGTTGCCTAATTGGACGACTTCCTTCTTCAATGTAGATATGATGGGTACATGTATCAGGATGAATTCCACGCATATCTTGGTATTCCCAAGTGAATGCATCTTTGTTTGTTCTAAGCATGGAAATAAGGTGATGGATTTGTTCAAGGGCTAATTGTGGATTAATGTTGAGTGTACAATTAGGAAAAATTTCCATAGCTTCAGATTGTACGGGTGAGTTAATGGCTAAGGCTTGCAAAATAGGTGGCCTATTAGAAAATAAGAATGAACCGTACAAGAAATTATGGGGTAGCAATTGATGCAATGTGATAAAATGTTGGAAAAATTGTGAACTACCAACCAATGGAAAATTCCCAAAAGGATATTAAGTATTTATACCTAAATGAAGGACCATGTTTTCAAAAATTTCATCAGATGTCAGATGCATACCTGTTAAGAAGAAAATTAACAAGAACATTATCCTTAGTAGGTTTCTCCATATCTAGGGCTTTATCAATTGTTAGAATTGGTATTGTCTCATCCAAGTCACTATCAATCCAAACTGGGTCCTCTGTTTCCAATAAAGGTTGTACTGGTGGGTATAGAGTCAACTGCTTCTTATGCTTGCCATTAGAAATAATTATTTTCCCTGATCGACAATTGCTAACCAAGGTCATCCCAAAATCCACAAGAGTATTAGGAATACTTACTTTACCAATTGTTACCTCAATGACCAGACTCCCTAGATCAGAATATTTTGGAATGGTTAAATTCCCAAGCATAAGATCTGCCAATTGTCCAGTGACTTGAACAGTCTTTGGATCTTGCTTCTTTTTCTATTTCCAAGTACAAAGTTCATGAATTGTCTTTGTGTAGATAAGAATATCCTTAATAGCCTACAACAAAGGAATTTTGATGTTTACATTGCATAATTCATTAAAAAAATCAAACTTAGATTGAGAATCCTCCCTTTGTATTGGTTCAGGTTGAAATCTTTTGGGAAAAGGCAGTTCCTTAGTTGGTTCTCATTTTGATTCTTCATTGATTTCCGTAATAGTGGGCCCCAAAAGAGCCTTCCCTGACCTCAACTAGAATCCATCTATATCTAATGTGTTTATGGGATAGGTGGAGTAACCTATTATCTCATTGTTATACACTGGCTAAGTATCCTTATTATTGGGGTTGGGATTTGGTTGGGTTGGCATAGATGTAGGTCTTGGTGGCTGTGGTGGATGATTTTTTGGATTTAGAGGTTGAGCAGTTGAAGATGGAAAACTTGGAAGAATTTGTTGTGATTGATGGTATGGGTTAACTATAGAATGTGGTGGAAATTGGAATGGTTGTTGTCGATATGTTGATGGTTGTGTCGGTTGTGGCCTCCATGCCTGTTGCCATGACTGTTAAGTATATGGATATTGTGGCATCCACTGAGGGTATGGGGGTTGTTGCCATCCCCCATTCCATCCAGATTGGTAGGAGTTGGATTGACTAGGTCCTGAAACAAGATAATCATTCATCATACTAGGGTGCATAGCTTGTGGTGGAAAAGATCACCTAGGGGCCATGTAATAGATAGGTTACTCAGAATATTCCATTTCAGGCATTCCTGTAGGGAAAGGTTTCAATGTGGAGGTCTTACTAACCTCTTCTAGGGATGAAATGTTTGTCCTATTGTATGGGCAATCCTCACTACCTTGCTTTTTGCAACATATTGGACAAAAATTAGCTAAAGCCTTCTCAGCTTCTTCTTACTTCCTACGGGTGTAAAGAGTATCTATCTATTTCCCCCTATGATTTAGCAAATCCGTTTTAATGTCTTCAAGTAAATTTCCTATTTTCCTCTTTGTGATACCTATCATATTATTTGTGGTATAAGGTTTACTTGGATAACTCCTTCCTGAACGTCGTGACCTGGAATAGTTCCTTTAAATATCACAAATATCTATAAATTCCATTTTAGAGATATTTCCTTTTCCTATTAAATTCAATTCTTTGATAAAATAATCTCTTATGCCCCTACGAAATAACATTTTAATAGTATCATCATTTAGTTCCTCCCGCTGGGACCGTTGAAGAATAAACATAAAACGTTCAAGGCATTCTTCTATTGACTCCTCCTCTTTTTGAGTCATGCTGAAAATCTCATTTGAAACCTCCTTTTTTTTGAAATATTCTTGATACTTGTTTAGGAATAGTTCCTTCATGACTTCCCACGTTTTGATATTCTGAAGGTTCATAAATCATTGCAAAGAAGCATCCTTCAATGTAGTTGGAGATAGTTTGAGTTTCTGTGTGTCATTTTGGTAGTCATAACTGTGACACAACACATCAAATTCAAACAAAAACATATCAGGATCTTCTACTGAAAGACCACGAAAAAATAGGTAAAGTAGACTGAGGAATATTCTTCATGGGGCCATCTCTCTTGGGATTTGTGATTGATAAATTGAAAGTAACTGGATTATTGTTGGCCAATGCCCTATTATTATTGTTGTTATTGTTGTTGTTGTCATTATTGTTGTTTTTGGGATCCATAACTTCAAATTCCCAAGGAGTAAAATAATTTTCAAAGGGCTTGTGACCTTCTTCAGTGAATGGAACAGCTTCTTCCCCGTAAGATCCTTTGAGAATTCATTCAACCTTTTTGCATAATATTTCAAAAGAGCTTGGTTGGGTATTTGCAGCTGTTTGGACAATAGTGGTCTCAATAACACACTTCTCTAGATCAGGTTCGGGTAATTCTAACAAAGGTAATTTAGCTTTCACTTCCCCCTGAGTTGAGCTACCTTCCTTAATAAATGATTTTGACTTATTTTGCAATTCTTTAGGTTGCGGCCTCTCAATGGATGGTGTTGACTTATTTTTGGTTTTTTCGTGTTTTGAATTACTTCCCTTCTCTTTCCTAATGAATCTTCCCTTATTATCTCTATTATGATTCATGCACCTAAATGACCTATGACAAAGAAAACTAAGGATAATTACCAAAACAAAATGAACAATTGTGTGGACTTTCTCCTTAACACAATGTTCCTAACTTAGTTTACTAAAAATGCAGGTCTTTAACACTGTTCCCTGGCAACGGTGCCAAAATGATTGGACTAAAATATGGTTTTAATTCACTTTTAAAGTAGGTTTGATTTAAGCTCTTGGAAATGGTTTCCTCAGTTTATCCTAAAGTGTCAATTCAAGAATGTAGGCTTTTGAACCATGTTGTGGCAATATGCCGAAGAGCTGCAATTTATAAAGTAAGGGTTGATGAATGCAAACTAACATAACCTGTATTTAAAGAAAATTCCAATTGGCAGACTTCTTGTCACAAATGTGATAGGAACCCGTAAAGAAATAATTCTTCAACAAAAACAAATTACTGATAAAATAGAACAAAATTGAAACTCTATGAAGCAAAATAAAGAGTATAATAAAAATAGAATCAAAGGTGTTGATTGTGAAATAAATTATCTAACTTTTCCATGTTTAGCTCTTTCTGATTATGTCCTATAGTACCAAACTGTTCTCAACATTGGAAATAATTAATTTGATGAAACATACATACCAACAGATGTTGAATGAATCAGTAAAGATCAGAACAACAAGAATTAATACAAAATGAATTACACATATGCAGTAAACGAATCAATTCATAAATGAGAATCAATCATATAACACATAAATCAAATCAATCAAACAACTATAAAACACACATTACCACACATATAAATCTAATGCTGAGATCAATAACAACTGAGGAAGTAGGCCTTGGCTTCACCAGTTATTGAATGATGGATCTCACAAACACAAATTTACTCCACGCTAGTTCTCATTTAACAGAATTATAGAGACAAAATAAAATGCCGATCTTTCTATTATGCAAGTCCGATTTCTTAATTATATATCATTATTATGTTTCCATCATGCATACATTTATATTGTTTGATCATACTATAAACATTAGATAGGTTTGTTTGTTTGTTTGGCCTTTCGGCCACACACAAACAAGACTCTTAAAATCAGTAAAAGGCCACAGGCCACTTTGAGCACTAAATCAAAACAACTTGAACTAAAATAATAAGTCACAAAAAAATATTTCCAATTTCACTTCATTAATTCCCCAAGGTCCTCCTATTTGTAATAGCCTTCAACTTCCTTTCGAACTATCTCCTGCCATTTGGACACAAAACGATCAAATTTATCATGATTTTCATTAATTTATTAATCTCAACTTATTTCTTATTTTATTAAATATTAAGGTTCCTTCAACAAATGGTGACAGGATTAGGGACAGGGACACAAATAAATAGGAAATTATAAGGTAAAAATAGTGGAATTATTCTATACTCATCAAAGTGGGTAAAGTCTCTGTACAATTATTATTTTATTTCAAAATGTAAAAGTTGAAAATCAAACTAGGTAGTTAGTTCTTCAAGTCAAAAGTATTTACTATTGAGCGAGTTATGTGTAAATGTGGTTGGACCTGATTTAATGATATAACCATATAAATAAGATATAGATTTCAAGAAAGTATGAACAACATGCAATAATCCTAAGGACAAAAATTGAACTCTGTGGTTGGATTATTTTTTCAAGAATCTTTGTTGTTCAAAGGGAGAATATTATGCATACAAGAAGGACCAATGAGGGATAATTTGTTAAGGGAGGAACATAGTAGAGGTTTGAGTATAAATTTTGGTGTAAAAAAATAGTAGGACTATTGTTGGAAACATGTGCCTCAAGCTTCTGACCAGAACCTCCAGAAAGAGAAAAAATCGGTGAGACATGTGGTCTTTCTTGCCGATAGGCAGTTTAGTTCTAAAGGCTTGAAGTGATCAGATTGGTGTGACTAGTGACCGGTATTGTCGACAGTAGTTGTCGGTGTGACTCAAACTATTAGTGTGAGTTTTCTAACTCTCATTAATGATAGAATTCCGGCCAAAGAGTTCAGATCAGGGAGACTCTTGCCGACGGAAGCTGCCGGTATGACCTGAATTTTCAAAGCGAGTTTCTGAACTCAGAATCATGTTGTGGGTCTGGCTGAGAAGTTACATCCATGAGACTCTTTCCAATCTCAAAGGCGTCAGGGTGACGTTAGTCTTCAGTTAGACTTGAGAATGTTGTATCAATTTCAGTGGTCTTGCTAATGAGTCTATTCTATTTGGACATCGGTGGGAATCTTACCAATCTCAGAGGCATCGAGGTGACATGAAACTTTGATGCAAAATTTTGAACTTGTTCTGAAGCACACTGTCTTCTCAAGAGTTGGACATCGATGCGACTCTTGTTGATGAGTTGGTGTAGAATGTAGTTGGAATTTAGGTCATCGAGATGACTTGAGACCTTGGTGGGACATTTCAGACTAGGTCTGATGCTTGTTGTCCTTCTAATAAGGCTATTCATTCAACATCAGGGAGACTCTTGGTGATGCGTGTGGTCTTGATATTCTTTTGGGACATCGGGGAGACATGGGTTATCATTATGACATTCCAGTTGGTCAGCAATAGTATTGGTCATGCTGATGGACTTGAGGGTAGACCACGGTTGAACGAACGCAGACCTATTGATCTACTGAGTTGTTTGATGATCATTGGAGGACTATGCTAAGTTGGTGGTGACTATTCACTGACTGGTAAGATCAACAGTTGCTAAACCAAACTGTTTGTATAGAGATCAAATTGACCATGGCTATTGGACATATATTGCAATGTGTTGTAATAGTTAAGAGGTTCGAAAAATTTGATAGTTGATGTTCTTCATTGTATGTTGTAGAAGAACTTTAATAGTGAGTGATAACAACTATAATCAAGATTTGATTTGTACAAGGTTGATCAAGGAAATGTTGTCGCTGTGAAATTGACATTTGAAAGTGAAGTTTGAATCTCTATATGTAATTCCTTTACTATAATACAAAGAGGCTTTACTTGGTGTGGTGTTTTTTTCTCCTTAAGGGTTTTCCCATGTTAAATACTCATGTCCAATTCTTTGTACACTTTAATTGTCTATTGTGTCTCCAGTAATGTACAATTTTAATGAACTATAATTGATTTTGAACCTATAGTCTACACTATTCCTCTTAGAATTAGCATTAGGAAGGTGTTTCCACACCTCTTGTTTCCTTACAACTATTGAATGAAGAATATTATCGGCCTAGAATGAATAAAAATATGAAGAAGATACTACAAAGGTGTAGAATTTTCTAACATACCAAAAGGACAAATAAGAATGCATAAGTGTATCATCCATAACCTATAACAAAATACCATGGGGATATATTAGTATTTCTTTTGGGGTTACCTCAAACATAAGAAGTTAATGATTCAATATTATTTTTGATGATAGATTTTCTAAAATAACTCTTTTTGTTTGTGTTAGAAGAGTAATGTTGCATCCTACATAACTATGTTTTTTTCAAAGAGGTAGTTCAAATATATATCTTTCCAAACAATATTTCTTCATATAAATAAATAAAATTGGTATATTTGGTACACCTTATGAAAGAAATTGGGAACACAATTGAGATTTAGTTTGGTCTACCAAAATTAGATTGATAGTCAAACTAAGGTTATGAATAAAATATTAGGTGATTTTTTGAACAATTTAGTAAGTGAAAAGCCTAATCAATGGGATATGGTATTGGCTTAAACAATTTTTTCTTACAATAATTCAATCAATAGAAGCCTAGGAAAGATTCCTTTTCATATTAGGATCGATATAGTCCTATGGGGTGTGGATGTATTAAGAGATAATGCATATTTCACAAGAAATATTTTTGTAGTAAAGGATTTTACTAAGTATATTCATGAATTACATAAGGAAGATAAAGGAAATTTAGAAAAAAAGTGGCACCAAATAAAAGGATCATTTTGATATGCACAAAAGGGAGCAATAATCTAATGTATGTGATTTGGTTTTAGAAAATATAAGGAAAGTTATGTTCCCTCAAGAACCAAGTAATAAATAAAAATGGAAGAATATATGCCCTTGTAGGGTATTGAGAAATGTCTCATCTAGTGCTAATGAAATTGAGCTTCCAACATGTATATACATATCTCCTTTTTTAATGTTTATTACCTATACATTTATAATGAAGAAGAGATGAGAATAGAAAATGTACACGCTTATATTTCTAAGATATATATGGATGGATACATTGGTTCCTTAAAAATAAATTTGAGGAAATTAAAAAAGTGGGTAATTCTTAAGTAACTAAAAGAATAAGGGGGAAGGAATACATCAAAATTTTGTATGTTAGAATAATAGAGTTGTAGATGAAGCCTCTTGGATGAATGTTGTAGAATTAGATAAGTATGGCATTCTAGTTGTAGACTTGTAAAAATGTTCTTAAGTTACAAAATCATAGAAAGTTTCACATTCCTTACATGTCCATTGTAGGATAATTTGAGTTCATGAGAAAATCAATATCATCCAAAATTATTTCATGTATTTATTTTTAGTTGTTGTATTTATTGTAGGTTTTTGATAATTTTGGTGAGTTGTTGTAGGAAGAAATTTTTAAATTGTATTTTTGCTAAGTGAAGACTTCATCTCATAGAGGATTTGAGTACCTGTAGGTCAAATTTTAAGAAAATTCAATAAGAAATAGATATTTTATGGCTAATTAGAGGTTTTTCCACCACTAGGAATCAACCAAAGGTTCATGGTGTTTCAAGATTTTTTTTTCATTCTAATAAGATCTTTGTTCCTAAATCTAGTCTGATTAGTTCATAATTATACTATGAGGGACAATATTTAAATTTTATATTTCTTTCTATGTCTCAATAAGAGTTGAAGACTCAACGATTTTGATACTTCTTAAGATGATAGGAACCCCTCAATATGGTTCTTGGTTTTGAGTCCCCTCAGAACCTACTACAAGGCTAAGGTGTTTTTTCATACTTAGAGTGGAACCTATGACAAATAAAATTTAACCTGATCTTGGAGCTTGGTTCCAAGTTTCCTCAAAACCCCCAAAAGAGTGCTAGTTGTCAATTTCTTAATGGGGATGAAATTCCCAACACAAAACTAAGGGTGCCTAGTTTCCACTAGGTCTGAAACCTTTGACATAGAGCCAAAGAGATATTAAGGTACCACATTCCTAATGGGGATGGAACCTTTGGCATGACACTAAAGGTTTTAGTTCCAAATTGATTCAAAAAAACACATGGATAAAGGTACTAGTTCTTAATGCGATCAAAAACCCCAATGAGAAGGCTAAGGAATAAAAGTTATAAAATAAAACTTCATAAGTAGGAAACACTAATGAAGGGTGGACAGTTTGTGGTTCCCACTAGAATGAAAGACTCTAACCAATGATAATTAATATATCATATGGAATGATGGGGAGATGAAAAAATTATATTAAGGTGATGGTTGAATTACCATGGCACATGAAATATATATGAGAAGGAAAGGCGAGTGTTTGGGCCCCTTTGTTGGGATTTTTTAGATTATAATAGACATAGCAAGGCTGAAAGGAATATAATCACATTTTATAATTTTACACTCATGTATGCTACAAAGAAATAAAATAATTTAAATTTCTTTTTTTGACTAAATGGATTTGTAATTGTTAATTATTGAATCTGGATGATTGGTCTTCCTTACAGTGTTATCTATTCTCAACTCAAGTATATTTCTTTCAAGAATGGGAAGACTTCTTAGATATTTCATTGTATTTTCTCTTCATAATGAGAGGAATATTGTTTGATAGTGTTTGAAAATATATAGCACTCAATATTAGGCACTATACAAAAAATTGCTTTGAAGGGGGTTGCATGGTCCCTCTTCTTCTCTCTTATTATGGGCACATTTTTCTCACATGAGGTATTTTATTTATCATAATTTATGAGATAATTTTCCTAGAATATGTTCTCCATTTTCTTATTTTTTTACAAATTAAGTTATATAGTGGTACCTAACATTCCTCATCATTACATCTTTACATTTGACACATTCTACCTAAGTTGCACTTAGGTTGGTTGTTAGTGCAAGTGTGATATATACCTATCAGGTGTTATTCACACTATTTTAATTAAATATAATTAGGGCCATATTATGATGTTATGACTTATGTCTCAAGACATAATATTAAGAGACATATCATAAAATTATATTATTATATGTCTCACATTGGTATATAATCAAGGTCTTCTCATTATTATAAGAATAATCAAATTATCTACACATGTTATCCATTTGCATCCTTTGATATAATATAATTATTGTTTAATTATTATTCTCCATTTTTCTTTTATTGAAAATTTGAAATCTTTGTTGGTTGTCTCCATAGTCAAAATCTTATATGGTATACATTTAATTTCATAAGTATTTTGAAGAAATAGATAGGAAACCATTACTTTTAGGATTAGACGTAACCTTATATAGTATAATATAATAAATAATAGGATCACATCAACAAAATGAAAAGATACAACCCTATATATCCATAATTATATATAGATAGGGATCCAATCAAGCAATTTTTGAGTAGCACATGATAATATTTATTGTAGAACCTCCACCATAATTTTTTCTCTTTAAAAAATTACATATTATAATAAATTTAGTGATACATCAGTATATCCTATAAACCTAGTATTTAATATATTTTTTTCCATGTAACATAAAAATGAAATCCCCTTCCCATGGATAAACAAATAGTAACTATATTTTAACATCATAACTAAAGGTTCACCCATAATGAAACCCATGAAAGAGGATTTAAAAAATGTGAGTGTCTACCTATCACTAGGGAAGTCAGATATAATGAAACTTAATTGGAATTATTTCATACCACTAAACATGGAATTAATCATTTCAATTTATTGGCTTTATATATTCATAATAGTCTTAATTCTAGAAAAAAAATAATATTAAATCACTACTATTTTAGCAAAAATGAATCGTGTAGCAAGGATTTTATTTTCCACAAGTTAATATATTCATATAATACATACATATGATAAGAAGATAAGGGAATCAATATTTTCAAACTTTCTCTCTAGAGACAAGGTAAATATGGAAGCTCAATATCAATGGTGGCTATATTTTATGCATTAGATAATAGATAGAATCCAAATCATGGGGCCTTCATGGCATTGAATGTGAAGCTAGGAAACAAAGTAATCTATCATTTCATGGTAGAAAAGTCATCGTGTGGATACTTACCATCTAATGAAGAGCTTATCCTTTACAATAATATTCCTTATTTATATTTTTTTTAATCTTTTTATTAGTTTGTGTGAAAATGGTGTATTTCCTACAAGACATAGTTATTTTTTTCTTTAGAGACAAGCTTCTTCAAGAAGAGATTTTCTTGTGGTTAGGTTGGGAAATAATTCACACAAAATAATATGTTAATAATTTAGTTTTATCTACCCCTTAATCCTATTTTTATGTACATATTCCATGTTGTGTGGGTTATTGGCCATCCAAGGTGATAATCTTATAATCATGGTTATTTTCTTCACCATTTATTAAAAAGTAATGTATTATATTAAGATATAAAAAATCACTTGAGGCATAACAAATTAAATAATAGTATGCATATTTAATGTTGACCTTGATTATAAGATAAATTGTTTCCTAATTAATATATTGGTTGATCAAACATTAAACAAAAAAATGCATTTAAATTTCTATTATTTATTTTTGTCATAGATAATCCTAGAGTTTTCACATAAAAAATTAAATTTCCACCTTTCTTATTTGACTAAAATATTTATTATAAAAAGTTAATGTTTAGATAAATTTGTTTATGATTTTAGTTCTAAAATTTGAAAAAACAGATAAAATCTATTTTTACTTTAAACTTTATTTGTGATGGTTATTTTGTTTTCAGCAACATATAACTTGTAATTTCTCAATCGCCTGTCATTTTAATTTTCTCAATATTTTTTTATTAAGGAACAATGAATATCACGCAACTAACTTTTATTTAGTTTAAATGTAATAAAACACTACTTTATATTCAAGAAAAATCCTAGGTATGATATTGTAAACGAACGGAAAGATAGAGACCTTCACTAATGCAAAAAAGATAATTCCATTTCACACAAACTGATATAAAGAAAAACAAGATTAGTAAATTTTCATATGCAATCCACGACATTCTCGCTCTATGAATGTTCTTTGGAAGGAAAAAGCAAGAAACTGGGCTGTCAATCTTGTTTTGTGTGGTATGAAAAAGAAATGATAGAGAATAATAGGCAAACGCAGGCTGTGGACCCAACGCACTACCTTCACTCTTATCGTATCACGAGCTTAACATACTGGTCGCCCACGATGCACTGAAGCCACAAATGGCAATAAAGCTATTCAGCAATATTTTAGGATTTTAGCAGCGAGATGCAATAAAAACGCTGATCTTATTAGGATTTGATGTTTTGTCCTCTCAAATTCCCAGGGCTTATTTATATGGAGTGAAGGCTTTTGGTCACACCACATCAGAGTTACTTACCTCAGCTTTATTTGGAAATAAGGTCTTTCTTCTATCATAGTTTTTTGCATTGTTTGTATCCAGCGCCTGCAAGTAGTTTGTTTATATTTTGTTTTATACATATTTTTCACATAAAGGTTATTTGTCCATGTCACGAAATTCCACTAAATTGTGTAACGTTTGGTTCCGTGATTGCAGGAATGACTTACAAAATGCCGGCTTTCCCTATGCTGATTGTTCTCCTGGTACGTATTTCGTTGCCTTATTTTACCAGTCGAAATATAACTTGTTAATCTTTCAGCAGATAGCATGTTGGATGCTTGACTTGATGACAAAATATTAACGGTCTGGTGTTTTTGTTGTTTTCGGCAGTGTGTACTTGTCAGCGAGGCCACCAATTTGCAGGATGAATGGGTTTGTCCCGCTTTAAGTTACTGGAACCACAAGCTGCCCAACACATCAATTCCCAATGCTCTACGAGAAGTTATCTGTCCTCACAACATAGTAGATCATCTGTTTCTCAAAAATATTCAAGCTGTTAAAGGAGGAGATGTATCCATATATAGTCAGAAGTACAATACACCTCAAGTAGCAGATGTATCCATCTATAGTCATAAGTATATTGCACCTCGAGTAGGAGATGTGTCCATATATAGTAAAAAGTATACTCCATCCCGAGAAGGAGATGCAACCATCCATAGTCATAAATATATTACACCCCAAGTAGGAGATGTGTCCATTTTTAGTCATAAGTATATTGCACATCAAGTAGGAGATGTATCCATCTATAGTCGCAAGTATATTGCACCTCGAGTAGGAGATGTATCCATCTATAGTCATAAGTACTATCAATCAACAGATAAGAACCCATTACACCGAGGAGGAGATATAACTCTATATAATCACAAGTATGCGATTGATAGGGACTCATCACCCCAAGGAGGAGACGCAGTCCAAGGCAGGGATCAAAATCAAGGAAATGTTGAGTACCATAGGAAATTATTGGTGGCAGATCCATTATTGTCAATTTTCTTCTTTGAGAAAGATTTGCATATTGGAACCAATCTGATGGTCCATCTAGAGATCCTGAAAGCCCAATATTCAGCAGATTTCCTTCCACGCAGCATAGCTAATGAAATTCCCTTCTCGTTGGAGAAGCTACTGGTAGCTCAAGACGTGCTCAACATACCTCAAGGTTCCGACATGAGTATTGCCATGGAAGAGGCTCTGAAAAAATGTGAGAGTCCAGCTATCACTGGGGAAACAAGATATTGTGCTACATCAATGGAGTCAATGATAGACTATAGTACTGCAAGAATTGGAAGTAATCATCTGAATGCATTGATTACAAATCTTCCCAATACTTTCAATTCTCAAAATCAGCAATACTTTGTCACTGCTATGGTTCCTAAAAGCAATTCTAGTTCCAAGCATGTGATTTGCCACAACTTAATATATCCATATGCTATATACATGTGCCATGAGGCTAAAGGCACCAAGATTTTTGAACTTTCTCTCCAAGGCCAAGGGACATATGGAACGTCAATACAACTGGTGGCTATATGCCATGCAGACACCAGTGGCTGGAATCCAGAGCACGCAGCCTTCATGGCACTGAACGTGAAACCAGGCGAGGAAGCAATTTGCCATTTCATTCTTGAAGGAACCATTGTGTGGCTACGTGCCAACTAATTGGGTGCTTGTCTTTTACATGCTTGTTGCTTGTTTATGTTTAGATCCTTCATCCATCCTTGTATCTGTTTTTCCAAAGGATGTAGTTGTGTTTCTTAAATATGCACTTGTTTCTCTCTTTAAAGTCGGACTCCCTCCAGAAGAGCTTACCTTATGGCTACTTAGTGATGAGAGAGGGTTGAAACTAAAATGAATTTGTAGCAGTTGTTCTCTTTCAGCTCCTCCTCACTGTTATTTCTATGTCATATCGTCTTGTATTGCAATATCTATACCTATTTCATGTGTATTTTAATATTGATAATATGAGTAATATATATTTTAATGGTGTTCGTCGTATTTATGGCCATTTTTATTTTCAAGTTATAAAGAGAATAATTTATGAAATTAAAATATTAAATATAAATAAGTTAAAATATATATTTTATATTTAATATTGATTTTAATTATGAGATAAGTTATGGTTTAAATTGACATAATGATTGTTCAAATATGAAAAAAAAATTATTTATACAAATTAGTGTTATTATTTTTTTTATAGATAAGCTAATATTTAAACAAAAAATATTTATTTTGGATCTTTTCTTTGATCACTAACAATAAATATTTCAATAATTAAATAGATTTTTTTATTATTTTTAGTTTCAAAATTTTTAAAAATAATTTAAAGTTTATATTGACCTTTTATTTGAGTAAAAAGAATTGTGTTTGTTTTGTATTATTAAAATTTAGATAATTAGTTAATATAAAATATGATTCCAATTATTAATATCTAATTGATTAGTCATTTCCTACATATCATTAAAAATCAATTTTAAATTGAAATATTATATAATAAATTATATTTAAAATAAAAGATAACTTTTTTCTTCGAAATTATTAACTTGTAACTTTACATATATCAGTTGGTATTAGATTGATAAAAATAATTATTTTATATAATTTAGAAGGTAAACAAAATATTTGAGGTTAATGTTCTTTCTTTGCAAGAGTGCATAGAAACATATGGCTTCCAATAAATTAATTGTGCCACACCCACATTTTAACATGTGTCCATATGATTCAACCATTTATAAAAAACATTAATTAAACTAATTGAAATATACTTTCCACTCCAACAAGAGATTCCTATTATGTGCACATGGGAAGATTGCATAAGAAATGTTGCAATACACATGTCATTGAGAAAGTGGAGAGGGAAATTAAGTTGAAGGAAAGTGTACTATACTTGATTCACTCACTCTAAATAAATGTTGACTAATCGATTTAGGCATTTTGTGAAAGGAACACCTTGAAAAATATCTCCAAGAAGAAATCTTATATGGCCTTTATGTGAGTGGTGTTGGTTTAGTCCAGTCAACCTAAAAATAAACTAGTTCAATGTAATTCTAAAAGTCATCTTTCCATGATGCTTTGTTGGGTAATTCAACCTGCTAATTTAGTGGATACTAATTCTAAATATTAGGGTTGCTTCACATTTATTTGGATTAATAGCTCAAGTAAATTCTTTGAGATTCTGAGGTAGAATTTAAGACAATGAATTTGAAAAGTGACTATATTGACTAAGATGACTAGGGAAAATACTTTGAACTACAATGTGTTGAATTAAAACTATTTACTTTATTTTATTTTGGGTTAACTCCTTCTATTTATTATCTTAGGAAATTTTTTTACCTATAACTTGGACAAGGACCACTTATGTACCAAGGAAAGATTATCTATCACCTACTTGATCAATACTATCCTTATAAGTATGTTTAATAAAATCCACATATACAATCTCATGATAGAGAGAATATCAATTTAGGTAAAACTAGAGTACATTCGATTGTTCTTCACATTGTGTTATCCTTTCTAAAAAAATGGAATAATAAGATTAATTTATTAAAACTGCAAAGTATTATTACCACCACCACACAATAATTTTACCTCGTCTTTACGAACAAATAATTTTCTATTATTTACGTTATTTTGATTTTCACAATTAAGCATTATTATTTTATTTATAATATCTAATAAATAATACTTAAAATTAATATATTTTTGTATCATTTATTTTTATTCTAGTTGAAATATACCCCTTAATTTTTTGCCTTTAATTTTCAGTTACAACAATGCAAAACATGCACCCGTTAAGCATTAGCTCTTAAACCAAAACACAACTAGAATAACTCTAACCAAGAATGCACCCTAAAACCATTTAAGGAGGAGGGGTGGGCATATGGCCAGATGATCCCTAGGATCTAATAACTTGAATTACAATTGGAAATGAAGAGTTAAACTCGACACTAGGAATGTGCACACAAGATCCTTTTGCAAGGCAAGGTGCTAACATATTATGGAGTACTAGATTAACTGAAAGTAAACTTCTTCTGCAAATGCAAGCATCCACAAGTTGTGGGAATACTCCACTTATTACGTGGGTGTGATTATTACAAACATTTATAGGCGGCAAGCCAACCAATTAAACTCACTTCCACTTAAACTGTGGGGGGTATACCATCCACACAACCACTTTATTTCATGGGGGGAATTACAGACAAATAAATTGCAGCAAACAAGCAAATTATTGTTAGTACTACTAAACAACTTATAAATGATTAATAAGCAGCTCCAATATGAAAACTGTGAATTCCCAAAATGTCCAATGGTTAGAGTCGCACTTCCTCTAACATTTACAATGCCAAAAATGATATAGAAAGAACTTAGAAAAACATTATAACAATTTCAAACTAATCTGATCAGAAACAGGAAATACAGAAAATCAGATCAGCAAAGATAGAATTCACCAATTTGGATGGAACTTCTCTGAAACAGCACTGAAAGCTTCCCTACCACAGTCGATCAACAGCTGGAAGCTAGGCATCCATAATCCAATGGAAATTTGATCCAAGAATAGGTAGAAAGAATCAAAACAAATCCCAAGGCAACAAGAAGAAAGGTACGACCTTCAAGAAGGGTCGCCCTTCTCCCAAAAATCTGAAACTTCAAAATAAAATCTGCAAACTTGCAAAAAGGGGAACCCTCCATAGTGGAATAGCATGGGCTAGTACCCAGAATGATAGAAAATTCGATGGTGAAGCTATGAATAGAAATTCGCTTCAGCCATGAACCAAACAATAGCTCAGTAATAGGTTATACAGTAGCAACCTGTCAAATAACATAAAAAATAATGCTCAATCTGCACTCTTCTATGAAGTACAGTCTCAAAGACCCACCTAGGAAGCCATAGTTTCAGGCCCGAAGGATGGAGTGTGTTTGCTAAGCTTCCCCTTAGCCAGGTTCTGGTTTTAAACCAACATCATAACACTACTTTCGAATTTTCCAAGATGAGATACAAAGGAAAAGGCGTCAATATATAACTTCTCACCAAAAGAAGATGAAACACTTGAACTTCCAAATAAACTCTTCACTTTCCAAAAGGGATGCCACTTTCTCCAAAACGGCTTCATTTAAAATATCAAATAAACACTTTATTCCACCCTTCAAGTCGTCCCACTTAAGATGATGAATAAACATTTAATAAACTATTAAATGTATTTTACTTTATGGCCCTAAACTAAAAACAACTTAAAGTCATTAAGCTAGGTGTGGGGTACAACTCCAAAACACATTTTAGCTAAGTATGAACTTAGCCCAAGGCACAAACCACCATCAAACTGAAAGCTAAGATATTACCAAATCTGGATGATGAACTGCACAACACTGTTGATGAAGATACTACGCAATATAGCCTTACTAAAAATAGCCATTTCTAAAAATAGTAAAGATGCATTAAAACCATAGTAAACCAAGCTGAGCAGGAAACACTGGAAATCCCAATTTTTTTACTGAATAGCCTATAGATTTCTGGAGATAGGCTAAAACCTGAAGAAGAGCGTAGGGCTAAATCAGGTATATTACAGTCCACCCTTCCCAAAATTGCTTGACCTCAAGCAATGCCACCACACTCCAAGATCTGTTTGACCCTTACTATGCCAAGTAGGATCCTAGGATCCCAAATCCATCTCTAGAAAGACCCACCAGGCTAATGTTGCACCACACTGATCACACAATCAAAGCCATCATACCCAAACAACACTGTACTCCTTTGAAACCCTGAAATATTATAGAACATATGACTCAAACTGAAAGACCAAGAGGAACAAAATTCAAAACATTGCAACATCTCACACCCCAAAGTCTTTGAGAAGTTAATATCATTAATGCCAATGATCAACATCATTTGGAGCACAAGGAACAAAGATCTAAGCAACTCAAAATTATTCTCATCAGCAAAACTCCTCAAAGCATCAAATAGAATCACAACTGCAAAGCTGACTCCAACAAGGATATTCATAAAGAGGGGAACAACCCTTTGTAGAAACATAGTAGCCCCATCCCGAAAGCTCCTCAAGGATGTCCAATGCCTTCTTTGAAGATCACAAACATATACAAGAAGATACATGAAATCTTTAATAGCTCTCTCTACAAAAAACTTAGAAATACAAACCAAAACAACCCAAGGTTCACTATCGTGAACATGAGTACCAAAGAATGTTCACAAGTGACTACTAGAAAGAACTCCAACTCTATTCAAAGACTGGTTTGGATTAGTCCGAATCACCATTCATCCCATTTGAAGCCAAAAATCATCTCTAGAAAGAGATTGTGAAGTGAAACTATGAGCGTACCAACTGCCCATTAAGTCAAATTTGAATGTATCAACATCAGATTTAAGAGAAATCAGCATGCTGGGAAAGGAACAGTAGCTGCAATTCTAAAAATCTTCATCCATTTTGACAATTCAGATCACATTTAAAGCTAGAAACACCCACTCTAACAACTCCATCATAGCAAAGAACCTTTCTTTGCTCCCATTTCCTCTCTGAGCCATCAATAGATGATCAATTATAATCGTCAATTGGCTGATAAAGAAGGTAGCAACACCTCTAGCATTGAAATTTTGATGCTTATCTCTCCAACATACCTTCTTTTCACACATGATAATATTCTTCAGAACATGCTGAAAATCCCATACTTGGATAATCAACCATGAAAATTTTCCAACACACCGAAATAATTTCTCTTTATAATTCCAAATGTTAGATAGAGCCAACAATGATATCCTAAGTTTGGTGTCCTCTTTAGTGTTCCATGACAACCACATTATGAAAGTTTCAACAACAAGAATACATGGAACAAGTAATGCCTTTAAATCCCATCCTGAGAAGAGATTGGAGTGAACTAAATTAACACTCAACTCAAAATATGGATTATTAGACATATAAACTCCTTGAATTGCAACAATTGCCTTCTTTACACATTCAATTGCATGATCTCTTTCATTAATCCAAAATTGATAATCTAATTTTTTAATCTCTGAGGATTCTTTGATGAAATGCAAATTAAAGAGAGTGACTCCATCTCTAGCTCCTTCTTGTCTCTCTTTAATCAAACTATATGAACGGTCAAATTTGAATAGAACTTGCACATCATCTTCAATGGATATCAAAAATTGACCTTCCCACTCATAAGTACACAAGGATGGTAAACTGCATATCAAAATCAGAACTTCATTTCTTGTCTTTGCTGCCCTTATAGCTACTCCAAAACTCTTGTCTTTCACCACCCATCAACTGACAATAAAGAGGATTAGATTTTACCAATTCTTCAAACCTTTGTTTACAAACAACTTCATGAGTTGGAAAATCAGATTTGTATTTGAGATCCTCTTTAATCTTTTCATCAACAAGGGCCTTTTGGTCTTCTAAAACTGCTTCCACCTCACTCATACTTTGATCATATGTTTTAGCAACCCCCAACTTGATCATTGAGTCATTATGGGGCTTTTCCATGAAAAATTCTTTGTCAAAGACATTTTCTCCCCCCATGGCTATCGCATAGCTTGCATTGAAATTAGAATTTTTTACTATATTGGGATCAAATGGAAATTTATCCCATAAAGGTTCCTTGAAAACCTTAGACACCTTCACACCTGGATCCCAAATGTTGAAAATCTGATTTAAATGATAAAAAATAAAGTTCTCTTCATGTTGCTCTTGAAGTGTTGCCTTTTTGAACAAGACACCTCCCAACACACCAAAACTGATATCTTCATAAATATTTTTTCCCAAGAGCATAGTTTGATGGTCAAACTTAAAACCTTCTAAATCTCCATTGTTACAATGAAGTAAGAAATCATCACTATTAGCTTATTTGAATATTATATTCTTCTTACCTTCAATAAGCTCTTCATGTGTAGGTACATTGTTGATTTCTTCATTATTTGTCACAAGAAATCCAAGGAAGTCTTCTTGATTACTTGTCATAGAATTTTCATGTATATTTAAAACTGATGTGGCCTCATTGCACTCATCCTTAGCATGTGCAAACGACTTCATATCAATAGGTGCATCATGAGAATCCATCATAGAATCATTGAGAAACAACATTTTATTCCTGTATTCTACATTAATGACCACCTCATTAATATGTGTTGTCTCCTTCAAGTGTGGCTTCAATTTTTCCTCACACTGAATGAACGAATCTCCGATCAACAAACCAGCAGTAGAGGAGTTCTTCCCTTCTTGTTCATAAATGTTTAGCAGGAAAGATAGGATAGAATTTGGAATGTCATCCAACTCTTTGATAATCAAAACTAAGATGTTTCTCATTGCTGCAACTACCTCCTCCTCTTGTTCACTCCAAGTTGAAATGAAGAGGTAATGGATCAAATAATATATTTGATTATGCATACCCAATTCAACCAACAACTTACTTGTTTTGAGTCTTAAAATATCTTTAGTATAGCAACTCTTCTGGAATATTGATTGCTATCAGTTTCATCGAGATCTTGAAAACTTTCTATGAACATATGAAGAACTCTTTCCATAGTATTATCATCATAGGGCACCAAGGGTGCCCAAATTCTCATCACTTCACTGAGGCATGAAGTAACCAGCAGATTGATCTCATCATCTAGATGCCTCAAACAATAAGATCATTTTAGGAAATTCATTGCAGGTGCCAATGCTATTTTAATTATTCCTGAAGGTGATTTTTTCACCTGACTCAAACATTGTTCCAACATACAAAGTAGTCTCACTTCTTCTTCCCTTGTCTAACGTTCATAAATGAGCCTTGCACCAGCAAGGTGTAAAGATCTTGCCAAATCGTTTTCTTCATCTAAAGCCATAGCTTAACTGGCAAGACAAGGTTTCTTAAAACCTTTGAAACAATGTCAACTTCAAAAAAAATCTGAAGTTGAAACTAATTTTGTTTTTCTTTCTGATGTAGTATCAGTCTTCTTTGACTCTCATCTAATAACATGAAGCGTTGAAACTCATAGGATGGTAGGAAAACAAGCTCCGATACCATTGAAATATACCCCTTAATTTTTTTCCTTTAATTTTCAGTTACAACAATGCAAAACATGCACCCGTTAAGAATTATCTCTTAAACCAAAACACAACTGAAATAACTCTAACCAAGAATGCACCCTAAAACCGTTTAAGGAGTAGGGGTGGGCATATGGTAAGAGGATCCCTAGGATCTAATGACTTGAATTACAATTGGAAATGAGTTGCTAAACTCGACACCAAGAATGTGCATGCAAGATCCTTTTGCAAGGCGAGGTGCTAACATATGGTGGAGTACTAGATTAACTAAAAGTAAACTTCTTCTGCAAATGCAAGCATCCACAAGTGGTGGGTATACTCCACTTATTACGTGGGTGTGATTATTACAAACATTTATAGGCGGCAAGCCACCCAATTAACCTCACTTCCACTTAAAATGTGGGGGGTATACCATCCACACAACCACTTTATTTCATGGGGGGAATTACAAACAAATAAATTGCAGCAAACAAGCAAACTGTTGTTAGTACTACTAAACAACATACAAATGATTAATAAGCAGCTGCAATATGACAACCATGAATTCCCAAAATGTCCAATGGCTAGATTAGCACTTCCTCTAACATTTACAATGCCAAAAATGATATAGAAAGAACTTAGAACAACATTATAACAATTTCAAACTAATCTGATTAGAAACAATAAATACAAAAAATCAGATCAGCAAAGATAGAATTCAACAATTTGGACGAAACTTCTCTGAAATAGCTTTGAAAGCTTCCCTACCACAGTCGATCAACACCTGGAAGCTAGGCGTCCAAACTCCAACGAAAATTCGAGCCAAGAACAGGTAGAAACAGCTAGCACTAATCCCAAGGCAACAAGAAGAAAGGTACGACCTTCAAGAAGGGTTGAACTTCTCCCAAAAATCATAAACTTCAAGATAAAATCTGCAAACTTGCAGAAAGGGGCACCCTCCATAGTGGAATAGCATGGGCTAGTACCCAGAATGATAGAAAATTCGATGGTGAAGCTACGAACAGAAATTTGCTTCAGCCATGAATCAAACAATAGCTCAATAATAGGTTATACAGCAGCAACCTATCAAATAACATCAGAAATAATGCTCGATCTGCACTCCTATGTGAATTACAGTCTCAAAGACCCACCTAGGAAGCCATAGTTTCAGGCCCGAAGGATGGAGTGAGTTTTCTAAGCTTCCCCTTAGTCAAGTTCTGGTTTCAAACCAGCAACATAACACTACTTTCCAATTTTCCAAGATGAGATACAAAGGAAAAGGTGCCAATATATAAGCTCTCACCAAAACAACATGAAACACTTGAACTTCCAAAGAAACTCTTCACTTTCTAAAAGGGACACCACTTTCTCCAAAAAGGCTTCATTTAAATATCAAATAAACACTTTATTCCACCCTTCATGTCAGCCCACTTAAGATGATGAATAAACATTTAATAAACTATTAAATGTATTTTACTTTATGGCCCTAACTTTAAAAAAACTTAAAGTCATTAAGCTAGGCATGGGGTACAAGTCCAAAACACATTTTAGCTAAGTATGACCTTAGCCCAAGGCACAAACCACCATCAAACTGAAAACTGAGATATTACCAAATATGGATGATGAACTACACAACACTTTTGATGAATATATTGCCCAATATAGCCTTACTAAAAATAGCCTTTGCTAAAATTAGTAAATATGCATTAAAACCACAGTAAACCAAGCTGAGCAAGAAACACTAGAAATCCCAATTTGCTTACTGAATAGCCTATAGATTTCCAAAAATAAGCTAAAACCTCAAGAAGAGCGTAGGGATAAAATGAGGACATTACACTAGTAAACCCATCACTATATTTTCATAAAGGAAAAGACTTGGGAGAGATCATAAAGTTAAACTAATTTTTTTATAACACCTTTATCATTAGAAATAAAAGTGTATTTAAATGTGTTAGATACATAACTTGCATGCCTGGTGTTAATATTTTACATGATTTGAAACAAGAATAATTGTAACACTATAAATATATATTTTATTTATAGTGAGGCACTTTCACTAATATATTATTATTATTTTCTATTGTTTCATTTCAAATTACACATGCATAAGAAAATTGCACACTCCAAATGTTTTTTTTTTAACTTAGGGTTATCCACATGACACAACCCTGAACCCAGCTAGGGTGAGATGAGGTGAGATTAATCCCTTGAGGATGTATGTAGTTACCTATGAACCATGTACGTCGGGTTAATCCGGGCCTCAGAGTCGAACCCAAAACCAATGTGGAGAAAACCCATGACCCAAGCCAACTCTACTACCCATACGGGTCTCAAAATGTTAATACCTAAGTGCAACTAGGTATACCAATGATGAAATATTTACTAATCATCATTGCATAAAAATTTAAGATCGTGCCTTTATTAAATAAGCCTAACCCCAAAATATTATGTAAATGAGACTCCTTGTTTTAGCGAACCCTCAAATAGGTAACCCTAATAAGACTAAGAAAAATTCTATTTTGATTTTATGTAGATTACTCTTTGTTGAGAAAAAAATTGAGGATCAAATAGACAACCTTCACCATAGTCTGGGCAACTAGAGATGAATAAAAATAGAATTTAATCTAACTTATTCTTGATTCATGGCTTTAGAAACTTGAGATAATAGAAATCTTAGCAAACCATGAGTCATTTAAGAAAGGATTTCAGTCATCCCTTGCCCAAGGAAAGTCACCATGTGTTTACCAAAAGAAAACCCTATCTCTTGAAACCCTAATCTTAGATAAGACATCTCTTCTTTCCTATTTCCTCTATTGATATAAATGGTAAGGTTTGGAGATATGGCTACCCTATATACTAAAACATAGATCCAATGGAATCTCTTTCATTTTTACATGTTTTAACATTAATCTAAAAAATTTATAGATAAATCATTCTTTTCGCTTTTTTCAGTGCTTGTTTCCTCCATGTAAGCTTAGGGAAATGGCAAGGGAAAATGCCTCCTAAACTAGTGGTTGTTCAACATAGTATTCGAGGTTTTTGTATCCATTGATATGGGTGTTGAGCAAGCCCTATCACTACTTGGATGCTACTAAGGGGGTAGAGACGATGCAACCTCTATGTGATAGGGTCGTACCATCCTCCATCATATATTGTTTGCATATAATAATTGTCTTTGTTTAAAATATGAATATGCATCATATTTTCTCTCACACCCTATATGAAGTACATGTTAAAGAAGCTCATGTAGAAACTCATACTAAAGAAGTACCTTCTAGAGAGAGCATACAATAAGACCATATGGAGAAAGAGGGTGATCAAACCAAAGAAGTGCATGAGGAACAACCTCATACAAAATAAGTTTTTAATGAGCAGACTCATGAGGAGGAGATCCTTGAAGAAAGAGTTGAAGGAGAGGAAGAGATTGCATAAGAATTAGGATTGTAGAAATCCAAATAAGAAGATGATGGTGAAGGCTCCCATAATATAGAAGTCTTCACTTCCCCTCGAATAGAAATTGTAGACATACGAAATTAACATTATTGATTACACATCACATTTGATCATTCTTTCCTCTTAATTAATTAAATCAAATTAATTAATTAAACCTGCTAAAGTCTTGATTTTATTTAATCAAATACATTTAATTAAAAATCTAATGTCCTCTCACTTTGATTTATCTTAACCCACAAATTTAAATCAAAATGTCAAAATCAACTAAACACTAGCTTAATTAGTTAAATCCCTAATTCATCCTAAGACTAACCCATGTCCTATCCACTTGCACAATAAATCATTTTAATTGGTTTATTAAAACACCTATTTTCCCTCACAAGGGAATATTCCCAAAGAATATGCCCTCATTAACTCTCATGTTTGACTTTTTTGGCCAAACACAATTCCCCCCAAAAACCCTCAACCATATTCATTTATTGCCATTTTCAAATTTGAAATGGGCAGATTAGCCAAAAATTGCACAAGCATGGGCCAATCCCATTGTGACAAGTGGATATCTCTCATTTGATTGTATTTAGTCCCACATTGCTCAATCTTGGCTTCTCTTCTCTCAACTTCTCCTATAAGTTCAATACATTTTCTCTCATTTTTTCATCTATAATTGGAGCATCCTCATTATAGGCAACTTGAGTTCATTTAGCATCTCATTGTCTACCATCTCATTTTTTAATCAAGGGTTGGGAAAGGGCTATCTTCTACACAAAGGATAGCACCAATCCACCATAGAATAAATATACTTCATTTCTTCTTTGCATGTTTGAATTAGTTTTGTCATTTATTTTGAAGAATGTAGTATTATTCTATGAGGATATTGGAATTGTGCTAACCATTTGCAGATTTTCATGTCCACAAAATGGCACTAGAAGGAGGGCTTCACTATACAGTCTTTGTTTCAATCTATTTGATATCAATTCATATAGTTGATAGGAATGTATAATCTTTGCCTTTGTCTTTGTTTTAGTTTAAACAACCTATGCATCATAGGATCAAATGCTATTTGAAGCAGTATATCACTGCTATAGTTATTTATATCACTGCATTATATTTTTGTTTCGCCTATATATTTTTTAGTTAAACTAACATACTTGCACTTAGAATAAAGTACTTTTCTATGAAGGTCATAGTGTTATCAGAAGAAACCATGCCAACCAGCACCGAAACAATCATCTTTTTCATCGTGACTTGTGACCCATAAGTTGTGAACCATTTTCCTTGTACAAGTGAAAGATTAGACTGGTATGTACTCTCAACAAGCATTAAGGGCACTGGGAAAGATGTTCTATTTGAAGGGAACCATAACTTGGGTTGCCAATAAAAGACCTACAACTTTTCATTTGTTTTTCTTTTTGTTTTCTGAGAAACTCCTCTGAGTAAACAGGTCTTTTCATGACATTACATCTTCCAATTATAAAATTTTCTTACTTTACACCTTTTCATTGCAATTTTATTTGTTGTCCAAGCCCTTAACTCTTTCAAAATTCAGTGATTTCATACTATCTCTCAGCATACTATTTTATGATCTTGACTATCACCATTATTTCTCATTTAAGATACATGTGCTAGTCGCTGAATTCCATCATAGTATCTATACACACTGGGTTCAAGTATACATTCACGCTTCTTTTTTTATTTGTATTTGAAATATAAAGCATTGTTTATAGGGTACATTCATCAATACATAAAGGCTGGTTTAAGAAGAGTCAGATACATTTGTTTTACTCGATTTCTCACATAGCTACAGCCATTAAATTTCATGTGCTTAATTTCCCATGCAACCGCTATGACAGGTAGTTTAAAGTGATGTTTTCTTAAAATTTCACATTGACTCGCACACCTTATCTATGCTTTTGTAACTTGCATTCATATTTGTGGAATACAACTTTACATCTTCCAATCACATTTATCTTAGAAAGTCTATAAAGTTTGGTCACCAAATCTACTTTGTGCGAATTCTGCAATTATTGCTATTTAGTGTTATGTTAGAGGGTGCTTACCTAATCACTATAACTATTACTGGCTTGCTTTGAACTACATGGAAGGCCTTGTCCAATAAAATTTGAAAGGGTAAGCATCTTAGAATTTAACCTCGGAGACAAAGAATCAAGTTTGTATATTTATCTAAACAGGCCTTGCTATAGCTTTATGCTCTATACAATTTCTTTCAGTTCTCAAGGTCAGTATGTTCGAAGTAGATTTCTTTGAGTTTGAAGACCATCCCTTGCCAATTTTTGCCTTTGCTGAGATCATATAGTTTATTTCTCTCTGAATGCATTTGTGGTTCCTTTAGCAGCTTGTTCTTTTAGAACAAACCATAAATCTAAATAGATCAAACTATAATCTGAACATGCCTCGCTATAACTTTGTTCTCTATACTATCTCTTATAGTTCTGGAGGTCAGTATGTTTGAAGTAGATTTATTTAGATTTGAAGACCATCTGTTGCCTGCATTTTCCTTTGCTGAGATATAGTTTATTTCTCTCTAAAAGGTGTATGTTTGAAGTAGGTTTCTTTTAACTTGAAGATCATTCCCTACCTATGTTTTCCTTTGCTAAGATATAGTTAATTTCTCTCTGAGTGCATTCATGGTTCTTCTATCAGCTTTTCCTTTCGGAACAAATTCATCTTATATTGCAGGCACAGATTAGGTGAGACCTTTTTCAATTCAAAATTCCATTATGATTTGTATAAAGTTTCCTTACATCCACCAATAGTATTTTTCTTGAAATTTTCTAAAGCCTTTTAGATGCATATTGTGCATATCTCGCAATCATGACAATCATTAAAGACATCACTATATTTTAGTCATTTTATTAGCCAGTTCATGTGCCTAGTATATGCTTCCGCATTTTGCGTACGCCTATGCATCCTTGATTGATTATTTGTGAGCGCAGGTAGCTAGGTTTCTTTAGATTGATTGATGCCTCGAATAAATCAAGAAGAATGTCTTTATAGATTCCTTAAAAGAAAAAAAATCTCTGGAAATTTGTCAAGCAGTTAATGTGAATTATCTATGCTTCTGCGCACTGCGTACACACCTGCCGAGCACCAACGATATTGGTCAAAGGTTCTGTAGTCATCCCATGCTGGCACCCCAAAGAACTCTTTTTCTACTTCTCGATGAAGTCAGGTTAAAAGTAATGTTGGTGAGTAATTAACTACATATTTCATGCTTAAAGCAAGGCATTTGCCTCCCAACTACCATGATAGGTAATGCCTTTGAATGCTCCCTCTAAGACTTGTTACACTTATAAAATGATGTTGTAGCCATTTTTTTTTTAAGTTTGTTACACTTGCAACTGGAAGATGCTAGAAAGTGTTGGCCAAATAATAATTCATCTTGCTTCTAATGGGTCTATTTCTTTCTCACACAAAATCGACTAATATACTTATTAAAAAATTCTTGGGAGACACATTTACTATCAATCAAAGTAGACTAACGTTTGAGTGACTTACACCATAGATTTTAATAGCTCAAACAAATGATTATTACAATGTCTTACTCAGTGGTTTGTCCTCAGCAATAATCATTTAGTGCTTTAACTGTGCTTCAACATTTTCTTTATTGGCTGTTGGAAATTAAATATGTAAAGAGAATATTAATACTATTGTTGCTATCTCATTAATTTTTTGTCATATATTTTAGGTGACTCCTCTAAACATGCTTATGTGTGCAATATTAAGTCAATCAACGGTGGTCAAAAGGTAGAAATATTAATGTTCATGTTTTATTTTTTCAACGGCCATTCATTATTAGATCTTAGCTTTGTCTAGAGCGCATGGGACGTAATAAAAAAAAAAATGAATAAATGGTATTAGTTGTACTTCATATTACACACTATAAAACATGCTCAAGCTCTAGAGTCTTTTTTGAGTTAATGGCTCCTTGGAATTAATGTCACTGCATTAATATCACTGCATTAGACTATTAAAAAGGTCAATCATTTCATTTATATCTAGCTAACGAGCAAGTTGCTATTCTTTTTAGCTTGTAGGCTGTTTGGTCTTTATTAGTTTGGGCCTAAGTCAAATCTACTTGATATCATTTAAGATTGAGGGGACTCATTTAAATGTCTCTGATTGGTGTTGCCACGTAGTAGATTACTTTGGGTGACCTTTATCTTTGCCATTATTCATAGTGAATTAAAGAGAATTTTGTGAGATATTTGTATAGGAAATTTCTTTTTAATAAATTTTGATGATATCATTG
The DNA here is from genome assembly GCA_007115665.2 of Sequoiadendron giganteum. Lineage (NCBI taxonomy): Eukaryota > Viridiplantae > Streptophyta > Pinopsida > Cupressales > Cupressaceae > Sequoiadendron > Sequoiadendron giganteum. Next base: position 348,327,221 of record CM021106.1, on the reverse strand, counting down.
CTTAAATTTTTGGAAATTCTAATTGTGTGATGCTAATATTGTAAGTATAAGGGTTATGGTACAGTGGATACAAGAAACAATGGAAAGGTCATTCGCATCAACTGTTACCTATTTTGGTGTATCTTATGCTTCATGTTTATCCATTACTATAATTTTTTATTCCTTGAAATAAATCTTATAACTCTGTGTTGTTTGTAGGTTGACATTGGGATCAAACGAAAATAAAGGTGAACGAAGTGGAGTTGGAGATTTTATTGAAATCAAGACTTGAGAAGCATTTTTTAATGCTTGTGGTTATAATCTAGGGACCAATTCATGCTTTAGTTTTCTATTTTGAACTAACTCACTTTTCAATTTGGGCTTAAAATTGATTACTGATTTGATCTATTCAAAGTTGGTTAAAAAGAACCTTAGACATTTACTAGATTTCAATTTGGACTTAAAATTGAACAAGACAAACTTCACATCTCATTTGGTGCTTTTAAAATGAAATCATCACTGCTTTATGGACTTAAAATGAACAAGTGTTTGCCATGTTTTGCAATATTTTTTACAAATTAACATCATTTAAAATGTGTATGTGCTTCTCTTGCACTTCACAATGATCTTGAGAATCAAAATCATTTTGGTGATATTAAGTTGTTATAAATATTGCCTTCACATTTCAATTTGGGAACTTAAGATTGAACAAAACATCTTGCGAGTGTGAGTAAACGTATTGCGAGTGTTCTCCCTTTATTTCTAAATGAAGGTTGATCGAACTAAAAATATGTTTACTCGCTTTTGTTTATCTTAGAGGGCCTCCCTTGTGGGAAAAAGTACTCACCCAAGGGAACGACCCAACCGGTAACACACCAAAGCCAAGTGTATTTCCAGTTAGGATATAAAAGTGGGTACTGAAACAAAGGCTAGTATCACATGGTTGGCTCTGATGAGAAGGCCAAGAATGGTCTCTTGCCACATGGGTCAACATCTGTGAATGGAAAGTCTGAATTAAAACCCTTGTTTAGAAGGCCAAATCCTTATCTATTTTGCTGGTGCAAAAGGTCATGTCCTTTGAAGCCGCCCCATGTTATACATGCGGTTATGTTGTAGAGATGAAAATTATGCCATGGGAGAGTCATGGGTACTGATGCTTGGTTGACCCAAGAAGTGTGTGCACTGTAAGGGGGAGCCTGTGTGGTCAAGCATCTAGTCATCCGCACAGAATATGCGCAGCTAGATTCATCCAAGTGGGAACCCAACAAAATACTATCTCTTCATCCTAGGGTTGTACATGTTCTTGGAAATGAGAAATACATTGCCTGGTTCTCAAAACAATTGAAAAACAAACATTCACAAGAGCCTCAAAATTCAAACACCTTGGAGGAAACAAATATCCTTGACGAAATCAAGTACTCTTGGTTTCCCTAGGGATCATATCCTTAGAGGTTTCTAAGTGCTTGGATTCTATCATCATTTGTTATCACTAAGGATAAACCTAGGAAATTTTTTCCTTAATTTCCTTGATTTCCACATAATGGACCTTGTGGGATTTAAAAGAAAGTGGGGCATTAGACATGTAGTTTGAAACATAATCAAGCAAGTACTTTGGGTAAAATGAATATACTAAGGAAATATAACAAACAATTGAACCACACATGTGTTTGGTCCCTTTTGATTCATTTGGTTTTCATTCAAACATTGGTCTTTTGGTTGAATTACTCTTAGGGAAAAGCATGTTCTTCAAAACTGTGGTCTTCTAAGTAAGTCCTCATAGGGTCATATAGGATCAAGTCAAAACACTTCATCCATCCCTCAACATAAATCAAATCACATCTCACCAACAAATTTTGGAACTTTGAAAACATCATTCATGCTAGACTTTTAGGAAAAATTAGCATCACCTTGTTTGGCTTAACACACCTACCCAAATCATCCTCTTGAAAAAATTTACCTTTAGGATAACGCAACTTCCTGAGGTCTAATAGATCATGATCACTTTGATTGGCTTTACACACTTAGCCAATACATTCTCTTATGCGAGTTTTCCCAAGGATAACACAACTTCCTAGGGTTTACAAGTGCATTATCATCCTTTTTGACTTCACACACTTAGTCAAAATATCCAAATCAAATCAAACCAACTCCTAAAGTATAGCATTGATCCAAAGCTCCTAAAATTTCAAACACCCATATCACTCACACTTTCATCCTTCATCTCATCATTGGTCCTAAACACCTTAAAGGTTCACTTTCGCAGCAAGGTCAAAACACGGGAGGAACATGGACTTTAAACTTGATCCATCCATCATGAGTAATCCAATTCAACTAAACTATCCAAGTCTCACAATACCAATTGATTTTTAAAACTTGCATAAATTATACAATCCATACATGGGATCATTATCTCCTCCAAACATCAATGGTAAAAAAGTGAGCATGCCTAATAAAATTTTTGGAACATCCTTTCCTATGGTAGATTTAAGTCAAAACCAAAAATTACAAATCTATCAACCAAACAATCAAGGCATCAGCCTTCCCTCTTTACCAACCATCAATCAATCGAATATGAGAAACACTCCAATCATAAACCAAAGCGTCATAACAAATCCTCCAGTTGCACCATGGATATCAAAACAACAAATGGCAACCATCCAAGCAACCCCAATGGTTAACACATCTACCATTCCTCAAGTGTCTCAAGGACCAAGAATCTCAATCGTACCATTCACATCTCAAACCTTGGCAATCAATGAGACCATTCCGCTCACCCCAACAATCAAAACCATTCCCAATCCATCACCACCACTACCACCACCACCAAAACACAACACAGATAATTCATTCTCCATCATGTTGCAAGCCACAGAACAATGTGCCCGCCAAAAGGCACTCCAAGCCCAACAAGCTGCACAAGTTGCATAAGCGGCTCAACTTTCCCAACAAGCTCAAGCCCAACACCAATCTTGGTAGGTGCAAGCACAATTCCGAGAACTATTGAAAGCAATCCATCAATAAGTGCATCAAAAATTAGCTCAACAACAAGCCCAAAAAAAAGCATTGTTGGCACAAAAATGACACGACTAACAACAAGCTTTGTTGGCTTAACAACAAACACAGACATTACTCGCTCAACAAATCTTGCAATAGATTCCCACCACAATTGTTGAAATTAAAAATTAATATCAATCTATCAATGAACACCTTGAGGATGTTTCCATCTCATCCAATAATAAAATCAACACACCCAAAAAGCCACTTTTCAATCATGATCAAAACTCACAAACGATGTCCAACAATGATCTATTCAAGGGAGGGTTAACATTATTTGATCCTATAATTTGTGATCCTTCCACTAATGATCATGTTGAAAGTGTCTCTACATCACCCAATGAGTTAGAGAACGTATCTCAAAAAATTTCCCCAAAGCACGATCGACATCTTTCACTTAGGTCTAGCAATGGTCCTTTCCAAGACATATTGGCATCCTTTTACCTCATGGTTGCAAATATTGAAGAAGTCCTTAAATCACCATTTGATCCAAGTCCATTCAAAGATCAAGAGGATATTAAGCCACTTTCCATGCCTAATGAAAATATCCAAGAAAGCAATCCATCCTTTGAAATCGACCCATGTCAAGAAATTGATCCAAAACATGTCGAAAGTAATTCCAGAATTAGTCAAGATCAAGAATTCTTATCTCCAAGATACCATAATGATCTAATGTGAACTCTTTTATCTATACAAGATGTCGCAAATGATGATCATATCCATATAGCATACACTCATCCATCTACTCATGAGATTCTTTCTTTGGATGGATACGTAGATGATCTTCATTCAAAACAAAAGTCTCATACTCTTTATATCATTACTGAGGGATAATAGTCTCCTACTCTTAAAATTTTTACACATGATCAAGATATAGAAAAATCTAAAGACCTAGCAGAAATAGATCATGAAGAAGGCTTCTACAAAAGTTGTGATTCAGAGGCATCATATCAAGACATATCATAAGGCTTCTACGAAAGTTGCAAATTAGAAACATCTTGTGGAGATGTAGAAAAAATAGGTCATAAGGAAGGATTTCACATAAATGATAAACTAGAAAAAACATCCTATGAAGTAAATCATGAGGAAGAATTTTATGTGGACAATGAATCATCAACACTTATTGAAGAGGCATTATAATATAATAGCTCACAAGATCAAGCCAAAGATATCAATAAGGCATTCATCCCACATAGGGAGGATCCTATCACTTATAAAGTTGGATCACTCACCTTTCTTAGGGAAAGCTACCTCATCAATAAAGAAGTTGTCAGTTTTGAAGATTCACCACAAAGAAGAGAAGGATTAGCACCTTGTTTCCACGAAAAATCATATATTATTGTGAATAAAATGTTTCAATAGATGAATTATCAAGGTAGAGGATTAGGCCTACAAGAACAAGGTATCCTAGAACCAATATAGATTATTGGCAATCCTAAGCATCAAGGCCTTGGTTATTCTACAATCGAGGAATCTCAACATATGAGTAATATTTCCACAAAATTGGGAACAACTTCGTCTTGAGAAAACATCAACATAGGGAGCATGAAGAATCCTTATGATGAAACCAATGCCAATACTATGACCCACCACATCACGAATCCTCATCCACCCATCACCCTATCCACGAATTAGGATCAAACACCAAAAGAAATATTTGAATCAAAGAATGAAAAATGTCATTAATGAAAAAGAAGTATTGAAGCATGAAAGACAAATCAAATACTTATGGATACCAGAGAATAAAAAGAATGATTACCCCTATCAAACTCCATTAGTCAAAGAAACTATGGGGCAATATCAAAAAGGGAAAAGTATCCATAAAATATGTCCACAAAGGAAAAATAAGGCTTCTCAAGCAACATACAAAGTATATCAGGCAGTTGGTCCTAATTCCATGCACACTTCTGTATCCACTGATCATTGCTCATCTTCCCAAGTTTGGAGAGTCAAAGGTTCCAAACTATCAACTAGTTCATCTTTACTCCTAAACACACTCCATTCATGCCTCTACACATGATATCCAATTATTTCATTCACCATGTGTTGGCAACGACCCTTCATCATAAGGATTCAGAAGGCACTCTATTGTGATGTGTGCACAAAGACAGAGTCAACTCCGGTATCAGCAAAGCAAATCAAAAAACTCAAAAGTTGCATGCAAGTGCACGTATCTTAGCAAAGAATCTTCTTCAAGTAGGATATCGATGGCACATTATGATAGAAGCATCAATTTTAATAGTACTAGGTGATTCAAAATCAACTTAAAATCTCTCAAAAAATACAAAAAAAAAATCAGGAAAAGGATTGAAAACAATAAAGAAAAAAATCGTCCTCTAGCGAAAACCATTTCAGTGGTGCTTTGGACAAGTACCATGATGAAAACTTGGAAAACATGCTTCATGTGTAGAATTGAGCATCTACGTGCACTAGTTCAGGAGAAAGAATCTTATCACATCCATAATAAATCTACCATTCCATCCATATCATCCATTCATCCAACCCATTACCATCTATATACCTTATCTTGATCTTGATAAAATTTTGGTACAAACTTTTCACTTACTTAAGGAAAATGTCTTGACATAGGCCATTTTCATTGATCCCATCCTACCCAATGTTATCTGAGACTTGAAGCATTATCTGAATGAGCATTCCCCTATTCGAACACCCTTATCTTATCGCAAGATAATTCATATCCATCTCTCCAAGAATCCACCCATGGAATTCCATACATTGCTAGACACTGGGGGAAGATATTTACATCTTGGTTTGAGAATAAATCTTGATCTATATCCTCCAACTTATATGGCGATCTGAACATTGGCAAGCGTGAAATCAAAGTGGTTAAAAAAATTCTGAGCACCAAGTCAAATCACTGGCCCATGGCATATTTTGACAGGAAGACATTCCTTATCAAGCTTTATCTTCCATTGAACATCAATCCAAACTATTCATATCAGTCGCATCTAATGTGCATGGTAGCATCACATCAAATCATCAAAACAATTTTGTTCCAAAACAAGCTTCATCAATCTTGATCAATTAAATCCAATCAATTATCACCTTGTTTGACTTAACACACTTATTCAAACTATCATCTTGTGAACGAGTTTACTCTAGGATAACACAACTTCCTTGGGTTTACAAGTTCATTATCATCTTTGTTTGTCCTAACACACTTAGCCAAATTATCAAATCCAAAAACACCTCGTTTGACTTGACAAACTTAGTCAAACTACCCTCTTGTATGAGTTTACTCTAGGATAACACAACTTCCTAGAGTTTACAAGTGCATTATCACTTTTGTTTGAATTAACACACTTAATCAAACTATTAATCCATCAATCCTATCGATCAACATTAAGCTTGGTTTTCAAAAAAATCCCAAAAGAGAGCACTGATATCATCATCACATATCGTATCCAAATTGTCAAAATTATGTGAAAATCCAAAAAAATCCAAAACATATCAAAATTAAAAAACATAAAAAAAAATCAAAATCCAAAAAAATAAAAAAATCATTCAAAATCCAAAACATGTCAAAATCAAAAAAATCAAAAATAGAGTCATCTTGTTGAACTACGTCATCTCTAAGCTTGAAGGTAGGCAAGGTTGATCTTTGATCATCCCCTGAGATAGTTAAGGTCAGTCCTTAAGTAGGCGTCTATTGCATTGGCAATCTGTTTGCCCATCTATTTTACATTTTAGGATTTTAGGTGTCCATCGCAATGGCAATCTGTTTGCCCATCTATTCCAAATTTTAGGTCAGTCCTTCAGGCGTTCGTCATAATGGAAATCTGTTTTCCTATCTATCTCATCAACAGTCAAGTTTGTTCTCGTCCGAACTAGTCATCTCTGAGCTTGAATGTAGGCAAGGCCATCCTTGATTGGCCCCCGAGACACAAAAGCCAAAAACATTGAAAACTGTGAAAATATAAAAAAAAAATGCAAAACACTTCAAAAATACCAAAAACAGCCTCAAAATACTTTAAAAAAATCCAAAATTGTGCATCCATTTCATCTCGCTTTCACTCGTGATTGTCATTAGTCATAATAAAATCAGTCATCACCTTTACCCTTTGGTAAGTCACTCAGAAGCAAGTCTAGTAGGTTTAAAAGTGAACACTCTAATCATCATTGTCTTGAAAGTCTAGATCAATGATTCAACAAGTTGGTCAACTTGAAATACCAATAGCTTATCACCCAAATTAGCCCATCAAAACCCTATTCACAACATGTCCTAGGATGAAGCTTTCGTGCGATGGACATAATCATCAGGTACCCCATAGTAGTTAGTTTTGGCTAGAGGTATGAAGAACATTAGCTTGTTTGGTTTTCTTTATTTAGTCTTTTATTGACTTATCTTAATTTGTGCTCATTCCAAGGACCTCTCGATGATGCTTAAACAAAACAGGTTTAGAGAGAAAGGAATGGGGTAATGATCATTATCTTTCTATTTGTTGTGCTTGTTGGATATTCTTGTAAAATAACTTCATCATGCATGCTTTATTTTGTTTGTAGGGAGGATGTTTTAGGTGTCTTGTTGACCACATAAGAAGGATTTCCTTTTTATGTTTTGGCTCGAGATGTTTAGAATATTTGAACTGCATTCCAAATAAGGTTTCGTTTGTCAAGTGTGAACAAGAGTACTCCTATCCGATTGTCAAATCAACGTCCATCACAGTAGGTGCCACACCATCTTGGTTCTTAATACCTTGATGCATCGCACCTATGTGTGTTATTGAACATAAATAAGGGTATGCTCTTTATCTCTCCCATCCTTGAATAATCCATACATCATCATTCATCATCATATCCAATAAAGTCTCGACGACTAGTGGACTTGTTGGACTTTTGCATCTTCTTGGATTCAAGGGTTGATCCCTCTCGTTCTTCTATCCTCTTTCACACTAACAATGCATCCATCCTGCATCTTGCATAAGCATGCCATATCATCATAGGACAACATCATCCATCACATTCGTCTTATTTTCATAATCATTTGAGTTGTTTAGAATAATAGAAATTTGTTATTCTAAGCATCTTCCAGACATCTCATTTACATCATCATTATCATATATTCATAGCATCCATACATCCATTTTGAACCTCTTTATCGCGAGATCAACCTCAAATAAAATCTTTTCACTCAATCCCTCGAGGGGGCAATGTAATAACGTACTTCTTTTCATTGTGGCATCCGAAAAAATCATAATTTTTTAAATTTCGATGTCAGCGGCATCATTCTTTGAACCAATGTAACAAGTGCATTGCCTCAAAGAGGGGAGAAATGTAGACATACAAAATTAATATTATTGATTAAACATCGCATTTGATCATTCTCTCATCTTAATTTATTAAACCTACTAAAGTCTTGATTTAATTAAATCAGATATATTTAATTAAATATCTAATATCCTCTCACTTTGATTTATCTTAACCTACAAATTTAAATCAAAGTGTCAAAATCAACTAAGCACTAGCTTAATTTGTTAAATCCCTAATTAATGCTAAGACTAACCCATGTCCTATCCACTTGCACAAGAAATCATTTTGATTGATTTATTAAAACACCTATTTTCCCTCACAAGGGCATATTCTCAAATAATATGCCCTCATTAACTCTCATGTTTGACATTTTTGGCCAAACACAATTCCCCCCAAAAACCCTCAACCATATTCATTTATTTCCATTTTCAAATTTGAAATGGGCACATTAGCCAAAACTTGCACAAACATGGGCCAATCCCATTGTGACAAGTGGCTCTCTCTCATTTGATGGGATTTAGTCCCACAATGCTCAATCTTGGCTTCTCTTCTCTCAACTTCTCCTATAAGTTCAATAACTTTTCTCTCATTTTTTCATCTACAATTGTAGCATCCTCATTATAGGTAACTTGAGTTCATTTAGCATCTCATTGTCTACCATCTTATTAGCTTATAAAGGGTTGGGAAAGAGCTATCTTCTACACAAAGGATAGCACCAATCCACCATAGAATAGATATACTTCATGTCTTCTTTGCATTCTTGAATTAGTTTTGTCATTTATTTTGAAGAATGTTGTATTATTCTATGAGGATATTGGAATTGTGCTAACCATTTGCAGATTTTGATGTCCACATAAATGTCTACAACTATACCAATATGGTTTAAGCATATAATTCAAAAGAGATAGTAGACATATATGGAAAGTCCAAATCAAACAATGAGTATATTATCAGAAGCTTTGCAATACCCCTTTCACAAAAGGAAAAGAGTCAAGAGGATTTGAACCATTATAGTGGATAAACACAGAAATAAAATATCAAAGATAGTTATCCTATTGTTGGATAAATTTGAATCAGAAATAAGGCTTGAAGACTACAAAATTTGGCAAGTGGATCTTGGAGTCCAGAAAAGAGGAATGAAACAATCTCTCCAAATGTCTATATTTGTAATGTTCAAAAGGATGTAGAAGGAAGAAAACAGAAAATAGGAACTAAAGGCCTAGGTAGCTCAATTAACAACTTGTATTAATAATTTTATTAGGTCACTTGATGCTATGAATCTTGATTCCATGTTGTAGGCTTCTTTGAAAGGTGAGGTTAGATATTTTGAACCAAACAGATGGATCCCTATAGAACAACAATGGAAACAAGGATTTTTTTTGAACTTAGTATAGATACGGTGCTAAAGGATTTAATAAATTCTTAGATACTTAATTAGTGATGAAGACAGTGCAACTCAATGAATTGAGTTGAGTATTGATGAATAATTATTAGTTTGGGAGAATTACATCCCAATTTTGTACCAAATAAATGAAAAATCAATGTAGGAACTCTTAAAATTTGCAATAATTGAAGAAGATAAGAATAACCTCCTAGAATGGGTGACATAAGAATTTTTGAGTGATGATTTTTAATAAGTAAGAAACCAAGTTGAATAAAGATAGAATCCACGTAGACAAATAAATGAACATCCTTTGTCAAGTAACTGCAGACTTGGGTTGCACATTTTTGGATACCCTTGTGATGGTGAGAGACCACAACAAGATGATTGAAGAGTTGCAAGGTCAAATGTAGGGATAGGTGATGTAGGAGGGTATTGATATGATGATGAATAAGAAGGCTAGACTTAAGTCTCTACAAGAAGAATTGGATACCTTCAAAAATGTATAGTAGAAAGTGGAAAAGTCAGCATTTGACCTTAGAAGGTGAAAATCCAATATCATAAAGGACCAAAAATGATAAGAGTGAATGAAGTCGTCCCAACATTCATTGACAGCCCCCTGAAATAACCAAGGACAAAATATTTCGTGGTTTTTTTCCCTTTTTATTTTTTCAATAAAAAGCTGTCATAAAAACCCACATTGAGATACAAAAAAAAATCAGCATTGGAATCTTGGCTCACTTCAGTTAGATTTTAGTTTCTTTTAGTAAGTTTTCATTTCTTGAAGTTTAGCATACCTAACTAAGACTCGAATTGGCACACAATTTTTTTATTTTATTTAAGTTTTAATCTACTTTTAGTTAGAACTGAACCATTGGAGGTAGTTCCAGTTAGCTTTTTATTAGATCTACAATTTAAGGGACTTGTATCTCTATATAAATTTGATTCTGGATCATTTCACGGGATTTTATTTTGATGTAATTTTTGTACATGAACCTATACATTCTCATCATGTATTTTCCTACTATATAGGAGTGAATTTCTACCCCTTACGCAAATTCCCCTTTTACACATCCTCACCTTAGAAAACCAAATCCAAAGGGGAAATTCCACATAAGCTCGCTACCTTCATTTCACTTGAAATCTGTTTTGTGTGTCAGTAAAGGATAAATTGTTTAGGAAAGCCACACGACATGCAGATGTTTGCATGGAATGCTTATGTCCCTAATATATTCTTGTGGCTAGAGCCTATAGAGGTGTTACACTTCTCATTGGAAGTCAACTTGTAATGCCCTATTTGGTTGACTGGCCCGAATATGGTCATTTTTTTCACTCTTTCCTTCAAATTCACTATGGATTCCTTCATTTCATCCTTCTACAATCTCTCCAAGCATTCAATCCATCTTCTAGGATTCACCTCTTGCACTCTCAAGCACTTTTAGTAGTACTCTTGCACTCCATAGCAAAAACGACATCACTCCATCAACTCAGTCTAGAGAAATTATGGAACAACACCATTGCAATAGAGGCTTGAGTCCTCTCATTTTCTCCTCCATTTCCCTTAATTTCTCTTGGTAGAGGAGGTAAGCTTTCTACTCCTCTCCTCTATTTTTGGTTGAGTAAGCACATTTATTGTTTTGTAGTTTTTTAGTGTTCTTTGGTTCATTCCATTCTTTACCATATTATTTCCCTATCATTGCAAACTTGGTTGTCCGTGGAGATGGAAACACTAAAATGGGGGTTTGACTAATGCAGACCCCTATACACCCCCCAAACAAGTTTCCTCTTAATTGTGTGTAGGTGGACGTGCTTCTTAGAGCTAGCTGGTGAACAAGATTTTCTATGAGATCATTCTTGTCACCTTAACATTACTTTACTTGCTTTATCATATTTGTTTATACCTTTCTTACTTCGTAGTGCTATTTTGTTCCCCTAAAAACCATTAGCTAGGCTTATAGTCCATTTTTCAATGTTTAACCTTGTCTTTTTGGTCCTCTAGTCGTACAGACACTAGCGCACTTGAGAGACGCCAGTGCACCACATTGTCATCCCAAAACCGTGCTTTTATCGTCAGGTAGAGAGCTATCTAAGACACAGTGTTGAACCTAAAAACTAACTCGCCTAGCCCCATTTCGAGTCTCGGGTCTATAGAGTGATCAAAGGACATTATAGTCCACATCATTCTTGTCTTGCATATCCTAACACTCCCTCAAGCTGAGGTAAATTAGGGTGCCTTTTTCTCTCGGCCCTCCCTGACCTAGGGCATTGACATGGTTAGTCCCCCTCTCTTACATATTTGGTGAACCTGATGTGAACCAATGTATACTTATTTTTTAGTGTTTAGGTTCTCTCTTGTACCCTCTAATCACTATACCCCTAAGTGTTGTGAAGGTTTATGAGCATTACAACCCAATCCACAACCTTTAGGTATATTGTTAGGAGAATTTTATAACACCTTTTGATGGAGAAGACGAAGATCACTTCAAATTTCTCTACAAGTCTTCTCTCTAGAGTTTTATGGTTGGCCTTTCTACTCAGGAACAAGCATCATGGGGCAAGTCAAGATTCTTTGAAGAAATTGATCGCGTCCCTACTCCTCTTGCATGTCCCACATCATCATCCATAGACAAGTGTGAAGTTGTCCATATCCCTTCTAATTATGTCACTAGTCTTAGCAAAGGGTTGAGTGCTTTGGAGAATCACCTAGAGAAAAACCAGAAGCTGGCTAGGGTTGCTAAGACAATCAATGAAATAAAATACATGTTAGGAAAAGATCAGACAGGTCTAGAAATCTTGGCTATTCTCACTAGTTTGACTGAAGTCTGTGCCCCTTTAAACCATAGTAACATAATATGAGGTGGCCCCTTCAAAGAACATGAGAGAAAGTTAGGAGTTTTGATGCCTCCCACATCTGCGTACATGGATGACATGGTCCCTCCAATCATTATACCCATTTCTTCCAAATGTTTTAAAACTGTCAAAGTAAACAAGACCCCTCTGGGATTTCACTTCGCACCTCTTGTCCCCTCCAACAATGGATGATTTGGTGGGATGATTGATGGAGGCTTTGGTGTTGGTACCTTCAGTGGTGAAGGTGGTACTGGTGAAAATGGTTTTGGTAGAGTTCATGGTGGCGGTTTTGGAAGTGTTGGTGGCTTCAGTGGATATCACTCTTGTGGCGGTGGCATCGATGACAACTTCAGTGGTAGTCACAATGGTGGTTCTAGTGGTGGCTCTAGTGGTGGTTCCAGTTGTCCTATATCTTCTAATGACCCAATTTTGAACACCCTTCTTTAGAATATGGGGAAGATACATAATCTATTCATGAATCTTTCCCAATATTTTTCTCAACCTATCTTCCAGCCCTTCTTCCAACATAGCCCATTGTCATTAGTGATCCTAAAAACTCCTTTCTTGCAAGGGATGGAGATTCTTGAATTCAAGAAATATGGTGGCAAAGGGGACCCACAAATACATGTGTCTACTTTTAATGCCTTATGAACAGACTTCATCCATCATGATGTGTTGATGGAAAAACTATTTCCCATATCTCTCAAGGGTACAACACTCGAGTGTAATGTTCCTTGCCTAAACATTTCATCTTCGCGTTTAATCAGCTTGTGAACCAATTTCTATGATAGTTCCAAGCCAACATTGTACCTAAGATGACCTTTTATGACCTTGTCTTGTGTAAACAAGGAGATAATGAGAATATTATTGCTTTTATAGCATGATATCAAGCACTCTATTCATAAATCTCATACCCATTACCTGATTCTGAGGTGCAGAAGGTATTCATAGGGAATTTACAAGAGTATCAATAGATGGTGGTTCAGTCTGGGGGACCTTCCTCGTGCTCCCATCTTGAAGGGAAGTCCATTGTGTCAATCTCTAGAAAAGGAAAATTCATTCCGAATGTAGCGGATGACAACGATCTCAGACACAACTAAAAGTTCAAAAAGTTATCAAAATCTTATTCCTCCATCTTGCAAAATTTGTTGAAGGATAAGGGTATGTGTAGGATCATGATGGGCCAAAAAGTGGCTATGTGTAACTAATATGATGACCCATGTGGCTGATGACTTTTTTTATTATCCAAAATTGATGAAATGAAAAGGGTTTTTAAAGGAGATTCTCATCTTTCTAATAATATATATTATTCTTTACTTTGAGTTTAATAGATTATTATTATTCATTTTCTATTTGAATTATAACTAAAGTCCTGATTGATAGGCTAATTGAAAAACATCTATAGCTTTAAAATGGTATCACATATTTTGAATCTGAAACATGTGTCACATTCTATGCTTAACATTCTAGGATTAAAAAAAAAATGAATTTCATCAAGTTTCATCCAAGTTAAGGTGATCAGACATACAAGTTTTTATATATTTTTAAAAGTAATAAAAAAATCATAATTAATTATTTACTCAAAAAAATTAGAAAAAAATATGCATCACATCGAGACGAGAGTCTTCTACTTGTATCTAAAATATTATAAAAAATAATTATCATTTTATCATGGTTAGGGTGGTCAAACAGACACCTACTTCTTATTTTTTCTCTAAAATTTAAATACTATTGCATCAAAATTTCAAATTTTCACCAAATAGTTTTTTTTTTAAATAAACCTAGTAGTTTAGAAATTACATTCAATTTTCTATAGATTCTATTCTTACATATTTTTAAAATAATATATAGATAACTTATATGATTTTTTATGTCAAGTTGCCTAACTCTGATTTTATAAATATTCATCACCACTTAAGGGCCTATTTTTTCCATGATGATCTTGCACATACCCATTAGATCGTAAACATGCCAAGTCCTAAACCCATTAGGGAATGTTACCCTAGTTGGTATGAAGCAAATACCTATTGTCAATACCATCGAGTTAATGAACATGATACCATTGCATGCACCTGCATCATGAGATACAAGATCACATCAAGGATGGTACTATTCATCTTGAAGGAAGCAAGAAAAATACGAATAAATTGGTGGCGAAGGCTAATAATGAATTGAAAATACACATGGACCTATTTTCATCACTCTGCTAACATGATTATTGATCCCTCTGATTTTATTATTGAGCCTGAAGCATATGTTAGCATGGTTGCTGTTACTCCTCCTTATCTTACGACTGGTTCTTCAGATATAACATTCACTTCACAAGACTTACCAACAAATGAAAATCCTTCTCCACTTTACATTCTTGCTCACCTCAATGGCAACATTGTGACAGGAGTCTTAGTCAACCTCGCAAGTAGAGTGAATGTCATCGCGAAGGATACTCTATTTTTGAAATCCCTGCAAAGGGAGGAATATGAAAAAACAAAGTCCACCATCCATACACATGATGGCCTTTCTCTCAAACCTTATGGCTCGATAACCTTGTCCACCCTAGTTGGACCTAAGGTTGTTGATAGGTTTTTTGATGTTATTCCTCAGTCGGACCTATTCAAGGTGAAGCTAGGTATACCTTGGCTATCTTCCATGAATGGGATCACCTCTGTGATTAATAAATATTTAAACTTTTCCCATGAAGGTGTCATAGAAATAGTGCATGACATTGGATACTAGCCCATGGTGTGCTATGGGGGATATTCATTGGATCACTTTTGGCCTACCCCAATTGGTCTACTTCCTAGAAGAATGAACCTAATTTATAAGAATTACATAAAGTAGAAAACTGGGGGCAATGGATAGCTAAAATTGACCCTTCCTATAGCAGAGCATCCAATTGTCTCCTCTTCCTATAAGGGAAAGGAGAAGCTTTCTCCTTATTCAGACCTCTAGTTCAAAGAGTCATAGAGATTTCCTTGTGTGTGTGCAAGTGCCGATAAAAAGATTTGTTGGTTGAGCAGGCCACCTTAAAGTGGAAGGAAGAGGAGATGACCACCCCTATATTAGGACCTCTTGCCACATCCTCCTCTCTCCTTCCCATTATTTCTGTTCAAACCAGCTCCATTTCACTTTCAACTTTTGTTGCAAGTGCAAATGTGCCTAACCCTAGAAAGGTGCAGGTGTTCATCCCTTCCTCCATGGAGCTGCCTTTGTTGACATCCATTATGGATGTCCTTCATTTCTCAAAGCCCATAGATATGACTAACACCTCATTCATATCTATTATGGTTCTTTTCTCCTCTTCCTCTACCCTTCTTGCCTTGTTTCTCAAAATTTCACCTCCCCAACAAAGAAGAAGGTAGAGAGTGGTCCTTCCAACAACAGAGGACATAAGAGGACTCACCTTCTTTGAAGGGTAGCCCTACACTGACTTTTTTTGTCCTAGTGACGAAACCAATCCTGGCCTCTCCTTAGTTCGTCATCGCTCCTGAATCGCTTGGTGAGCTTAGCAGTGAACCTTGGGAACAATCTTCTTCGTCCATCGAGATAAAACATGACACTCCTGTTAAGTGCATGTTTAACTCAGCGGATGAAGTTTTGACCTTTTCAGTAATTTTAATAAAATCGTTTACCTTAGACCCACAAGAGTTGAGTGATGGAGACCATGCAAGTCCTTCTTCCTTAGCCCTTGTTGTGGGAGGGTCAAAAGCTCCTCCCCTTAACATTCCACCACTGCAAGCTCATCCTCCTTCACCCTACGATGTTATAGAGTGGGAAACTGATGACCTCTTGGTTGATTAGTGTTAAAGGGAGGCCTCTTCTTTATCTTTGGATTAGATGTGTGTGTGTTGTGATGTGTTCCCTCGTAATCGTGTTATGTGTGCCTAGATGACCCTCATCACCCCTATTGGTGCTTGGATACAGGAGTGGTGTTTATGTTGTAAACCATCTTCTATTTTTATCACCATTCTTCCATGTTTTTGATTGATTTTCAATAAATTAGGGATGATACAAAGCATTGGGGGAATTTAGGCTTCCCTTCCATGTTGACCCAATTTTTTATTTTTACTTTTTCTTCTCATGCATTCTTCACACAACCTGGTATAGTAGGCAGTTGATGACAGTTCATTTATATAATATTATATACTTATATATATTTATGAATAGTTATGACCCCAAAATATTAGGCTACCCTTGTACCCTTTGTCCATGTTCTCTTTCCATTTTGTTTTTAATTTACCTTTGTCTCTTCTTTTCTTCAGTTGTCCCTCTCATGCATGACAACACCACCCCTACCTCACTTGGATCTTCAAAAAATGCATTTGTTATCAACACATATCTTCTTAATAATTTTCACACATCTCTTTGTAATAATTGCATTCTCAACTCGAAACCCTAATGGAACATGTTTCCTTCATCATGGGTTTCTAAAGAAATAACTTGAGAACCTTCCTCCAAAGCAGGAACAAATTTGATCTTCCCCTCGCGTGGGGGCATATCCTTCCTTTTAAGTTCCTTGATGAAGTGAAAATCTTTCAGAAGGATTCCTTGATGATGAATTGATTTGAAAAAGAAGGCACCATCTTTTCAATGACGTGCCCCTTGAGTGGACCCCCTTTCTTACATTGGGTTCCTGAGGGACCCCCTTTGGAATTTTTATC
The DNA here is from genome assembly GCA_007115665.2 of Sequoiadendron giganteum. Lineage (NCBI taxonomy): Eukaryota > Viridiplantae > Streptophyta > Pinopsida > Cupressales > Cupressaceae > Sequoiadendron > Sequoiadendron giganteum. The sequence continues at coordinate 348,310,028 of CM021106.1, read as the reverse complement.
TCATATCTTTGTGTCTAGCTTTGGGGACAACCCAACTAGACCTATTTCATATCTTTGCATCTAGCTTGGGGGCAACCCAACTAGACCTAGATTTCATGTCTTTACATCTAGCTTGGGGGAAACCCAACTAGAACTATTTCATATCTTTATGTCTAGCTTGGTGATAGTCTGACTAGGCCTCACTTTTCAAACAGTGCATCTCTTGAGTCAACCCCTCTTCCATTTGAAGAGTTTCAGAAGGACCCCTTTGAAAGTTCTCCAAATTTTCAATGGTTTGTGTGACTATCTGATTGCTTGCCTACGTGGCCGCTTCCTGACATGTTTTGTTTGCAGATAAACATGTCACTTTTTGAGTACACCCATGAAGCCGCTATTTGACTCTACAGAGTGTACTTTTCTTGATTTCCTTCATGTGAGATTTCTTGGAGGATACCTTCCTTGTAGGTATGTGGGTCTATAAGGCACTGTTCTTGGTTTGCTTCATGTGGGAGTTCTTGTAGGATACTTTCCTTGCAAGTCTGTAGTTTTGTAAGGTGATTTTCTCAGTTTCCTTCATGTGGGAGTTCTTGGAGGATACCTTCCTTGTAGGTCCGCGGGCCTGTAAGGTGCTTTCTTTCTTCAACTTCATAGTTCTACAGGGCTATGAAGTCCTCTGCTTGTACTGCACTCTTGGGTTCACCAAATCACTATCTGCTTCCTTGATGATTTAGGTATACATCTCTAACTATTCTACTTCTTCAATATACTTTACTAAAGCACTCATCTATATTTGTGCTCATTAAAGTAGGGAAAAATGTATAGGATAAAATTTTCACCTCTTACGCAAATTCCCCTTCTACACATCCTCACCTTAGAAAACCAAATCCAAAGGAAAAGATCCACATTGAAGCCTATTTCCTTCATTCCACTTAGCATCTGTTTTGTGTGTCAATAGATGAATAACTATTGGGGACACCCATGAAACATGTAGAAATATGTGTGGTGCACTTAAGTCCCTAATAGATTCACATGGTTGGAGCCTTTAGAGGCATTACACTTCTCATTGGAAGTCGACTTGTAATGCCCTCTTCGGCCGACTAACCCAAATATGGTTGTTTTCTTCACTCTTTCCTTTAAATTACTATGGATTCCATCATTTGATCCTTCTACAATCTCTCCAAGAATTCAATCTATTTTCTAGCATTCACCTCTTGCATTCTCAAGCACTTTAGGCAGCACTCTTGAACTCCATAGCAACGACTACATCACTCCATCAACTCAGTAGAGAAATACTAGAACAACACCATTGTAGCAAAGGCTTGAGTCCTTTCATTTTCTCCCCCATTTTCCTTGAGTTATCTTGGTGGAGGTGGTAAGCTTTCTACTCCTCTCCCCTATTATTTGGTTTAGTAATAAAATTTACTGTTTTTTAGTGTTCTTTTCTTCATTCCCTTTTTTACCATATTATTTCTCTATTGTTGCAAACTTGGATGTCCATGGAGGTGGGTGATCCCACAAAGCTGGTTTACAATTTCTGAGAGGAACTAATTTTTGTTGAAATCACATATTTTTAGAAAATATTATGATTTGAGTCTTTAAAAGTTCCATTTTAAGGATTCCAATTGAAGAGGGCTTGATCAAAACAACTTAGATCAAACCCCCTTTGATAGAATAGATCAAACCCCCTTGGATAGAACCTCGCTAGTTTTAAACCATACCTATAAATGAGTCTCCTTTACACCTATCAAAATGCTGATAAAAAATCACTTTTGATTTACCTTTCGGGGGATCAAATGAATTCATTTAAAATTTATTTTAAATTATTATGGTAGTCCTCAAAATGAGCTATCCCATGAATATAATTTTAATATGTTTTGGTTTTATTATGTATGTGTTTTTTTAGTTTTATTAAACATAGGTTTTTTATCAAAAATCAAGCTCTTTGTTTTGCACATGTGGAAAATTAGAAAATTATCAAAATATTTTTATTTTAAATATGTTCATGCTAGGTATTGATGTCCTTGATCCATTAAAAAAAAAAATTGACTTTCAATACATACAGAAAAATTTATGTTGTATACAGTCCACCTATGTCTGAATTGCAATTGGTTTGACTTTGAAACTCTATTAAGGAAAAAATATTCAATAAAAAACTATGAGACTAAATGAAAGTGCTAGATATCATAGTTAAAAATCTAAATTCGAAAAAATTAGAATTATTTCCTTCAGACAAAAAGATTTATGTTGTATACTGTCAACGTCATTTTTTTAAAATGTTGTTTTCTGAAAAAAGCTTGTTTTTGTGGGAGATGGAAAAGAAGTGCAATCTTATTCCAAAAAAATTGAAAAAAATATTTTTAGAATCTATAGAAAAATTGTGATGAGACTCTAGTTTGAATCATCTTCAAATTCCTCACGGTTTAGCTGCTATAGGTGCCTGAATGTGAAGATTTAGTTAAAAATAATAATTTCAGTGTCCAATTTGGCCAAAAATTGTAAACCACTATTGTGGGATCACCCAGGTGGAAACACCAAAATGGGAGTCTGACTGAGGTATACCCCTATACAACCCCCTAAAAATTTCCTCTCTATTGTGTGTAGGTGGACGTGCTTCCTGGAGCTAGCTAGCGAACAAGATTTTTTGTGAGATCATTCTTGTCACCTTAACATTAATCTACTTGCTTTATCATATTTGTTTATACATTTCTTACTTCATAGTGCTATTTTTCTCCCCTAAAAACCATTAGCTAGGTCACTAGTCCAATTTCTAGTGTTCAACCTTATCTTTTTGGTCCTTTGGTCGTACAAACGCCAACGCACTATGTTGTTGTCCCAAAACCGCGCTTTTGTCCTCGGGCAGAGAGTTGTCTGAGAGGTAGTGTTGAACCCAAAAACTGACTAGCCTAACCCCATTTCAAGTCTCAAGTCTTTGGACTGATTATAGGACCTTATAGTCCTCATCATTCTCATCTCGCATATCTTGACACTCCCTTAAGTTGAGGTAAGTTAGGGAAGCCTTCTATTCCCGACCCTTTGTGATCTGGGGCCTTAACATGGTTGATCTCCCTCTCTTACACCTACTAACTCTGTGAAAACAAGAATTTTTGATTAAACAAATTATTACACTTGTTTCACATGCATTTCAATATAGTATCATGGTGATGGTATGAATGTTCATTACAATCTAAACAGGCCAATCAGTTAAATCTTATGAGTCATTCTAGAATTAGGTAAGGTTTTGTCTCAAATTTTTGCATGCTTGATGGCATTTTTATTTGATAAAACTTGAAAATATTATGTGTTTATATATCCCTTCGGAATATTGTATTAATATTAATAATAAATATGTGAATTGATATTTATTTTAATAGTTGTGACCAAATTCATAGTCTGAGCTAAATATGTTAAATCCAAATGAATTTAAACCATATTTAATCCCCTAAGAAATGATCCCAATGAGATATTTGAAATTGCAAAGACTAAGAACCCATTAAACTAATCATGAAAAACATAAAACATAAAGGAAACCTATTCTAAGACCTCAAATCTTATCCAATTGGGGGAGTGGTGTCACATTGATGTGGATGGCGATTCTTTCCCAATCCCTTGGATAATATGATTTGTTTCAATCAGTTTTATTGATGAAAACCAATGAAATATCAATGAAACAAGGTATAAAACTAGTTTAACGTGATGAAGATGAGTGCTAAATGCTAAAATTATTGATGGAGATGGATGAAATCTATGTTAAATGGAAACAAAGTTTAAAGATGCAAGCCATGGATGTAAAATTATGCTAAAATGGATGCAAACTAAGCTAAAATCGAAGCCATTAATGGATGCTTATGATAATATGGATGAAGATTAATCTAAAATACTAATAAATGCTAAATATGGATGCAAGTGAGTGTGAATTTCAGCAGCATAACTTTTCTATCAAAATATGGATCTATTTCTCTCCAAATAGTGAAGTATTTATAGGAGAGCAAATGAAGAATCAATGGATGAGATCGATGTGATCAATCAATGGTCAATAATGAATCAAGGCTAAAACATGGATCAAGGATTCTCATCAATGGATGAGAATCAAAGATCACATGGATCAAAGAAAGCATCAATGGATGAGAATGATTCAAACAAGCACACTTTGTAACAACTTTCAAAGTTTGTTACAATTTTTTTTTTGGAAAGAATATTCTATTTTTGGAGCCAAATAGAATAATATTCCTTTGGAATATTCTCTATGCAAGTGGATGCATGAGGAAAATTAGCAATTCGTAATTAAAACTATGTTTTAATTGTGCAAGATGGGGAATATGAGGATGCTCATTAAATAATTAGTTTATTTAATGAAAAGAGGATGCAAATGACATTTAATTAAATAATTTAGGATTGTTTAATTAAATGAGAGGAATTCGGAAGTTTTAATTAAATAATTTTATTTATTCAATTAAATAGGATAAGATGTGAGCGTGAAAGGGGGTGAATTAACCTAATTAAATCAATTAGATTAATATATGAAAATTATGCATTTAATTAAAGAACTAGTCTTATTTAATCAAATAGGTGAAAAGATGGTGAAATTTAGGGTGAAATGATGTCAGTGATCAAATTCAAGTGTGTAATACCATTCAAGACATTTTTAAGTGTCTACAATAGTAGTTTTAAATATTTTGTTTAAATGCCTAGAGTTGATTCGTGAAGTAGATTGTACCATTGTCTGCTAGATTTAGAATTTATTTCAAAGTCTCTTGTTACCCTATCTTCTTTTGACTTTTATTTTTAAAAACTAGTTACGAATATCTAAAAGAGCATTGAAATTAATATAAATATGTTGTAGATCTGAAATACAATCTATCTTCTAAATTATTGGAACTATCATTTTCTGATTGCATGTTATTTCCAGTAAGCTTAAAAGGAAAGCCCCTTAAATAAAACATCTTGATAACAAACGTTGTGTTGTCTCAGATGACTAATAAGTAGTTATACATGAACCTTGGAGTAGTTTGATACATTTCAAGAAAATCCATAAACTCTTATTTGCTAGCATGTTGTAAGTGATTTAAACCACCATCAATAGGTACCATGTAGGTGGTTCACCATGAAGGACCTCATTCTTATTTAGGTGTATGAATTAAAATTTTGGATTCTAGGATTGATTTGTTTGATGTGAAGAAATAATTATTACCTAACAAGCAATATTTTAATGGTGAAATGTAATGTTATTATGATGCATATTTGTCAAGGACCAACTATATTTTCATAATTTATTTACATGATGGTAAAATAATAATCATAGATGTTTAGGAGAATTTTAATATTATGTGAATCAATTTGAATGGAATTTTAAGGTCAATATGAAATTATATATGTATTTTATTTTTGTGAATAAATGGATGAGTAGTACATAAATTAAAGCCACAATAACCTTTTGATATTTTATTAAATTAAAAGAAATGAGGATGTGATGTTGGGAGGATTTCAATAAAATGAGAACCTAGAACAATTGACAGTAAAATTGAATTAAGTAATGTTTTTTCTAATTATCTAGAAATAATTACATTAAATTGTGTGCATCAAATGGGATGGTTATAAACCTTGAGAATTATGTTTAATATTTTTAAAAGGGATAAATTATTTTATTTTGATGATTGCATTTAATTAGTTTTGGGAATCAAATTATAAGCTAACATGTGAATTTTTGTGTGTGTTTCCAATTCATTTTCATTAGATAAAATTATAACCAAATGGAAAAAGCATACTCAAGTGTGTTAGAGAAGGATTTATAAGTGAGGCAAGAAAGATCAACTTAAGAGAAAGTTAGATACCCTAGATAAAATCAAAATGTTCAAATACATTACTTAGGTTAGCAAGGAGATCAAATCTTAAAGATGAGAACACACTTAAAAAAAGTTAGTAGGTGATTGAAGGGAGAGTTTAAGCTATCTCCAAACCTATATTTCAACAAGTTCTAGGTATGTGCAGGATCATGATGGGCCAAAACTGGCGATATGTAAGCCAAATGATGGTCCATGTGGTTGATGACTTTTTTTTAACCCAAAATTGATGAAACAAAAAGGGTTTTTAGAGGAGATTCTCAGCTTTCCACCAATATAAAGTATGCTCTACTTTGAATTTAATAAATAATTATTATTCATTTTTTATTAGAATTATGAATAAAGTCTTGATTGATAGGCTGATTGAAAAACATCTATAACTTTCAAATGGTATCATATTTTTTGAATCTGAAACATGTGTCACATTCTATGCTTTGCATACTATAGGATTAAAAAAAAGAAAAATGGATTTCATGAATTTTTGACCAAGTTAAGGTGGTTAGACAGACGAGCTTTTATATTTTTTAAAATTTGTAGTAAAAAAATCATAATTAATTATTTACTTCGAAAAAAATTATAAAAAAATATGCATCACATTGGGACATGAGTCCTATACTTATATATAAAATATTATAAAAAAATATTATCATTTTATTGTGGTTAGGGTGGTCAGACAGACACCTAATCCTTATTTTTACCCTGAAATTTAAATACTACTGCATTGAAATTTCAAATTTTCACCAAATAGATTTAAAAAATAAAAATAAAAGTCTAGTCGTTTAGAAACTAAATTCAATTTTCTATAGATTCTATTTTTACATTTTTTTGAAATAATATAGATAACTTATTCAAATTTTTACGTCAAGTTTTCTAACTAATTTTTTTTGTCTTTTTATTGCCACTTAAGCGCCTGTTTTTTCCATGATGATCTTGCACATACCCTTCTTCTATTTGCATCAAACTCCAATAGTTTTGGTAACTAGATTAATTCAAAAAATTCCCTTGTAATTTTGTTAAAATTGGATCTATTTTGGTAAAGTTTTACTATACTTGCAAATTCTTCTCCTTAATTTTATAATAATAATTCATATTTTTTTAGTGTTTAATATAGTAATAAATTAAAGTATAGGTTGATTCATTTAGATTTGATTCTCAAGACTTATTTTTCACTAAGTATCAAGTTCACATCTCCAAAATTAGAGACTGTCATATGTAACTACAAAATCAAAATTATCAAGGAAAATACCTAGTCTAGGGCGCTAACATCCTAGTCTAGGCATTTTTCACATATTTAGGTTTCATTCATGTGTTTAGGGTCTTCTTAATAAAGAATCATTCAAAAAATGAGCACTTTCTAGGGAGAAAATGGTGATGTACGATTGAGAATAAACATTTAGGGTAGCATTGACACATTCTCCTAGGTTGAAAGGAAAGGTAAAGGCTAAGTATTTTTATAAGGTGCACTAATGGAGTGGAAACTCTAAAGTGAGTTACAAATGAAGCATTAAATTTTAAATTCAACTTTAAGGAGTATAATTTTTTCTGCTATATTTGGCCCCCACATTAGTGGCCATATGCAACTATATATGTGTGTGCAAGTTAAATTGTTAAAAAGTAAATCACATAAATAAAAGGATAAACAATATGACTAGTAGAGGTCATTGAATACTTGTCGAGCAACAAAATGAAGCCCCCGTGAAAGAAAATTGTAAACCATAGTATTAGGATGTGCATCCTATAGAGCCAATTTGTTAAAATATAATAATCATCCTACACATAAAATAAATTTATTAGTCCACAAATTCTAAGTAGATTCAAATTTTAGGGCAGATGTATGCCCCCTTTTCTACTTGCTTTATGAATGCAGAAACAAAGGCGGCAATATACCCTCACCAAATTGATTAGGGTTTTGATGAAAAGGACTTTGGTAGGGTCATGTAAACATAACAACAAGGAAAAATTTTGATATAACTTTAGCAAGGGAGGAACTAGGATTCCAGTGCAATAGATGCCACCAAAATTAAAATTCATAATCCTAAGTTACAATGATTTGAAGATAATATGATATGAATCATATATTGTCAATTTTGACTATAAGTAGTAAATTTTTCACCTTTCTCTATTTATTTTGAATTCTTTAGAACTCGAGAGAATTTTTGAGCTAAGATAAGAATCCCTAGGAGCAAGAATGCCACTATGATGAACGTATCACACACCAAGAATTTAGGCCTTGAGAGAGCACCTTGCACAAGGTGTTTCAACAAAAGAGGTAGGTTGTATTCAAATCACTTTCCACATAGTTATGAGCTTAACTTGTACTATTTTTAATTATTTCAATAAAAATGGGGTGCAACCAATTTTTGTGTCTTATAACCTTGGGGTAACCCCAAAATAACAACACCACCCTAATCCAACATGGGTGTCATAGTCCAACTATGATGCCCCTAACTAGGTACAATATCTTAGAATTTTATAATTGTTAATTTTCTTTAATTTTTCATTCGATGCATGAAAAAATGAGAGATTACTTTTCTCACTAACATGTACCACCATACATGTAGGGGTACCCAAGGGCCACATGACTTCCCATATTAGTGTAGAGTCACTTGCAAGATGTTTGTTTACTTTGGATCTATATCATGCCCACCACGGGTTACCATGATACAGTTTTGATGCCACTCATGGAGCAATGGGAGAACACCTCTACAAGTTCCATGTTTTGACAAGAGAGATTATAGTGAAACTCGAGGATGTGCATCATATTCTAGAGTTACCCATCTAGGGTAGGATTGTGAGCCATGAGGAGTGGAGGACATTATATGATAACTTAGTTGGCTTGTTATATTGTATTGACTAACATATGCCAAAGGATGGAAAGGATATAATATAAATATGATGGTTTCTCTATGGACATCCCCATCATTCATCATATCATTATTGTGAGAAAAACAATGACGAGTTAGCTAGATCGATAAGGGACACACCTTCATGGGGGTCTTGTACACACTTTATGGGAAATGGAGGATCGACATACCATGTTTTCTTTGGAGGAAGAATGCTAGTGTACCTCTACTATGATCTTGGATAATATGTACACTATGAGACATAGAGCCTAATGACATGCACCCTTCTCCAAGTTTTGGTAGTCAAGAACATAACTTGTCTGTGGTCAGTCATATGTTCAATAGAGGTAGCATGGACATATCTTTGAGCCTACTCTTACCCTTTGAAGAGACCATTAAAACATAAAATTTTGGTATATTTTTGCATTACATTTGATTTATTGGATGTTGTGGAAATGATCTAGAGGCCTTTTAGGAAATTTTAAGCATGGAAAAGGAATATATCTAAGGGTAAATAGGTAAATTTGCATCATTAGGGTCCTAAAGGGACATGCAATAATAGGGGTACAAGTAGAATAGTGTATAATTAAAATGAAAATATATCATAAATTGTATGGACTATATTCTGATGAGGTGCATTGTTACCACATAAAAGATGACCCACAAATCTGTTATAGGAAGTGGATAAGTTCCTTTATAGAAGTACTACACACTCAATTATAGTAGCCACATGATAAAAGAGAGGTAGTCAAAGCAAAAATGAAATAACTATAGGGAAGTGACCAACTTAAGACCTTCCTAATGCTATTGGATTTCTTTGTGGTGCAAAGAATATAACTTAAAAATTCTAGATCCCAAGTATGACTCTAAAATTAAATAAGATCATTACTCAAATAATACTCAAATTTAGGTGCTGCTGCAAAATGTAAAAAACCAATAAGACACCATATTTTTATAGCTCAAATAGATCTACATATGTATCCTATCTACAAATTGACTCATTCTCATTATTTGAGAATAATACATAGCTTTAAGGGGGATGATGTTGGTAGATACATAACTTAGCACTCAAATTCTACCACATCTATAAAAAATAATAGACCATAAGGATTACTAGGATAAATAGGAGAACATATGTTTTGGAAGGGGAACATCCTCATTGTAATTATATGTATAAGAGGCTATGATGATTTAGAAATTACAATGTAAGAAGTAAGTTATAAAAAATATATAAGAAGAGCGTAAGATATTATATTTGTTGTAATATGTAACAAGAAATATAATTATAAAGAAAATTTGTGATTATGATGCTTATGGGTATTTAAATTCTATATGATATATTCATAAATCTCTTTTTAGTTTTTGCAAGGTAGTATTCTATAATAAATTTTTTATCATTGTCTTACTATACTTGTGAGGCTATAAATACAATACAAATATTCCTTGGCTAAAAAATATGATATATGATCCCAATTTTCTTGCTAAAATTCCCAATGTTCTTAAGAATTCTAACTATAATCAATAGGTATGAATTCATTCTTTACTTTCATCACCATCCTATCCCATTTTTCTATCTTTTCTTTCCCTCTTCTATTTCTTTTTAATTTTGAATCTATAATTTCTCCACACTCAAAATATTCTTGTAGGCCATTTATCCAATCAATTATTTCTTCAAGATTTTTGATTTCTAAAATAATTCACAATATTAACTATAAGTCTCATTGACCTTTGTGTCAGAATGTTAGTTTTTTTTTTAAACCTATATATTTAGGTTGTGTTTAGATGACAAATATATAGGGAAAGCATAAAATATTGTAGTAGTAAATTACAATTGAATGTAGTATATAACAATGTAAAATACAAGATGGTTTAGATTACTTTAGCTTTGAAATTTAGTTCCAAAATTTGTAGCTATAAAGTTCTCCCTCCCAAATTCTGGCTCTAAACTATTTTTTATGAGTATTTAACTCTAGAAATATTAACCTCAAAGTTTCTAGCTATAAAGTTCCACCTATCAAATTATAGCTCTAAAGTATATTAACTTTATTTTTTATTATTTTGTATAATGCTCAAATATTTAAAAACTCCTCACTATTTCATAATAGTACTCAAATATTTGATATGTCAATTTTCAGTATTAATGAGGGCATAACACTTACTTAATGTGGCCCACTTTTATTAAAAAATATACTGTGCATAAAATTAAAATTTTAAATTAAAAAATAATAATAATTTACTATTTCATAATTAATTCTCAAAATTGACATGTCAATTTTTAACATTAATGATGACCTAACAGTTACTTGATGTGCCTCACCTTTTTTAATGATATAGATGAAAAGCATTAAAGATAAAAAGTTTTTGGAAAAAATAATTTTATTAATTTTCAAATAAGATGTCATATAAAGTGGCGTGGGGTTGCCACCTAAATAGAGCTGTTACTTCTAAACTAAATCCTTTTTTAATAAAACGTTATAAATACTCATGGGATGGGGTCACTCTTTCCTTTTTTTATATATGGAATTTTCGACTATAAAAAGAAACACGCCACCTATGCTTTTATTTATTTATTTGTCACATGAAAATTTCATATAAGGTGGAGGAAAAGCAGTGCTAAGCGTGTACAATTTGTTTTTCTATGGACGCTTGAGGCACTCTTGATTTCCAATACCCCTTTCACAAAAGGAAAAGAGCCACGAGGATTTGAACCATTATAGTGGATAAACATGGAAATAAAATATCAAAGATAGGCATCCTATTGTTGGATAAATTTGAATAAGAAATAAGGCTTGAAGACTACAAAATTGGGCAAGTGGATCTTGGAGTCTAGACAAAAGGATGGAAAAAATCTCTCCAAATATATATATTTGCAATATTCAAAAGGATGTAGAAGGAAGAAAAAAAAAAGAGGAACTAAAGGCCTAGGTAGCTCAATTAACAACTTGTATTAATAATTTGATTAGGTCACTTGATGCTGCGAATCTTGAGTCCATGTTATAGGCTTCTTTGAAAGGTGAGGTTAGATATTTTGAACCAAAGAGATGGATCCCTATAGAACAACAATGGAATCAATATTTTTTTTGAATTTAATACAAATACGGTGCTAAAGGATTTAATGAATTCTTAGATACTTAATTAGTTATGAAGATAGTGCAACTCAATGAATTGAGTTGAGTATTGATGAAGAATTATTAGTTTGGGAGGATTACATCCCAATTTTGTACCAAATAAATGAAAAATCAATGGAGGAACTCTTAAAAGTTGCAATAATTGAAGGATATAAGAATAACCTCCTAGAATGGGTGAGAGAAGCAAGTTTTTGAGTGATGATTTTGAATAAGGAAGAAACCAAGCTGAATAAATATAGAATCCACGTACAGACAAAGCAATGAACATCCTTTGTCAAGTAACTGAAGACTTGGGTTGCACATTTTGGGATACCCTTGTGATGGTGAGAGATCACAACAAGATCGTTGAAGAGTTGCAAGGTCAAATGTAGAGATAGGTGATGTAGGAGGGTATCGATATGATGATGAATGAGAAGGCTAGACTTAAGTCTCTACAAGAAGAATTGGATACCTTCTATGATGATGAATGAGAAGGCTAGACTTAAGTCTCTACAAGAAGAATTGGATACCTTCAAAAATATACAGTAGAAAGTGGAAAAGTCAACATTTGACCTTAGAAGGTGAAAATCCAATATCATAAAGGACCAAAAATGATAAGAGTGAATGATGTCATCCCAACATTCATTGACAGCCCCCTGAAATAGCCAAGGACAAAATATGTTGTGGTTGTTTTCCCTTTTTATTTTTTCAATAAAAATTTGTCATAAAAACCCACATTCGGATACAAAAAAAATTCAACATTGGAATCTTGGCTCACTTCAGTTAGATTTTAGTTTCTTTTAGTGAGTTTTCATTTCTTGAAGTTTAGCATAGTTAACTAAGACTCGAATTGGTAGACAATTTTTTTATTTTATTTAAGTTTTAGTCTACTTTTAGTTGGAACTGAACCACTGGAGGTAGTTCCAGTTAGCTTTTTATTAGATCCACAATTTAAGGAACTTGTATCTCTATATAAATTTGATTCTAGATCATTTCACGGGATTTTATTTTGATGTAATTTTTGTAAGTGAACCTATACATTCTCATCATGTATTTTCCTACTATATAGGAGTGAATTTGTACCCCTTACACAAATTCCCCTTTTACACATCCTCACCTTAGAAAACCAAATCTGAAGGGGAAATTCCACATAAGCTCGTTGTCTTCATTCCACTTGGCATCTATTTTGTGTGTCAGCAAAGGAAAAATTGTTGAGGAAACCCACACAGCATGTCGATGTTTCCATGGCATGCTTACGTCCTTGATAGATTCTCATGGCTAGAACCTATAGAGGTGTTACACTTCTCATTGGAAGTCGACTTGTAATGCCCTATTCGGTTGAACGACTTGAATATGGTCATTTTCTGCACTCTTCCTTCAAATTTACTATGGATTCCTTCATTTGATCCTTCTACAATCTCTCCAAAAATTCAATCCATCTTCTAGCATTCACCTCTTGCATTCTCAAGCACTTTTAGTAGCACTCTTGCACTCCATAGAAACAACTACATCACTCCATCAACTTACTCTAGAGAAATTATGGAACCACACCATTGCAAAAGAGGCTTGACTCCTCTCATTTTCTCTCCCATTTTCCTTAATTTTTGTTGGTAGAGGTGGTAAAATCTCTACTCTTCTCCTCTATTTTTGGTTGAGTAAGCACATTTAGCATTTTGTAGTGTTTTAGTGTTCTTTGCTTCATTCCATTCTTTACCATATTATTTCCCTATCGTTGCAAACTTGGTTGTTCGTGGAGATGGAAACACCAAAATGGGGGTCTGACTGAGGAAGACCCCTATACACCCCCCCAAAAAATTTCCTCTTTATTCTATGTAGGTGGACATGCTTCTTGGAGCTAGCTGGCGAACAAGATTTTCTATGAGATCATTTTTGTCACCTTAACATTAATTTACTTTCTTTATCATATTCATTTATACATTTCTTAATTCATAGTGCTATTTTGTTCCCCTAAAAACCATTAACTAGGCTGATAGACCATTTTTTAGTGCTCAACCTTGTCTTTTTGGTCCTCTAGTCATAGAGACTCCAACGCACTTGAGAGATGCCAGTGTATTGCACTTTCATCCCAAAACTGCACATTTATCCTCAGGTAGAGAGTTATCTAAGACATAGAGTTTAACCTGAAAACTAACTCGCCTAGCCCCATTTTGAGTCTAGGGTCTATAGAGTGATCGAAGGACCTTATAGTCCTCATCATTCTTATCCTGCATATCCTAACACTCCTTTAAGCTAAGGTAAATTAGGGTGCCTTTTTCTCTCAGTCCTCCATGACCTAGGGCCTTGACATGGTTAGTCCCCCTCTCTTACATATTTGGTGAGCCCGATGTGAACCAATGTATAATCATTTGTTAGTGTTTAGCTTTTCCCTTGTACCCTCTAATCATTGTACCCCTGAGTGTTGTGAAGGTTTATGAGAATTACAACCCAGTCCACAACCTTCAGGTATATTGTTAGGAAAATCTTATGACACTTTTGATAGAGAAGATGAAGGTCACTTCTAATTTCTCTACAAGTATTTTCTCTAGTTTTGGGGTTGGCCTTTCTACTCAAGAGCAGGCATCATGGGCCGAGTCAAGATTCTTTGAAGAAACTAATTGTGTCCCTACTCCTCCTACGTGTCCCACATCATCATCCATAGACAAGCATGAAGTTGTCTGTATCCCTTCTGATTATGTCATAGTCTTAGCAAAGGGTTGGGTTCTTTGGAGAATCGCCTGGAGAAAAACCCGAAGCTGGCTAAGGTTGCTAAGGTAATCAGCGAAATAAAATACATGTTAGGAAAAGATCAAACATGTCTAGAAATCTTGGCTAGTCTCACTAGTTTTATCAAAGTGTGTGCCCCTTCGAACCATAGTAACATAATATGAGGTGGCCCCTTCGAATAACATGAGAGACAGTTATGAGTGTTGATGCCTCCCACATCTGCGTAGATGGATGACACGGTCCCTTCAATCATTATACTCATTGCTTCCAAATGTTTCAAAACAATCAAAGTAAACAAGACCCTTTTGGGTTTTCACTTCGCACCTCCTATCCCTTCCAGCAATGGAGGATTTGGTGGGATGATTGGTGGAGGATTTGGTGGTGGTAGCTTCGGTGGTACTGGCGGAAATGGTTCTTGTAGAGGTCATGGTGGTGGTTTTAGAAGTGGCGGTGGCTTTGGTTGAGGTCACACTTGTGGCGGTGGCATCGATGGCGGCTCCAGTGGTAGTCATGATGGTGGTTCTAGTGGTGGCTATGGTGGTGGTTCCACTTGTCGTATATCTTCTAATGACCTAATTTTGAACACCCTTCTTCAAAATATGGGGAAGATCCATAACCGGTTGGCGAATCTTTCCCAACCTTCTACCCAACCTATCTTCTAGCCCTTTTTCCAACATAGCCCATTGTCAGTAGCGATCCTAAAAACTCCTTTCCCACAAGGGATGGAGATTCCTAAATTCAAGAAATATGGTGGAAAAGGGGACTCGCAAACACATGTGTCCACTTTTAATGCCTTATGCACAAACTTCATCCATCACGATGTGTTGATGGCAAAACTATTTCCTAAATCTCTCAAGGATACAACACTCGAGTGGTAATGTTCCTTTCCTAAAAATTTCATCTTCATGTTCAATCAGCTTGTGAACCAGTTTCTATGATAGTTCCAAGCCAGCATTGTACCTAAGATGACCTTTTATGACCTTGTCTGGTGTAAACAAGGAGATAATGAGAATATTACTGCTTTTATAGCATGATATCAAGCACTCTATTCACAAATCTCATACACGTTACCTGATTCTAAGGTGCAAAAGGTATTCATAGGGAACTTACAGAGGCCTTGGCAAGAAAAGTTTTCCCTTATGAAATACCCTTCTTTCGTTCATTTGTGTGCAACCCTACAAGAGTATTAGAATATGGTGGTTGAGTCTAGGGGACCTTCCTCATGCTCCCATCTTGAAGAGAAGTCCATTGTGTCAATCTCTAGAAAAGGAAAATTCATTGTGAATGTAGTGGCTATTCTGGATGACAACGACTTCAGACACAACTAAAAGTTCAATAAGTTATTAGAATCTTATTCCTCCATATTGTAAAAATTGTTGAAGGATAAAGGTATGTGCAGGATCATGATGGGCCAAAAAGTGGTGATATGTAAGTGATATGATGGCCCATGTGGCTAATGACTTTTTTTATCCAAAATTGATGAAATGAAAAGGGGTTTTAAAGGAGATTCTCAGCTTTCTACCAATATTAATTATTTTTTACTTTGAGTTTAATAAATTATTATTATTCATTTTCTATTTGAATTACAACTATCTCCTGATTGATAGGCTGATTGAAAAACATCTATAGCTTTCAAATTCTATCACATTTTTTGAATTTGAAACATGTGTCACATTCTATGCTTCACATAGTATAGGATTAAAAATTGAATTTCATCAAGTTTGAAACAAGTTAATGTGGTTAGACATACAAGTTTTTATATATTTTTAAAAGTTTTAATAAAAAATTCATAATTAATTATTTACTCAAAAAAATTAGAAAAAAATATGCATCACATTAAGACATGAGTCCTCTACTTAGACCTAAAATCTTATAAAAAATTATTATCATTTTATTGTGGTTAGGCTGGTCAGACAAACACCTACTTCTTTTTTTTTCTCTGAAATTTAAATACTATTGCATCAAAATTTCAAATTTTCACTAAATAGATTTTTTTTAAATAAACCTAGTTGTTTAGAAACTAAATTCAATTTTCTATAGATTTTATTCTTACATTTTTTTAAAATAATAAAGATAACTTATATAAATTTTTACGTCAAGTTTCCCAACTTTGATTTTCTAAATTTTCATCACCACTTAAGGGCCTGTTTTTTCCATGATGATCCTGCACATACCCATAAGATCGTAAACATGCCAAGTCCTAAACCCATTAGGGAACCTTACCCTAGTTGGTATGAAGCAAATACCTATTGTCAATACCATCGAGTTAACGAACATGATACCGTTGCATGCGCCTGCATCATGAGATACAGGATCACATTGAGGATGGTACTATTCATCTCAATGGAAGCAAGAAAAATGCAAATAAATTTGTGGTGAAGGCTAATAGTGAATTGCAGATACACACGAACCTATTGTCATCACTCTGCTAACATGATTTTCGATCCCTCTGATTCTATTATTGAGCTTGAAGCATATGTTAACATGGTTACTGTTACTCCTCCTTTTCTTAAGACTGGTTCATCAGATATAACATTCACTTCACAAGACTTACCAACAAATGAAAAACCTTCTCTGCTTTACATTCTCACTCACCTCAATGCCAACATTGTGACAGGAGTCTTAGTCAACCACGCAAGTAGAGTGAATGTCATCATGAAGGAGACTCTATTGTTGAACTCCCTGTAAAGAGGGGAATATGAAAAAATAAAGGCCATCATCCATACGCATGATGGCCTTTCTCTCAAATGATATGTCTCAATAACCTTGTCCACCCTAATTGGACCTAAGGTTGTTGAAAGGATTTTTTATGTTATTCCTTAGTCAAGCCTATTCAAGGTGAAGCCAGGTATACCTTGGCTAGCTTCCATGAATGGGATCGCCTCTGTGATTCATAAATGTTTAAAGTTTTCCCATGAAGGTGTTCTGGCCATAGTGCATGACTTTGGATACTATCCCATGGTGTCCTACAAGGGATATTCATTGGATCACTTTTGGCTTACCCCAATTGGTCTGCGTCCTCAAAGAATGAACCTACTTTATAAGAATTACATAAAGTATAAAACTAGGGGCAAGGGATAGCTGAAATTGACCCTTCCTATAGCATAGTAGCCAACTGCCTCCTCTTCCTCTAAGGGAAAGGAGAAGCTTTCTCCTTCTTGAGCTACCTCGTTCACTCCCCTTTCATTGGAGGAGTATTAGATGAATATCCATGGCCTTTACCCATCAAGTCTAATGGTGCCTGATTGGCGAAGACCCAAGATCAAGATATCGGATCTCCCTACCGAGCCTCTTGGGCCTTGGTATTATTTGTATGGTAGGAAGAAAGGCTCTCAAAGATAATTTTATTTATGAACTTCTACTGTTTTCACTCCTAAAGAAGTGAATAGGAAAAGGCCTACTATCGAGGCGTTAGTGCTGACTCCTCCTACTATCTTTGAACCTGTCCCCCCTTCTCCCATTCAGGAGTTTGTACCTCCATTAGAAATAGTTGTGGAGGACACTCACATGGCTGACTATAAGCCTTTCAAATGTTCCTTTGCAACCTCTGACCTGTAGTTCAAAGAGTCATACAAATTACCTTGTGCGTGAGCACAAGTGCTAATGAAAAGATCTCTTGGTTGATCATGCCACCTTAAAGAGGAAGGAAGAGGAGATGACCACCCCTATATCCGGACCTCTTGCCACATCCTCCTCTCTCCTCCCCATTGTTTTTGTTCAAACTAGCTCCATTTCACTTTCAACTTATGTTGCGAGTTAAAATGTGCCTAACCCTAGAAAGGTGCAGGTGTTCATCCCATCCTCGATGGAGCTACCTTTGCTGACATCCATTCCGGATGTCTTGCCTTTCTCGAATCCCATAGTTATGACTAACACCTCATTCATATCTATTGCGGTTCTTTCCTCCTCTTCCTCTTCCCTTCTTGCCTCATTTCTCGAAAGTTCACCTCCCCAACGAAGAAAAAGGTAGAGAGTGGTCCTTCCAAAAAGGGAGGACATAAGAGGACTCACCTTCTCTGAAGGGTGGCCCTACACTGACTTGTTTAGTCCTAGTGACAAAACCAATCCTAGCCTCTCCTGAGTGTGTCACTGCTCCTAAATCACTTGGTGAGCTTAGCAGTGAACCTTGGGCACAATATTCTCTGTCCATCGAGGTAAAAGATGTCACTCCTGTTAAGTGCATGTTTAACTCGGTGGATGAAGTTCTGACATTGTCAACATTTTTTGTAAATTCATTTACCTTAGACCCACAAGAGTTGAGTGATGGAGACCTTGCAAGTCCTTCTTCCTTAGCCGTCGTTGCAAGAGGCATTCCACCATTGCAAGCTCATCCTCCTTCCCCCTACGATGTTCTAGTGTGGGAAGATGATGACCTCTTGGTTCATCAGTGTTAAAGCGAGGCCTCTTCTTTATCTTTGGATTACATGTGTGTGTGTTGTGATGTGTTCCCTTGTAATCGTGTTATGTGTGCTTAGATGACCCTCATCACCCCTATTGGTGCTTGGATACAGGCATGGCATGGTGTTTTTGTTGTAAACCATTTTCTATTTGTATCATCATTCTTCCATGTTTGTGATTGATTTTTGGTAAATTAGGGATGATGCAAATTATTGGGGGAATTTAGGCTTCCTTTCCATGTTGACCCAATTTTTTATTTTTACTTTGTCTTCTCATGCATTCTTCACACAACTTAATATAGTAGGGGGTTGATGATAGTTCATTTATATACTATTAAATACTTATATATATTTATGAGCAGTTTCAACCCCAAAATATCAAGCTACCCTTGTACCCTTTGTCCATGTTCTCTTTCCATTTTGTTTTTCCTTTACCTCTCTCTCTTCTTTTCTTCAGTTGTCCTTCTCATGTGTGACAACACCACCCCTACCTCACTTGGATCTTCAGAAAATGCATTTGTTATCAACAAATCTTTTCTTAATAATTTTCACACATCTCTTTGTAAGAATTGCATTCTTAACTCAAAACCCTAATGGAACATGTTTCCTTCATCACGGGTTCATAAAGTAAGAACTTGAGAACCTTCCTCGAAAGCGGGAACAACTTTGATCTTCCCCTCGCATGGGGACATATACTTCCTTTTAAATTCCTTGATAAAGTGAACATCTTTCAAAAGGATTCCTTGATGATGAATTGATTCGAAAAAGAGGGCACCATCTTTTCAATGACGCGCCCCTTGAGTGGACCCCCTTTCTTACGTTGGGTTCCTAAGGGACCACCTTTGGAATTTTTATCTCATATCTTTGTGTCTAGCTTGGGGATAGCCTGACTAGACCTATTTCATATCTTGGCTTCTAGCTTGGGGGCAGCCTAACTAGACCTATTTCATGTCTTTGGATCTAGCTTGGGGGCAACCCAACTAGACCTATTTCATATCTTTATGTCTAGCTTCGCAATAGTCTGACTAGGCCTCACTTTTCAAACAATGCATCTCTTTAGTGGACACCTCTTCCTTGTGTTTCAACAGATGAATAACTATTGGGGACACCCATGCAGCATGTAGAAATATGTGTGGTGCACTTACGTCCCTGACAAATTCACATGGTCAAAGCCTATAGAGGCATTACATTTCTCATTGGAAGTTGACTTGTAACACCCTCTTCAGCCGACTAACCTAAATATGGTTGTTTTCTTCACTCTTTCCTTCAAATTCACTATGGATTCCTTCATTTGATTCTTCTACAATCTCTCCAAGCATTCAATCTATTTTATTGCATTCACCTCTTGCATTCTCAAGCACTTTTAGCTGCAGTCTTGCACTCCATAGCAACAACTACATCACCCCATCAACTTAGTAGAGAAAGTGTAGAACAAATCCATTGTAGTAGAGGCTTGAGTCCTTTCATTTTCTCCCCCACTTTCCTTGATTTCTCTTGGTGGAGGTGGTAATATTTCTACTCCTCTCCCCTATTATTTGGTTGAGTAAGAACATTTATTGTTTTGTAGTGTTTTAGTGTTCTTTGCTTCATTCCCATATTTACCATATTATTTCTCTATTGTTGCAAACTTGGATGTCTGTGGAGGTGGAAACACCAAAATGAGGGTCTGATTGAGGTATACCCCTATAAAACTCCCCAAAAATTTCCTCTCTATTGTGTGTAGGTGGACATGCTTCCTGGAGCTAGCTAGCGAGCATTGTAAGATCATTCTTGTCACCTTAACATTAATCTACTTGCTTTATCACATTTTTTTATACATTTCTTACTTCATAGTGCTATTTTGTTCCCCTAAAAACCATTAGCTAGGTCGTTAGTCCGTTTTCCAGTGTTCAGCCTTGTCTTTTTGGTCATTTGGTTGTATAGATGCCAACACACCGTGTTGCTGTCCCAAAACCGTGCTTTTTTCCTCAGGTAGAGAGTTGTATGAGAGGTAGTGTTGAACCCAAAAATTGACTCGCCTAGCCCCATTTCGAGTCATAGGTCTGCAGAGTGATCATAGGACCATATGGTCCTCATCATTTTCATCTCGCATATCCTGACACTCCCTTAAGTTGAGGTAAGTTAGGGAAGCCTTCGTCTCCCAACCCTTTGTCACATGGGGCCTTGACATGGTTAGTCCACCTCTCTTACACCTACTAACTCTGTGAAATCTAGAATTTTTGATAAATCAAAGGATTATGCTTGTTTCTAATGCATTTCAATATAGTATCATGGTGATGGTATGAATGTTTATTACAATCTAAATAGGCCAAACATTTAAATCTTATGAGTCATTCTAGAATTAGGTAAGGTTTTGTCTCAAATTTGTGCATGCTTGATGGCATTTTTATTTGATAAAACTTGAAAATCTTATGTGTTACTATACTGCTTTAAAATATTGTATTAATATTAATAATAAATGTGTGAATTCATATTTATTTTACTAGTTCTGAACAAATTCATATTATGAGCTAAATATGTTAAATCAAGATGAATTTAAACCATATTTAATCCCCTAAGCAATGATCCCAATGAGATATTTGAAATTGCAAAGACTAAGAACCCATTAAACTAATCATGAAAAACACAAAAGATAAAGGAAACCTATTATAAGACCTCAAATATTATCCCATAGGAGGGGTGGTGTTGCATTGATGTGGATGGTGACCCTTTCCCAATCCCTTGGATAATAAAATTTGTTCCAATTAGTTTTATTGATGAAAACCGATGAAACTGATGAAATATGAATGAAACAAGGTATAAAACTAGTTTAACGTGATGAAGATGAGTGATAAATGCTAAAGTTCTTGATGGAGATGGATGAAATATATGCTAAATGAAAACAAAGTTCAAATATGCAAGCCATGGATGTAAACTTATGCTAAAATGGATGCAAACTAAACTAAAATCGAAGCCATTAATGGATGCTTATGATAATATGGATGAATATTAATCTAAAATGCTAATAAATGCTAAATATGGATGGAAGTGAGTATGAATTTCAAAAACATAACTTTTCTATCAAAATATGGATCTATTTCTCTCCAAATAGTGAAGTATTTATAGGAGAGCAAATGAATAATCAATGGATGAGATCGATGTGATCAATCAATGGTAAAAAATGAATCAAGGCTAAAACATGGATCAAGTATTTTCATTAATGGATGAGAATAAAATATCACATGGATCAAATAAAGCATCAATGGATGAGAATTATTCAAACAAACACACTTTGTAAAAACTTTCAAACTTTGTTACAATTTTTTTTTGAAAGAATATTCCATTTTTGTAGCCAAATAGAATAATATTCCTTTAGAATATTCTCTATGCAAGTGGATGCATGAGGAAAATTAGCAATTTGTAATTACAACTATGTTTTAATTTTGCAAGATGGGGAATATGAGGATGCTCATTAAATAATTAGGAAGTTTTAATTAAATAATTTGATTTATTCAATTAAATAGGATGAGAGGTGAGGGTGAAAGGGGGTGCATTAACCTAATTAAATCAATTAGATTAATAGATGAAAATTATGCATTTAATTAAAGAACTAGTCCTATTTAATCAAATAGGCAAAAAGATGATGAAATTCAGGGTGAAATGATGTTAGTGATCAAATTCAAGTATGTAATACCATTCAAGACATTATTAAGTGTCTACAATAGTAGTTTTAAATATTTTGTTTAAATGCCTAGAGTTGATTGGTGAAGTAGATTGTACCATTGTCTATTAGATATAGAATTTATTTCAAAGTCTCTTGTTACCCTATCTTCTTTTGACTTTTATTTTTAAAAACTAGTTACGAATATCTAAAAGAGCATTGAAATTAATATAAATATGTTGTAGATCTGAAATACAATCTATCTTCTAAATTATTGGAACTATCATTTTCTGATTGAATGTAATTTCAAGTAAGCTTAAAAGGAAAGCCCCTTATAAAACATGTTAACAAACATCGTGTTGTCTTAGATGACTAAGAACTAGTTATACATGAACCTTGGAGTAGTTTTATACTTTTAAAGACAAGCTATAAACCCTTTTTTCTTAGCATTTTGTAAGTGATTTAAACCACCATCAATAGGTACCGTGTAGGTGGTTCACCATGAAGTTCCTTGTTCTTAATTACCTGTGTATGAATTAAAATTTTGGATTCTAATATTGATTTGTTTGATGTGAAGAACTCATGATTACCTAACAAGCAATATTTTAGTGGTGAAATGTAATGTTATTATGATGCATATTTGTAAAGGACCAACTATATTTTCATAACTTACCTACATGATGGTAAAATAAGAATCATAGATGTTTAGGAGAATTTTAATATTATGCGAATCAATTTGATTGGAGTTTTAAGGTGAATATGAAATGAATATGTATTTTATTTTTGTGAATAAACATGGATGAGTATTACATAAATTCAAGCCACATTAACCTTTTGATATTTTATTAAATTAAAAGAAATGGGGATGTGATGTTTGGAGGATTTCAATAAAATGAGAACCTAGAACAATTGACAGTAAAATTGGTTTAAGTAATGTTTTTTGTGATTA
Source organism: Sequoiadendron giganteum (assembly GCA_007115665.2). Lineage (NCBI taxonomy): Eukaryota > Viridiplantae > Streptophyta > Pinopsida > Cupressales > Cupressaceae > Sequoiadendron > Sequoiadendron giganteum. Next base: position 348,286,552 of record CM021106.1, on the reverse strand, counting down.
TCTAGAAATAATTAAATGAAATTGTGTGCATCAAGTGGGATGGTTATAAACCTTGAGAATTATGTTTAATTTTTTAGAAAGGGATAAATGATTTTATTTTGATGATAGCATTTAATTAGTTTTGGGAATCAAATTATAAGCTAACATGTGAATGATTGTGTGTGTTTCCAATTCATTTTCATTGGCTAAAATTAAAACCAAATGAAAAAATATATACTCAAGTGTGTTAGAGAAGGATTTATAAGTGAGGCAAGAAAGATAAACTGAACACAAAGTTAGATACCCTACATAAAATTAAAATGTTCAAATACATTACTTAGGGTAGCAAGGAGATCAAATCTTAAAGACGAGAACACACTTAAAACAAGTCATTAGGTGATTGAAGGGAGACTTTAAGCTATCTCCAAACCTATATTTCAACAAGTTCTTCTATTTGCATCAAACTCCAATAATTTTGGTAACTAGATTAATTGAAAAAATTCCCTTGTAATTTTGTTAAAATTGGATCTATTGTGGTAAAGTTTTACTATACTTGTAAATTCTTCTCCTTAATTTTATAATAATAATTCATATTTTTATAGTGTTTAATATAGTAATAAATTAATGTATAGGTTGATTCATTTAGATTTGATTCTCAAGACTTATTTGTCGCTAAGTATCAAGTTCACATCTCCAAAATTAGAGACTGACATATGTAACTAGAAAATCAAAATTATCAAGGAAAATACCTAGTCTAGGGCGCTAACATCCTAGTCTACGCATTTTTCGCATATTTAGGTTTCATTCATATGTTTAGGGTCTTCTTAATAAAGAATCATTCAAAAAATGAGAACTTTCTAGGGATAAAATGGTGATGTATGATTGAGAATAATTTTTTTAGGGTAGCATTGACACTTTCTCCTAGGTTGAAAGGAAAGGTAAAGGCTAAGTATTTTTATAAAGTGCACTAATGGAGTGGACACTCTAAAGTGAGTTCCAAATAAAGCATGAAATTTTAAATTCAACTTTAAGGAGTATAATTTATTCTGCTATATTTGGCCCCCACATTAGTGCCCATATGCAACTATATATGTATGCAAGCTAAATTGTTAAAAAGTAAATCACATCAATAAAAGGGTAAACAAGATGACTATGTAGAGGACATTGAATACTTGTTGAGCAAAAAAATGAAGCCCCTAGAAAATAAAACTTTAAACCATAGTATTAGGATGTGCATCCTATAGAGTCAATTTGTTATAAAATAAAAATCATCCTACACATAAAATAAATTTATTAGTCCAAAAATTCTAAGTAGATTCAAATTTTAGGGCAGATGTATGCCCCCTTTTCTACTTGCTTTATGAATGTAGAAACAAGGTGGAAATATACCCTCACCAAATTGATTAGGGTTTTGATGAAAAAGCCTTTGGTAGGGTCATGTAAACATAACAACAAGGAAAAAGTTTCATATAACTTTAACAAAGGAAGAACTAGGATTCCAATGCAATAGATGGAACCAAAATTAAAGTTCACAATCCTAAGATGCAATGATTTGAGGAGAATATGATATGAATCATATATTGTAAATTTTGACTATAAGTAATAAATTTTTCACCTTTCTATATTTATTTTGAATCTTTAGAACTTGAGAGAAATGTTGAGCTAAGATAAGAATCCCTAGGAGCAAGAATGCCACAATGATAAACGTATCACACACCAATAATTGAGGCCTTGAGCGAGCACCTTGCACAAGGTGTTTCAACAAAAGAGGTAGGTTGTGTTCAAATCACTTTCCACGTAGTCATGAGCTTAACTTGTACTTTTTTTAATGATTTCAATAAAAATGGGGTGCAACCAATTTTCGTGTCTTATAACCTTGGGGGCACCCCTAACTAGCAACATCACCCTAATTCAACATGGGTGCCATAGTCCAACTATGATGCCCCTAACTAGGTACAATATCTTAGAATTTTATAATTGTTAATTTTCTTTAATTTTTCATTTAATGCATGAAAACATGAGAGATTACTTTGCTCTCTAACATGTACCACCATACATGTAGGAGTACCCAAGGGCCACATGAATTCCCATAGTAGTGCAGAGTCACTTGCGAGATGTTCTTTTACTTTGGATCTATATCATGCCCACCATGGGTTACCATGATACAATGTTGATGCCATCATGGAGCAATGGGAGAACACCTCTACAAGTTCCATTTTTTGAAAAGAGAGATGATAGTGAAACTTGAGGATGTGTGTCATATTCTACACTCACCCATCTAAGGTAGGATTGTGAGCCATGAGGAGTGGAGGATAGTATATGATATCCTAGTTAGCTTGTAATATTGTATTGGCTAACATATGCCAAAGGATAGCAAAGATAGAATATAAATATGATGGATTCTTTATGGACATCCCCATCATTCATCATATCATTATTGTGAGCAAAACACTCACGAGTTAACTAGATGGATAAGGGACACACCTTCATGGGGGTCTTGTACACACTTTACGGGAAATGGAGGATCGACATACCATATTTTCTTGGGAGGAAGCATGCTAGCATACCTCTACTATGATCTTGGATAGTATGTACACTATGAGACATAGAGCCTAACGACATGCACCCTTCTCCAAGTTTGGGTAGTCAGGCACATAACTTGTCTGTGGTCAGTAAGATGTTCAATAGAGGTAGCATGGACATATCTTTAAGCCTACTCTTGTCCTTTGAAGAGACCATTAAAACATAAGAGATTTGTATATTTGTGCATTACATTTGATTTATTGGATGTTGTGGACATGATCTAGAGGCGTTATAGGAAAATTTAGGCATGGAAAAGGAATATATCTGAGGGTAAATAGGTAAATTTGCATCATTAGGGTCTTCAAGGGACATGCAACAATAGGGGTACAAGTAGAATAGTGTATAATTAAACTAAAAATATATCATAAACTGTATGAACTATATTCTGATGAGGTACATTGTTACTAGATACAAGATGACCCACAAATTTGTTATAGGAAGTGGATAGGTTCCTTTATAGAAGCACTACACACTCAATTACAATAGCCACATGATAAAAGAGAGGTAGTCAAAGCACAAATGAAATAACTATAGGGAAGTGGCCAACTTAAGACCTTCCCATGCTATTGGATCTCTTTGTGGTGCAAAGAATATAACTTAAAAATTCTAGATCCCAAGTATGATTCTAAAATTAAATAAGATTGTTACTCAAATAATCCTCAAATATAGGTATTGCAAAATGTTAAGAACCAATAAGACACCATATTTTTATAGCTTAAATAGATCTACATATATATCCTATCTACAAATTGACTCATTCTCATTTTTTAGGATAATACATAGCTTTAAGGGGGATGATGTTTGTAGAAGAAAAAGCATGTACATAACTTCGCACACAAATTCTACCACATCTATAAAAAAGTATGGACCATAAGGATTACTAGGATAAATAGGAGAACATACGTTTTGGAAGGGGAACATCCTCATTGTAATTATATGTATAAGAGGCTATGATGATGTAGAAATTATAATGTAAGAAGTAAGTTACAAAAATATATAAGAAGAGTGTAAGATATTATATCTGTTGTTATATCTAACAAGAAATATAATTATAAAGAAAATTTGTGATTATGATGCTTATGGGTATTTAAATTCTATATGATATATTTAGAAATCTCTATTCAGTTTTTGCAAGGTAGTATTCTATAATTTTTTTTTTTATCATTGTCCTACCATACTTGTGGGGCTATAAATACAATACAAATATTCCTTGGCTAAAAAATATGGTATATGATCCCAATTTTCTTGCTAACATTTCCAATGTTCTTAATAATTCTAACTATAATCAATAGGTATGAATTCATTCTTTACTTTCGTCACCATCCTATCCCATTTTTCTATCTTTTCTTCCCCTCTTCTATTTCTTTTTAATTTAGAATCTATAATTTCTTCACACTCAAAATATTCTTCTAGACTATTTATCCAATCAATTATTTCTTCAAGATTTTTAATTTCTAAAATAATTCACAATATTAAATCTAAGTCTCATTGACCTTTGTCTCAAAATGTTAATTGTTTTTAAACCTATATATTTAGGTTGTGTTTAGATGACAAATATATAAGGAAAGCATAAAATATTGTAGTAGTAAATTGCAATTGATTGTAGTATATAATAATGTAATATACAAGATGATTTAGATTACTTTAATTTTGAAATTTACCTCCAAAATTCCTAACTATAAAGTTCTCCCTCCCAAGTTCTTGCTCTAAACTATTTTTTATGAGTATTTAGCTCTAGAAATATTAACCTCAAAGTTTCTAGCTATAAAGTTGCACCTATCAAATTATAGCTCTAAAGTATATTAACTTTATTCTTTATTGTTTTGTATAATGCTCAAATATTTAAAAATTCCTCACTCTTTCATAATATTACTCAAATATATGATATATCATTACTCAAATATATGATATGTCAATTTTCAGCATTAATGATGATATAACACAAACTTAATGTGACCCACTTTTATTAAAAAATATACTCTACATAACATTAAAAATAGAAGTTAAAAAATAATAATAATTTACTATTTCATAATTAATTTTCAATTTGACATGTCAATTTTCAACATTAATGATGACATAACATTTATTTAATGTACCACCTTTTTTAATGATATACTTGAAAAGCATTAAAGATAGAAAGTTTTTGTTTTTGGAAAAAATAATTTTATTAATTTTCAAATAAGATGTGATATAAAGTGGCGTGGGGTTGCCACCTAAATAGAACTGTTACTTCTAAACTAAATCCTTTTTTAATAAAACGTTACAAATACTCGTGGAATGGGGTCACTCTTACCTTTTTAATTTATATATATGGAAATTTTGACTATAAAAAAGAGAGGCGCCACCATGATACAAAGCTTTATTTCTCACATGAAAATTTCATATAACGTGGAGGAAAAGCAGTACTAAGCGTGTGCAATTTTGTTTTCTAAGGACGCTTGAGGCACTCTTTCATTTTATATATTTAACGTCATTTCCTTAAGAGAATATATGAAGACTATGGTATGGTGAGAAATATATATTATAACAAGTGGTAAAGTAATAATGGGTGGTAAAGTAATAATGGGTGAAGTTATTAATATGTATTATTTTATTCTTTATGATAAGCTTTTGCCATACATAAATTGTTTTTTAAACTAGATCCAAACGGTTGTCTATCAGATTGGGAGTATTCTATATTTTTATCATATTATATTTAGATTAGGTTTGATTTGGATTTTCTAATCTCAATAAATTTTAAAAGAATATTGTTTTATATATATTTGTAGGTCGTTATATATAGTCAATAGAGGAAGATATTTGTTAGTGCATTATTTTATTTTACATTTTATTTATTGCAAATTTGTGTAGTTGTAATAGTTACATGTATGCAAAAGTTTATCTAGATGTTTTTATCCCCTTAGTGGATTTGTACATTGTAGATGAGGATTATTAATAGTTATAGGTTTGAGAAATTTTTTGTATGATTATGGATAGATGATAATTGATTTTTTCTAAGTGTGGATATGGTTGTGGCTTACATATTGAGGCTAAAATATGTAGATATGACACTTGAAAAATGATCTAATATTTATAATAGGGTGGATTTTTTAGATCGTATGTCTATCACATTGCATTTGAGGCTACTTTTCTTAGAGTTGATCTCTTAAAATAATTTGTAATACTTTAATGATTGAAATAAGAGTAGAATAGGCAACAAAAAGGTGAAAATTTGATTGAAAGAGGTGAATACTAACTTTCCTATGTTACAAAAGGTTATATATGTAGGTTTTTTATATCAAAAAAAGGAATGTGGGTGGTTAAAGCCTATGCCTTTCTATGATTCCTTGTCTCATCTAACCTAAACTATTACAAGGCAACAATTCTTATAAGACTTTCTCTTATTTTAATAGTAACATATGTTGTAATGTTAAATAAAAGATATTGAATGTAGAGATCCATGTATGGTTGAACATCTTCACGTATTTCTAGGTTTACTTAGGAAGTAATCATGCTATAAGTATTTTTAAAGCTACATTTGATGATTTGTTGCTATGTAAATTAGTTGGCTTATATAGAGATTCTAAAACTATCCAAATTCTTTGGAATTTATGTTTTCTTCATTTCATATAGTTCTACCTTGTTGAATGGTGGAAATTTGTGGTATGTTAAAGTATATATACCTTTAATTAGTAAAATATTATAATTGTTTGTAATAAATCAATGTGTATGCTTGTCAAATATGAATATAATTAATTTTTTTCAAGTTGTAAAGTATTCCTATTGTTTATAGGGGGAATATAGGGTTTGCATCAAAATGAATTGATCAAGATGATGAACCACTAATTCTCACCCTAAAACATGGAATTATGTGTATGATATGATGTAAATAATACTCAGAAATCAATCCTAACTATTATAGCCAAAATACAGGAAGTTTTGAGAGGCTCAAATTGTGTGTACCTAGTTGCAAGAAGGTTGTTTTTAGGTAACAAAGGACTCATTTTCCTTTACTTGTGAATTGGTCCTAGTTAGGGTTTCTGAAAACTAATATCTAGGTTATGTTCTTCAAGATGTGTACTCCTCGATGATCAACTCCCAAAAACCTAAAATAAATTATGTAGCTTCATTTTCATGTTCTTGCAATTATGTAGGTGACAACTTTGATAATTTTACTTCAAAATTGTTCTCCACTTGATCTTCAACCTATAAATTTTAAAATACACATTCAAGAGGATAAAAACTTGTGGATTTTTAAAGGATAGGGGTTCTGCCTAGGTCAAACCCCTTTGAGGTAATTAAACCTTGTCATGAAATAATGAAATAGAAGCATGAAACATGAAATATGAAATGTTGATATCTTGGAAGTTGTGTTGGAACATGTAAATCTACAAACTAGCATGAAGTGGCCATGTAGAATGTAGATCTTTATCTCAAATTATATGTGAATTAATGCTTGTTGATAGATCTCCAATGCTACACCAACAAACTAAGCTCAACAACATGTATGATGCACTATTCCTTTGACATGATGATATGATCTTGAATTCTCACAATAATACTTCACTAATCTTCCCTTGAATGCCTTTGAAATGCTCTTGTGAAATGTTAGGACACTCTCTTGAAAATATTAGATTGCTTAGATGAAACTATGTGAATTAACCTTATATTTATACTAAATCTAAGAATTAACCTTGAAACTCAAATAACCCAAGTTGAAATCAAATCTAGAATTGAAAAACATTAAAATCTTGCCACAAATAATTTTAAAAAGGGGTGTCCTATGTGAGGAGGACCCATTTTCTACTAAAGGTGAATGGGTCCTAGCAGAACATTCTAGGACCATGCTTTGAGGGGATGAAATAACATCAAAAACCCCTTTCAAAAATGCCAAGAAATGGTTGTCCTATGTTATGAGGACCCATTCACCATTAAAGGTGAATGGGTCTTGGCACATATTTCTAGGACTCCAATTTTGCCAAGTTAAATGTCATGTAATATCATTAATGGGTGTTAGGATAGATCCTTGCAAAATGTAATTGAGAGGGCTTGAATTTGAATTAGAGGGTCAATTAAGTTCTGATTAATCATAATTAATTAATGAAACCATAAATGAGTGTGAAAATGTAATACAACACTTTACAACACCCTAAATAAGGCACAATTTAAATACATTTTATTAAAAAGGGACCTAGATTCAATGTGAATGTGTACAACACATTAAACACTAAATCAAGATATTATTAGGTTAATTTATTGTTAATTATTTCCAAATGTAGGAAAATCGGATATTTTTTCCTTTAATACACCTATGTGGATATGAATGTTTGAATTTATTTCTCCTAAGATTAAATCACTAACATATAACACTTGACCCTTCCATTGAATCAGTATCAAAATTAGATGATAATTTCATTAGTATAGTTTAGTATTTTTTGTCCTTTCTTGCATACATTTGTGATGTAGAAAAAAAATCCCACACCTAATAAATAAAATAATAAGATCAATATTTCTTCGCATCAACATAAGAATCTAAGCCAAAAAGGTAATGAGATTGGATAACAACCTATAAGTAGAGCCAATCTATCATGGAATTGGTTCTATTGTTGTCTTTAAAATTGATTAGATTTTTTATTAACTAATTGATATATTAAACTATGTAACCTAATATGAAAATATAATATTTTCATACAAAAGAAACTAAGAAATAGTAAAATGGACATAGATTTAAGAGGGGGATATTTTTGTGCACCTTTACTAAAAATTTGGGGTTGAATCTATTGAACATATGCTGTCATTGATGCCAAAGGATATCACTAATGACAAAGGAGTGATGCCAGTAGATTGGTTAGAATTAAATGCAATTATTACTATCATGTCTAGTATTTTGAAGTATTAATATAAGAACATTTGATAATAACATGATAATGTGATTTATTCTATGGATAAAGCTACCTAAAGTAGTGTGGAAGTGTTTGCATAATTATTTTGTGGATTGCTACTTGTGAACTATATTATATTGAAATAGTTTTTAATTCTACATTCTCCTACAACTGAATGTTATACCCTATGGCTTGGAGCTAAAGTAAAGTTACTCATTATGTATTAGATTCTAGATTTTTAGAGGTGGAGCTTTAGCAAACAAAAATTTAGATGTTACAATAGAGTATTGTCTATATTGAATGGCTGATTGTGAATAATTCTTACACCAAAGAAGAGAAGCATGCACCAGATAGATGAAGATTTTGATGATAAAATAGACAATACTAAGATCTTTTGAGGAATCATATAACATCATCTATTATTCATGACAACAAAATTTATTTAGGACTGAACCACTACATGGTCATATCAATTTGAATTTAGATCCACCCTTAGCCAACCTAGCTAATTACGGATGGTGTTCAGAGGTTCTTCATTGACATAAAATATTATTAAGATATTTGGAGGTATATATTTATTACTAGGATTCATTCAATGATAAGAGTGTATGTGAATGTGCAAATGAGTGAGTGTGAGTATGTAAATATTATATTTGATTAATGTAATGGAAGTTGCATCCCAATCTTTGTGTGCCATTATGAAAAGATCAATATTGTGTAGGAGAGTGTATTAATGTAGAAAAAATCAAGTGCTAGTTGTGTGATTATTAATAAAGATCTGTAAATTGTATCCCTTTAATTCAGAAGGATTGGTATCTTTTCTATCTAATTGGTGCTCAAATATGTATGTCGGGGATTGGTGTCTCCAATAAGTTGGTGCTTACAAACACAACTTGGGGATAGTGTCTCCAATAGGTTGGTGCATACTTCATGATTGTAATTTATTGGTGTAAACATGGTAGGAGGGTTCCAGAAGGAATAGTCTGAACCATGTTATAATGAGTCAACAAAACAAAAATAACACAAAAAATTGATATGTGAATATGAAACTTCATTGAATTAATAATCAATCATGCAACATATGCCTCAAGGGTGAATATCCAAGGCTCATAGGCTTGCCACAAGGGCTTTCAACAATACAACTATCCAAAGGTTTGATTACAGGCCCCCAAAGGCTTGATGTGAAAATATAATGAATATATGTAATTATGAACAACTAAGTGATGATCTAAAATGAATTAAAATTCTTATAAAATTGACCCTAAATATCTAAAATAGGTTTTTGTTGGCCACAAGGGTTATTAACTCAATGAAAGATCATATATGAATTTCGACCTCAAAATATGAAGAATTATCTCCACGTGAAATGAATTAACATGTAAATCTCAAAGATAGGTCCCAATTAACCCAAGATTCTTGTATGATGTCCCATTAAGATTTGGATTATATAGAATTGGTCTGCACTAATAAATCTGGATGAGGCCGGTCCCAAATGCTCTGATTGGAAAACATAATGAAATTATGAGAGTGATAACTTTCAACAAAAAACTACAAATGATGTGAAATATGGATATGTGATAGATGTTGATGTGTAGATATTATATCCTACTCCGTGAGAGTAGAAAAAATGGTGTGATAAAATATGGAATGAACAACTAAAATCTCTATTGAACTTAATGCAAGAAAAGAACTATTTTTGGTTGATGTAGGATTGCTTTACAACTAGGTATGCTCCTGCATCACTTATTAATTATTTTTGTGAGGCTATATTTGGATAGTGGCTCTAAGTAGCTCTTCTCACTGCACAATTTTTCCCATTCTAGGTTTCCACATATATCTAGTGCTCTTTTCTTGAATATGTGCATTTGTTTTGCTTAATGGTTAAAAATACATTAACATTTGTTACTTTGATGTTTTGAGGTTCATGTTTTGAGAAGTTATTAATGGTAATTAATGTTGAATTAAATTTTTTTGGCATACATTGATTCACCCACCTCAGTATATTTTTTTCCCTTTAGAATCAAGAGGTTAGAGGTATTGGGTACCCTTGATTGGGAAATAAAATTATTCTCTAACTTTTAGGTTAGAAATTTCTAGATCTTCACTTCATAATCTCACTCTATTATTTTTGTCCTTGGATCTAGACCAACAAAATCTCCACAAAATGGGAAAAATGAGTGGATATATAGGTTTTTTCCTAGGTCAAGCCCCCATTTTATTATTTCTAACTTAGCAAATTTCCAATTGATTCACTAATGAAATGTGTGTGCTCCTAAACTTAATTGTATCAAAGGTGGTAATGAGCTAGAATATAAAACAAATCCTACTCAAATGTGTTAGAGAAGGATTCCTAAATGACATGACCAAGATTAACCCAAGAGAAAGTAAAAAACCCTTAGAAAAATATAAATACATAAATACATTTCTTAAGGAAGAAAGTAGATCAAGTTATGAAGATGAGAACACTCTGAAAATAAGTCATTAGGTGATCTAACAAAGCCAAAGATATATCCAAAGCCTATATTCCATCATGTCCTTCCATTGGCATCAAAATCTAATCATTGTGCTAACTTGAATAATTATAAAATTCTCTTGATAAATATGTAAAAATGGATGTATTTCTGTAGAGATTTTATGTATTATTTTTTTATTACAATTTGGATGTCATTGTTGTCAAATTTCTATGGAGAATGTTACAGTCTAGTTGTCTGGTTGTTTGAGTCTCTAAGAAATGGTTTATATTTCTTCATTGATGATGTCTTGCTCGTGTGATTTAGAGGATGGATTTTTTTAGTGTCAAGGCATGTGTGATCCAAGTTTTGAAACATTTGAGTTACCAAAAAGGTTCTTTTGAGAGTGAAAAATTAAAGAGTATGTTGATTCTATGAGGATGTTCTCAGACGTGTAAAGGTTGGCTTTGTATATCTCCGCATTTGAAGATATCATTTCACATATCATAATTTAAGCTCACTGAGATGGCAAGGTGTTATATCCAAAGTTACATGTCAATAATCCTTTCATAGAGAAAGTTGGAAGTGATAGTGTACTAGATTGTGTTTATCGGAGACTAGTTTCAATCTCTACATTAGCCTGCTCCAGCTTGTTGTTTCATGAAGATGTGAAAGAGGTGTATGAGAGTATTCCTAAATATCATGTGATGCATGTGGATGTTCTACAAATTGGTTTCAAGCTTTTCCAATATAGGTTGTGGTCAATAATTACTATTTTTTTGGTTTATGCCTTTGTTGAGGCTGACTAAGGTATGCTGATGCTGTGTGACACAAGTTCAAGAATGTGAGGAGCTTAAGGAATGTTTGAGGATGTTTTATGGGTAATTCCAACTCATTTATGAGAAACACAAATAATTTTTTTATCATTCTTTCATATCGCCAATGGATGTGAAGGTTGACATGCTACATGTTACATATTTTATTGTTTATGGCCAACCTAATTTTTATTTGAAAAGTGTGCATATAATGTTTATAGAAGATAAAATATGTGGAGGCTATTTTGGGACTAGGCTAAATATGTGTTGGGATCTGCAAGGTTTTTTCCTCTTATTGGTGTTACATATAGTCTTTTGGGTCTTTCCCTCTACACATTTCATGTTGTTTGTTTTATCCATGTCCAACACACACATGTAATATTTGTTTTGTAGGTAAAAATGTGAAATGTAATCAATGTAACTTATCATGTATAAATTTTAAGGCTTATTAATAAAGGGTGTCATGTGATGATGATGATTGTCTAAGTGACTAAAAGAAAAATAGCAATTGTGGTAGATTTTTTTTGGTTTCATTTTGATCATATCCCTTTGATAGAAGGCATGTGAAGAAGTATGCTTAGTTTTTTGTTGGAGGCAATGAGCTACAGGATATAACTTATTAATTGTTGAAAGGAGTGAGCTAGTAGGAAATTGACAAGACATTTGGAGAGTCAACAAAGAAGAATTGAAATCATCAAAAGAGAGTGATCTTAATTGTTAGTTTTAGATAGTGAAAGGACTATCATTCTATAATAATTCCTAAGTGTGTGCTCAGATCAAGGAGTTGTAGCTTCCTTGTGTTGTAGCCCTGAAAAAAACTTATAAATGTTGTTCATTTTATGAGGCTAGATTAGGAGAGTATCTCCTAGTAGATTTTCTCATAGTGGTTTTTCCCCTATGGGGTTTTCCACATATATCTAGTGTTGTGTTGTGCATTGTATTCAACTTTCATGATCTTTTTTATGTGATAACATCTAAATTATCTATTTACTCTAGAAGTTTTGAGATTTGATAGAATATTGATTCACCCCCATGCCCTCTTAGTATACTCATGTGTTCAACAATCAATATTAGAGCGAAGTTCCTTAGAATAATTCTAACAACTTGAGGAAGATTCAGAATGACATAAGAAGGGTCTCATAAGGTGGCTAGGTTTGATGGAAAAAATTTTACTTTCTAATGAATCACATAGATGGAAACACATCTAAGATCTTTAGGGTTTGGTATTTGATAATTAGTCAAGGATGGTTATACTATTCCTGCTACTCCTCCAAGTGATTAGGTAGATATTAAATCTTATGACAATCATGGAAAGATGATGCAGAGTGGAAGGGGAATAAAACACCCAACTATGATGGCAAAGATCCTCTAGCACTTAGGTTTCAACAAACACCCAACACTATGGTGATTTAGACCCCTTTTTGTCAAAAGGCTAATAGCCTTACTCGGTAGGACAATCAATATAAAAAAAACATGGAGGAATTTAAAGAAATCAAACCTATAGATTAAAACATCCAAAATGGACCCCTAAAAAGTTCCAAAACCTTTCCTCTTGACTGTTAAGGCATCACTCACAATGGCCCTTTCTACCACTACTCGAAGAGGCCTAATTCACAGACCTACACCTGCATCTTGATTACCTGGGCTCTCCCCTTCACCCCAAAGACTAAAAATTAAATCTTAAAGGTTTTCCACACCTATTACCATAATTACTAAGTGCCCTTCAAACAGATTCTTTAAAATCAAGCAAAAACTCACTTTTTTTCTTGTAAAATGGGCTTGCCACATAGAGATGTCAAGCCAAAACATTGCACCATTTTCCTCCAAAGTACCTTCCATTATCCAAGACCTCTATGAAATAATATTACACCCTCATACATTCCATCCCACCAATATTTGGCAATTCTACAGCGTGGGAATGGAAGATGCATCCATATTTTGCTCAAAACCTTGATTTTAAGGGTTTTCAGACCACCCAGGAGTAAAATTAAGCTATTTCCCTTATTACTCAATAAAATATCACCAGTCCAACTCAAAAATAAATATTATTAAATTAAATTTCCAACCATTACACTCTTCAAGCATAATTTTTTTTTAACAGACCGTACCAAGTACGGGATCAACCAATTCTACAGGAAAAATATGGGGTTTGAGACCACCTGGTAGTAAAATGGGGATATATCACTCAATTATTAATGAAATTACAGAATTCCAATGCCAAAATAAATTTTATTCAATTATATATCCAACCATTATATTCTTGGTGTGTGGAACATCACGTATAGGCCATACAACGTATGGGATCAACAATTCCTTTATGAAAAACTCAAAAAACAACTTCTTCTTTGAAACTCCTTCCAAACTTGTTCAACCACCTTGCCTCCAGCAAGAGAGGAATATTTTAATCCTAATGACTCCCTCCAACTTCCATTTGAGTCAATTGTCTGTTGGAAACATAATTAGACTTCATTTTTTACTCTTTAATGCCTAATTAAGGCAATTTAACCAACTTTCCTCAATTCACCTAAAAAGAGGCCTCCAAACTATATGAAAGGCATCCAAGCCCACTAAATTAAGCAATGTGACTCCTGTCAAGTGTCAAGATACACCAAATCATCCTTATTTCTTAATTTTCCAAGGTGAACTAGACTTACAAAAGGAGGATGGAGTCCTTGTTTATACAAAGAGTTGGTCACCAAGACCAAAATTCCACCACAAACCTAGGAGACCTTTATAAAAAGAATTTAAATGGTCCTTAGGACCTTATTCTAACAAAAAAACAAGAAACAAAACACAACCAAACATTCTAGGTCCATTAGACCAATGGGTGCTCCTGCATCATACTCCCAAGCAAGAAAAAGATCTCAAGTCCTCTTTGAGATCAGGTCTTCTACAGTAGTTCCATGCTATTTAATATTAGTTTCAGACATCCAAGTGGCATCCTCTTCAAGTAGACCTTGACACTTAACCAATTACTCCTTGCAGACCTTCCTTCTAGTCCTCTATGTCTCCTTGGTGTCTAGGATGCATTCAAGAGTCACAGGTTGGCTTGGGGGTAATTCCTTAACCCAATCTTCATCTTCCATTGGTGTTGGACCTGCTACATCCCCTACATTCATAGAAGATTTGAAAGGATACAAATCAAAAAAATTAACGATAGTAGAGATTTCCACCCCAAGAGGTAGCCCTATTTCATAAGCATTATTTCACCGAACTTGTGGACCACCTTGCAAGATCCTATCTTCTTCATCATGAGTTTAGTATACTTTCCTTTTGGAATTCTCTCCTTCTTCAAGTGAGCAATCACCAAATCTCCAAACTTGTATTGAACATCCCTCTTCTTCAAATATTCTCTTTCTTTGTACTTCTCAACATTCTTTGTAGAGTTTCCTTCACTTGTTGATGGATATCCCTGATTGTAACAACAAAGTACTCTCCTTGATAAGTTCTCCTATAAACTCCTTGTAGATATCTAAATTCATAGACCCCTATAGGGTGCATTCCATAGACTACTTCAAAAGGGCTCCTACCAATTCTCCTATTCATGGAGTCATTGTATGCAAATTCAGCCCGAGGTAAAATAAGATCCCAAGATTGTCCATGTTCTTTGGTAAGACATCTCAAGAGATTTCCTAATGATCTATTCACCACTTCATTTTTTCCATCCGTTTGTGGATGGTATGCATAAGTAAAGGACAAATTTGTGCTAATTTTATTCTACAAGGTCCTCCAAAAGTGACCTATGAACTTAGAATCCCTATCAGAATTAATGCTTAGAGGAAATACATGTATTCTAACAACCTCCTTAAATAAGAGACCTTCTATACTAGATGCATCAATGGTTCATTTACAATGAATAAAATGAGCCATCTTACTAAACCTATCAACCACAACGAAAACACTATCAAAACCTCTTTGGGTCCTAGGCAGCCCCAAGAGAAAATCCATTCTTACACTCTCCCAAGGCCTATTGGGAATGGGGAGTGGTTGATAGAGCCCTGCATTTGATGAAGTTCCCTTAGCTCTTTAACAGATTGTGTAAGTGTGAATAAGTAAACAATGGAAAATAATTCTTAATGAAACATTGTATCAAAGATTTAGCAAATAATCTACAGAAAGCATCTCATTGTCTCCTATCTTTAAAGATTTATTAAGCTATTGTGCTCTTAGATTTAAATAAAATACTATAACTGTTAAAATAAAAATCTAAAGAATGGAATGATGTTGATGCAATTATGTGAAGCTATATGATAATGCTAAATGATAAAAGAAACTACTGTTAACATGAATTGACATGAAAATTGATGGATGAAGTTACAAGAGGTAGCCATGATTATGATTCTCCAATGTTGGATCCTTGAATTGCTTGAGGCTTGATGCTTGAATTCTCGTAGAGTAAGATTGCATAAACTTGATAATCTGGGATCCTTTCTTTGTTGAATGAAGTTGTATTTACAGATTTCTCGACAACATCTTTGCACAGGG
Source organism: Sequoiadendron giganteum (assembly GCA_007115665.2). NCBI lineage: Eukaryota > Viridiplantae > Streptophyta > Pinopsida > Cupressales > Cupressaceae > Sequoiadendron > Sequoiadendron giganteum. The sequence continues at coordinate 348,270,376 of CM021106.1, read as the reverse complement.
ATAACAAAGAGAGGCTTGGATTCAATTTAGAGGATTGAATAGTGAGAGATGGAGGAGATGGAGAAGATTTTAGGGATTGTCTCTACCCACGAAAACACTAGGCAAGAAGGTAGGAAGGATTGATGGAGGAGGATTGAGAGATGAAATTCCAATTTGTATCCAAAACATCCCGTGAAGTTTGAATCAATTAATTTGACATATTTTTGACATAAATTAGACATAGGATATCTAATTTGATTTTGAGGAAATATAGAGGAATATTCCTTATGCCTTTATTTAAATATTTTTGATTTATTTAAATTAGCAAAAGAGGGATAAATAATTTAATAGAACAAACTATGGAATTTTTTTATTAAATCAAAATAGAAGAATATGGCAATTAATCAATAAAGTGCTTAATCTTTATTTAATTAATTTAAGATTTGATGTGATAGAATAAAATAGGGAAATGATTATTAAATCAAACAAAGTATTTATTTTTGTTTATTTAATTGAGATGAGATAATAGAAGAATTAGAGGAATTTAAATGTGAATGTGAACGTGAACTATAAATATTTCTATTTATTCAATAGTAGAGGAATTTAGGATAATTAATCAAATAATTTTTATTTAATTAATCAGATTCTCTAGATCAATTTTAGGTGTGTACATTTTTCCCCTATTTGAAGTGATGTTTTTATGCATTACTTCAAAGAAAATTTTGTTGCTCCTAGCAGTATTGATGAAAAAAAAAATAGGATGCCCCAGACATGCCCTAGATATTGATTTTCAGATGATGATAGATATATGCCCCCTCGGGAGATAAACTAATGATTTTATGATTTTTTTTTGGATTTTGGATTTTTAGAAAAATTTCATGATATTTTGACGAATATTTGATGAAGAAATAATTAATCTCCCAACATTGATGAATAAAATTTAGCCGATGGATGAATTTCAATTAATTTCATAAATAAAATTAATTAAAATAAAATAAAACCTCTCAAAAATCCCTTTTGAAAAACCTATATAAAGTCAAAAATGTTCTTTTAACCCTCATTTGTACTTTTTGACTTTGCAAAACATAGTGATAGAGACATTTGAGCCAGTTGGAGCAAGATGTCGATTCCCTAGCACACCCACTAGTTCGAGTGTTGTCGACATCACTAGTGGCCAACCATCTATGGACCTCTGGTATGTACCTATAATCCACCTCGTAATTTGTGCTTCATTTTTTTGGTGCCCTTTTTCATTTTTGTCGTGCTTTTGTAGTTTTAGCGTGCATCAAGGTCATGTTGTAGGACTTTGCATTCTGGTTTAGAACTTTCATTAGTTGTTTTAGTGCTTTGAGGAATTAGCCCTTTCGTTATTTTCTCTAGCGCTTTCGTAGAAAAGTTTAGCGCTTTCAAGAATGAGCACTTAGATAGATTGATTTAGCACTTCGATGCCCGATTGTAGCGCCTAGAAAGTTTTAGTGCTTTGATCAAATAAGTTGGTGCATAGATAGTCTATTATAGCATTTTGATTAAAGTAGCACTTTGATGGACTATTATAGCACATTGATGTGATGAAATAATGCTTTCATTTTTTTAACACTTTGGATGCTTGTTATAGCGCATCGAATCGCCAAAATAGTGCTTCTGATTTTTTAGCGCTTAGGGTACCTGTTTTAGTGCATCTAAATGATGAAATAATGCTTTTGAATCTTAGCACTTTGGATGCCTGTTTTAGCACATCCATGTTAGATTTGCAGATTTTGATATAGTTAACTTTGATTTCATCAACTTTGATCATGTCGATTCTTCGGTTTGGTATGATTTGATAGTCCAAATTCCCTAATGATTGATTCTAATGATTAATAAGACTTACTCTCATGATAGGTGAGAAATAATCCCATTAGTGATGATCCTCATGATAGGTGAGGGGTGATTTCATAGCTGATAAACCTCATGATAGGTGAGATTAGATTGATGTTTATGATGAAATTTTGATAGGTGAGGTTAGTTTATGTTTGTTCATGAATTTTAATAAAAAATTCATACCAAAGTTTGATTGGATCTGATAATAGAATGACTTGTGATTTTTATTTTATATTTTTGACATAGTGCACTGATTTTTAAACCTTTTATGATGATACAAGCGTCTGGGTAACCTCCATATGCGAGAGCGATTTCCATGGACTATTGATTTGATTCCACATTTGACTCCCGATGAGATTCATTTCATCTCTCGATGTGGTTTGTCTACTCTTCTTGATATGCCCCAGATTAGGATTCATCGGGGTCTCCTTATTGCCTTGGCTAAGTGGTGGCATAGTGATCATAACACCTTCCATCTACCCACTACCAAGATGACAATCACACCAGAGGATGTGTGGCAGATATTGTGGATACCTTTTATCAAAGAGATCGTTGTCTATGATTCACATGAGGTTGGTGGGAGAGGTGCACTCCGTAGAGTATTCTAGGATTAGCATATTGCAGAACTGAGTGTTCAATGGTGGACGATGGCTGACACCTATGCTAGTCTTCCAACAGTACTAGCTGGACTGATTGGAGGCTTCCTTTGTCTTGATTGTAGGTCAAAGGGATTCTCTATGGGTTGGGGCTGTATTCTTGAGAGCATGGTCATGCACGAGACCAAATATGCATGGGGGATGTGTATGCTAGCCTACCATTATCATGATTTACACTCCGTGGTATACTTGGGAGGATGCAACCTATCAGCAGGGGTGACTCTATTACAAGTTTGGGCATGGGATAATTTTTCCATTGTGCGACCATTTTTGGTACTTGATAGACTTGCAGGTAGACCATATTTTTTCTGTTACAGAGGTCGACTTACCCAGTCTCAGATGGGTAAGTTAGAGCATTGGAGATGTTTTTAGGATGAATTGGAGAGTGTTATTTGGAGGCCTTATCTCGATTGTGAGTAGTGGGAAGAGGATGATGTAGTGCTCAGGTATTTATGTGATTCTATGTATTTGATCGGTAGGACTCCTTTTATTCTTGAGAGATTTTTATTGCAGAGGGTATACAAATAGTATGGTATTGTACAGTGTATGCCTTAGGGGGTTGCTCATTATGCCCGATGGTGGAGTGATATAGTAGATTGGGGGTCATTCTTCTCTTATGATACGTTAGTGGAGGGATACCGGGCTTTGCAACCATCAACCTAGGATATGCGGTGGGATATTGTAGAGGCACCAATGACAGAGGAGTATGACGCATATGTAACTTTGCATCCATGTCCCCGTATCACCATCCTAGATGAGCCAGGACCATTACCTATAGAGGAAGACGCTCTTAAGGATCCTATCGTAGCCGTGGAGGGCGAGGAGGATAGTGGATCCGATACTGAGCCAAGTAGTAGTGATGGGAGAAGTAGTGAGGATAGCATTAGCAATGATGAGGATGGTGGTGTTGGAGGTGGCAGAGGGGTTGGGCCAGGAAATGTTGGCCCATCTTCAAGTAGGCCTTGCAAGAGGTGAGCAGTGGGGATGCCTTTCATAGACCATCAGACACAGATTGCCAATTTATAGGTGCAGATACAAACTCTGCAAGGCCAGTTAGTGCATGCATATGGTTTACTCATGTAGATGTAGACACGAATGCAGACTCAGGCACAAGCTCATACACAAGCATTGGCACAGGTCCAGGGATAGTTGGCAGTTGTTCAGACATAGTTTGATACTTTGACAACCGAGAGGGATAGTGCCAGATAGATTTTTGAGAGGGCATAGGGGACTATAGAGACCTTACATAGAGTAGTTGATGGTACATCGGTTGTTGATTATATGAGGGAGGTTCTGCGGGTCGGTCGAGAGGTAGAGTTCTACAGGGGTCGACATCATGATGCAGTTCCTGCCGATTACAGAGTCAGTTACGCCCCTTCGAGATCTATTAGGACACGTACTCAAACAGTGAGCGAGGGTGTGACACAACCTTCACAGATAAATCCAAGATATCCTAGTCCATCTGAGGGTGGTGGTGGTACTGGTCCCGTTATGCCTACACCTTCTGGCAACAGTAGATCTTAGATGCTATTTGTGATTTTGAGACATATTGTTCGAGACATGATGTACACTTCAAGTCAACTCATTTTTTATTTTGTATCTCTTCTTATTCCAAACTTCATTGTATACTTGACATTGATTATATATATGATTATGCGGTTGATTTATATTGATCTATGATGGTTATCTATGATTCTTATGATGGATGCATTTATTTTAACGTGTTAGATATCATGTGATGATTATAGGATGAATGCTTTTATTCTATGTGATGATTCTAATTTTAAATGCTTATGTATGAATATCTGATGTATGGATGTATGATGTTCTAAATGGTGATTTTTTTTATTGCGATGAATGATATATGGATAATAATTATATGATTTGCATTTATTTTAATGTGATGAAATCTATGATATTGCAATGGATGATATATGGATGGATGGTGTAAATTTTGTGACATAATTTATGGATGACAAATGATGTATTTATTTATGATATGATGTGGAAAATACGGTACAATAAATGCACCACTATTTGATGTTAAATGCATGAATGATGCAATGATAAAAGCTTTGCAATGATGAGATGATGCTCCTATATGTTTTTGATGATTTTTGGTTTATGTCAAGTATACTCAATCATATTTGTAGAAAAAATAATCATTAATTGGAATCCTTTATGTAACAAACACTTTGCAAATGTAGAATTTATGATGAATGCAGTCTAATTTTATCACGCAACTATATGCAAAACCATTATCATTTTAAGATTACTTTTGTGCTTGGTATCATCATAGAGTTTTTAAAGATGTTGAAAGTAAGTACAAGCGTTAATGGTATATGTTAGACCAATGATGACCTGAGTACTACTTTCATGAATTGAGATATTCTGAGCAAACACAAGCATCTAGGTATAATTGAACCGAGATGACCTGAGCATTTCTTGTGTAAACAGATAGAGATTGATCATTTTAGTGTGTGAATTTTGAATGTCATCGGTGATACATTTGCATAGCACATCCCCTGACAATTCACACATTTATATGATTAACGTACAAACAACAAACAATAAAAATATAATTCTTCTTCTTTCTTTCTCTAGTTTATTTACATCATTGAGTTAATCCAAAAAAATGATAATAATTAGTCAAAAATACAATTTATCCACCTTTTACTTATAGTGTTTCAATAATTATTTAGATTAGATCATCCATCCTGATGTTGTAATGTTTTTGTTATTTTCCAAGATTTTTGACCAAAGACCTGACCTACTAACCTATCCTAGGGGCCTCGGGGGTTGATCAAAGATTATCCTTTCCTACATTACACACACAAAGACCACATAGTTTGAGTGACATAGACTCATTTTTTTGGTTTTTGCTTTGCTAGATTGGATTTTTGACTTTTTTTTTTGGATTTTCTCAATAGGATACGAATATTTAATGCCTTTCTGATGGTGATTGATGTTACACTTTGATCATTGTTCCTTTTGTTCTCGTCATATTGTTGTTTTCCCATTTGGTGAAGCTGATGTTTTGTTGCCCCCATTGATATCCAGATGTTGCCCCCAATCTTAGTGAGACATGACCTATGTGAAATGATTTGATAATGGATGTAAAATAATGGAAAGACTAATGATATGATATAAAATGGTAATGACAGCTAGATTAATGATCCTAATATAAGTATCAAAATAGATGGGAATATGGTTTAGAATTACATACGATGCCTATTTCCAGGTTTTCAACATATGTTTTGATTATACTTTTTTTTTTGGTGTTTTTTTTTCTTGTGGTATAAAAGTTTTTGAGATGGATACTGTTGATAGGTTCATCGAACAAATACCCCTTTGATGTTGATAGTTGATAGGCTCTCGATCCATACACTGATATGATGACAAAAGGACCTAGCCAGTTAGGTTCAAACTTCCCTTTATTTTCCCCATCCTGCTAATTTCTAGGGCTCTCTTTTAGGACCAAATCCCCAACATGAAAGATTCTAGGTTTTAACCTATGATTGTAGCTCCTTGATATTCTCTATTGGTAAGTTGTTACATGGTTGATAGCTTGTTGAAAATGCTCATCTGAAAATTCACATTCTTGAAGTCTAGATACCCTATAGTCTTCATCTAAAAAGATTCCTCTTAGTGATACACAAAGTGATGTAATCTCTACTTCAATGGGTAGTATGGCCTCTGATGCATATAACAAGGCATATGGTGTAGCTCCTGTCGGTGTTCTGATACTGGTTATGTAGGCCCATATTGTAGGATTAAGTTGAACATGCAAATCACGTCCAACATCATTAACTATTTTCTTGAGTATTTTTAGATTTGTTTTGTTAGAGTCCTTTGCTTGGCCATTTCCCCGAGGATAGTATGGTGTTGAAAAATGATGTTGGATATGAAACTTCTCACATAATTCTTGGACATGTTGGTTTTTGAATGGCCGTCCATTATCAGTGATAATAGATTGAGATATGTCATACTGAAATATTATGTAATTCAATATGAATGATGAGATCTGTTTTCCAATGGTAGTTGTAAGAGGAACTACTTCTATCCATTTTTTAAAGTATTCTATTGTTGTGATAATGAGCTTGTGTCCATTGGATGAAGATGGATTTATCTTTCCTACCAAATCTAGTCCCCATTGAAAAAATGGCCATGTTTATATGAATGGATGCAATTCTTGAGCTGGTGTGTGGATTAGATTACTGTGAATCTGACATTTTTGGCATTTCTTTACAAACTAATAAGACTCTCTCTCCATACAAGACCAATAATATCCTAAACGGAGGATTTTCTTTGCAAGAGTTATACCACTTGAATGAGTGCCAAAAATACCTTCATGAACCTCACGTAAGCCCATCTTAGATTTGATGTGTTCTAAACATCAGAGTAAGGTACCATCAAGACCTTGATGATAAAGGATGTCGGTGATTAAAATATGTCAGGCGGATTGGCAAATGAAATTGCGTTTTTGTTTCTTGGAAAGATCAAGAGGGAGGATATTGTCCTTTAGGTAAGCATAGGTTTTCTCATAGATGGATGTTTCAATGGTATCTAAATGGCATATGATATTGGATTCTGAACTATTATAAGAAGGACATGATACTTGTTATACCATAAACTCATAATGACCACATTTCTCTGGCAATTGTAACAGTGAAGTGATTGTGGCCATAGCGTCTGCTGCTTTGTTATCTACCCTTGGAATTTGATCGAATTTGATATTGACAAAATATTATTTTAGATCATCTATTTTTTGTTTACAAGGCATCAAATTTTCATCTTTTGTCTAATACTCATCATTTACTTGATAAATGACTAGTTGGGAATCCCCATATACTTGTAATTTTGTGATCTTCCATTCAATTGCTATTTTGGCCTTAATGATTAATGCTTCATATTCCACCATATTATTTGTACATTGAAACATTAGTCTATAAGATTTCACGATGGTGTGTCCTTGGGGAGTAATGAATAAAATCCCTACTCCAGATCCTCGTTGTGTATATGATCCATCAAAATACAATATCCATTGTTGTGGCGTCACTGCCAAAATTTCCGCATATGGAAACTCCATTGTCATAGGTCGATCATTTAGTAAAGGAGCCTCAGCCAAATTTTTGGCAATTTCTTGACCCTTGATGGATTTTCTTTCCACATATTGAATATCAAACTCACTTAAGAGCATGACCCATTTGGCCAGTCTACCTGTTAAGGAAGCCTTACTGAGTAGATATTTTAAGGGGTCAATTTTCGCTATATGCCTAATTGTGTGAGTCAACATATAATGTCATAGTAATTGAATAGAAAATACCACCACCAAGCAATATTTCTCAATGAAAGTGTAGTTTATTTCATATCCATTTAAAGTTATGTTGATGTAGTAGATGGCATGTTCCTTTCCTTCATAATCTTCCTATGCCAATAATGCTCCTAAAGAGATATTTGTTGTTGCAATGTACAATATCAGAGGTCATCCTTCTGTAGGTGGCATGAGAATAGGCGGTGACATTAGATATTGCTTTTTTTTGATTGAACGTTGTATCACACCCATTATCCCATTTGAAAACAACATTTTTATGCAATAGATGATTGAATGGATGAATTTTGTCTGCCAGCTAGGAGATAAATCTCCTAATTGATTGGAGCCTTCACTACAGTGACTTGAGTTTACAGATATTTTTGGGAGGTTGCATTTCCATTATTGCCTTGAATTTTGTTGGATCTACATCAATGCCCCTTTCTGAGACTATATATCCCAAGAGTTTTTCTGATGTGACCCCTAAGAAACACTTCTTGGGGTTTAGCTTGACATTGAATTTCTCTAGCCTTGTGAAGATTTTGCTCAGGATATGCAAATTTCCTTCCCTAGTACAAGATTTAGCCAGAATATCATCCACGTAATTTTCCATAAAGGTGTGCATCATATCATGAAATATTGTGGTCATTTCTCTATGATAGGTTGCTCCTATGTTTTTCAAACCAAATGGCATGACATTCCAGTAGAAGGTTCCCCATGGACATGTAAATGGAGTCTTCTCCTGATCTTCTAGAGCTATCTTAATTTGGTTGTATCCAGAGAAATCGTCCATTATTGACAACATGGCATGCCCAGTTGTTAAGTCTACAATGATGTCTATATTAGGTAATGGGAAATCATCCTTTGGGCATGCTTTATTCAGGTCCTTGAAATCCATACATATCCTGATGCTATTGTCCAGCTTTGAGATAGGTACAATGTTTGATATCCTTTCGACATAATCAATAGACCTTATGAATCTAGCATGTAATAATTCTTTTAGCTCAGCCTTTACCATTAATGCGATATGGGGATGCATTTTTCTCATTTTTTTTCTGTACAAGATTGATTCCTATAGGCAAAGAGAAATGATGCATGAGTAGATTTGGATTTAAGCTTGACATATCAAAATATGACCAAGAAAAGTTAATGCTTCTTTCCTTAAAGAATTTGATAAATTCTGGTCTCTCTTGATCTGTCATAGATTCTACTAGATGTAAGATTTTTTCTCTTTCTTCAGTTCCAATGTTTATAGACTATGTTGGCTCCACCATAACTGATTACCGTTCATGATAACGCTCTGGAAGAGTGTCAAATCTCCCATCTTTCAGTGCCTCAAAGAGGTTTTCACCATTAGATGCATTCTTTATTTTTTTCCTTTTCGAGATCTAATGCTGCCATAGAATGGTTTTCACCATTAGATCTATTATCCATGTTTTTACTTTTGAAACTAAAAGATTTGACACCCTCCTAGCGGGTCGTGTTGTTATGAGAATTATGGATAGAATTTGTGCCAGTCCCATCACAATATAGGAAATTTATGATGGCATCATCGTTTGCAAATATGGGTACATTTATAGGTTCAATAGGTTCCCAGTTAATAAGTTCGGGATGGACTAAAGGCATGAAGTCATCAGATTAACTTAGATTAATAGGGGTAAGGGTTAGTAAAACTATGTCATCGTAGTCATTATTAGGGATGTTGAGATCAATGATGGTACCCTCTTCAAGATCGTCTAATTCAATGGATGTATGTTTTTCCCCACTTGAGTCATCGATATTTAGTGATCCTAATACAAATGATCTAGACCTAGAGCACTGTCACTCCTCACATGTAGTTGCATATTATTTTATTACATCAATTTGGATATCGGTGTAAGATATATCAGAACACAGATCTCGTTCATATTCATTTGAATCCATTTCAAAGCTATCTCTAACCTAAAGGATTCTTTCAATAGCCTTCTTTGTCATTTCTTTCTTTTGTTCTTCCGAATATCCTAGACTTTTCTTATCTTTTGAATGAATACTGAGAGGTTGAATAGGTTCTACGATGCCTTCCTTTTTCAAATGGGTCCCTTTCCATCATAAGCCCTTTTTTCTAGGATAGCCTTCCCTTTGCCATATTTGTCTGTATTGATATTGATATTTGTTGATGTTGATGGCTCTTCATCTTTGTATAACCAATCAAGGATAGCCTTGTTGTCTAATTCATCCTCTATAGTATTGGATTTTACAAATCTTTCTTCTAGAACTGTGATAGGTAGTGATTTTTGATGGTTGATCATTGATGGTTGGCCATATGTCTTTGGAGATGGCATCAATTATGAAAGATTAAGAGATTGATCAATAGAATATTGTCCCATTCCCTTTTCTACCAGATAGACTTGTTCTTGAAATTTCTCTGATAAAGAAGTTTGGGGATCTGGATTGTTTGATAATTGAGTATCAACAAGACTTGCATCTTTTGATTTATCCTTTTTCTCTACCCACCTGGTGGTGATATTTGGACATTTTTCCTCATTTGATGAATTTGATTTGGATGCTTCCCTATTGTGAGGCACAAAGGTATCTTGAGAGATTCTAAGTATTTCAAAATGCTGAGGATGATTATAATCAGTTGATATAGTCACCTCTTGTCCATTTACTGGGAATTTTAAGAATTGTTGATATGTGGAAGGTACTACCTCCATTTCATGGATCCATAGGTGTCCTAAGAGTATGTTGTAAGTCAAATATTTTTCCAGTGCCTGGCATGCTATGTGTTTCATCATTGGTCCCACTTGAATGGGTAACACAATCAATCCCATAGAAGATCTCTCTTCCTCATCATATGCCTTTATTATCATTTTCCTTTGGGCATCAATAGCATCATCTGAATACCCTAGTGCACAAATTAAATTTAGAGTGCAAATGTTCAAACCATCTCCCCCATCTATTAAGACACTTTTGACATGATGATTGTGGATCAAGAATTCAATATGGAGTGCAGTGTTACGGGGATGGTTAAGTGACACATCATCCTATTAAGAGAATGATAAACAGTGTGGTGTAGTCAAATGCCCCACCATAGCCTAGAATTGGAAAATATCTAGATTTTTCAGTACTGTAGTGGCAAATAGTGCGTGTTCTAGAACCTCCTTATGTGATGGTGATAGTTTGAGGAGTTCTAGTATTGATATCTACGCTGGAATGTTTTGAAGTGGATCAACAATGTTGTAATGAGATGGAGGTGGAGTTGTGTTTTTAGGCACAACTCACTTTAAGACTACCTTGGATTTCCCCTTGTCATTACATTTACTGGTTGATAGTTCTGTCATTCTCTGATTTTTAAAATGTTTATTTTATTTTCAAAGACTTGTATTCTTGGGAGAAAATCCAAAGGGGTAGTGTCATGATTTTTGTTTTTGTCCATGTTATGACTAACTGTATTATCATTTTCCACTTCGGTGAGACAAAGGATCATTTTATCATAGACATGATTGATATTTTTACCTTTTTTGTTCGTAGAAGATGATGCGCCTTTGTCATAGTTTGGTAAAGGGTCCTTGAAGGCTATATGATCATTATTTTTTTGGTGTCCCTCTACATATATCTTGTTATTGTCGATCAGATCTTGAACTGCGTGTTTTAACTTCATCCAATCATTAGTTTTGTGGCCTTTATTGTTGTGAAAGTTGTAATAATCCGCATCATTCCACCATGGTGGTTTGACCTTTGGATCCTAGAATCTTCCTTCCCACATACTAATAAGACCACTTGTGACTAGTTCTTTCATCACTGATTCCAATGTTTGGCCTAAAGGTGTGAACCTACACTAGTTTGATGATTTTTGGTATGTTTGTGGTTTTGTGATTTCATTGTTTTGAATGACATTTGACATGAAGATTTGATTGTTGTTTTGATTTGTGTTTGAAGTAGATGATGTAAAGTTGAAAATTGGTTTGGAATTTTGTAAATCACTTGCCATTTTCTTAGTCCCCGTATTTCTGTTATTTTGCCAAAATGTTGGTTTGTCATTGTTAGGGTATTGATTTGAGGATTTTGTGTTATTCGATTTGTCATTGTAATGTTTAATAACCCCTCTATTGACTAGTGCTTCTTCAATCTTAAGGCCATTTTATATCACCTTTTACAACATAGAAGGACATTGTAATTCGAGTCTATAACTCATCTTGTCTGTCAAATTGTCTATGAACAACTCCATTTTCTCTTCCTCAGGAATGTAGCAAGGATATCTAGCGAATAGTCATCACCATCTTTGTAAAAAAGACAAGAATGTCTCCCCTTTGTTTTGTTTCATGTTTTATAGATCCTTTATCATGACATCATGTTGGATGTTAAAAGAATATTGGGATATGAATCCATTGAAAAGTTCTTCAAAATTCCTTATTCCTGGTTGTAATTTGGGAAACCATTCCATACACAAGCCTCCCAAGCTTCTTCGGAATAATCTCATCAGGTAAGTTTCCTCTTGAGAAAACTCTAGGCTCATGGTCTTGAATTCCCAGATATGATCGATTGGATCTATCTTTCCATTGTATTTGTCATACTTGGGGAATTCACAGTGTTGAGGAAAAGGTATCATGTCGACTATTGAGTCAAAAGGATAAGGACAAATGTCCTATATTGCATACCTTTTGGTGTTTCCCTTTGTCATGTCTTGTATTTGTTGTTGTAAGTTTTCCAATTGGGATGTTAAAGCAATAACCTAATCTATGCCTTGTATGTGTTGTGGTATTTCGGTTTCATTTGTTTTAGGTGCTTCTCTTAGCCAATTTGCGTCAAAGTCTTTGGGAAGATTAGCACCTGATTCACCCAACATTAAGAGGTATTTCTCCCTGTCCTGCTCTAAGATATTTTCCATGAATTTATGGATTTTCGGATCCTGTTGGGTTGTTTGTATGTATTCTAGAGTTATTTCATTTTTGTCACTTTGATGTAGACTATTCTAGGGATTTTCTTCTCCCATTGTGTTTGATTTTTCAAGTTCATTTTCTAAGAGCCTCTATTTTTGTAACCTAGTGAAGATTGGCATACAAGTGTTTGGTTCTTTCTTCCAAACTTTGATCTTCTATGCTGGAAAATGTCAAGTGAATTTTTAACAAAGTCAAATAAGATGATATATCTTATTGATAAGACTATGTTAAAAATTTGATTATTATGCCTTGTTTCATGATAATAGGATGATAATATCCTGATGATGAAACTTTAGCATCATAATTAAGATTTTTTTTTTATTTGACACTTTATGATTTGCAAGATCTACTTTTTAGTTGAAAAGAATAGGAACTTGTAGGAACCTATTTGATTTTGGTTTCTAGACAATGAATCTGTTAAAAATATACTTTTTTTATGACAAGAATCTATGTATAGATGACAAACAAATTAACTGATATGTTTTGGAACTCTCTATTTTGAAAGCGCTAAAATAGGTTTTGGAAGTGCTATTTCGTAGAAGCACTAAAACAGAGGTCAAAAGCATTGAAACAAATGATGGAAGCACTATCTTTATGGATGTGCTAAAATAGTGTTCAAAACCACTGAAACAGTGCTCAAAAGTGCTATTTTGTGGAAGTGCTATAACAGTGCCCAAAAGCACTATTTTATGGAAGTGCTAAAACAGTGCTTGGAAGTGCTATTTTATGGAAGCGCTAAAATAGATTCTTAAAGCGCTAAAACAGATTTCCAGAGTGCTAAAACGGAGGGTTGATGTTTAAGACTCTTTATTGCAAAATTTGACTTGGCCTTGTGGCATATTCTATTATCGGTTGTGGGATGTAGGACTGGCGTATGCGTTGACTATGATTGTGATATTGTGCGAGGGCTCTCTTTTGGAAGAAAGCTCATGAATAAAGAGGTTCTACAACGTAATCAAGAGTATGACCTCTACCGAAATCGTGATACCTATTAATGAAGGTTCTATGTTGTAACAAGATCTTTCGACTTTGATATAAGAAACACCTTTTTCTCAAAATATTTTGGTAACCAAGTGGCCTCTTGGGTTTGTTGAATTCGATGGTTTTCTTGACAAACTTGGTTGATTTCCACTCTCGAATCATGAATTTTTCTACCCTGATTTGAATTTTTCTTTTTTGCATGATCTTTTATCTGATTTATAATGATTTTGAAAACACAACAAACAAATTGTAGAATAATTGTTTTAATCTGAACATATAGTGTATATTCAAGAACCATGAATGGTCCTTATTGATTTTCACTGGTTTGTTTTTGATAAATATATACTTTCAGATAGACTCACTCTTAAAGTCAAAAAGGTCATTGTTATACTCAACAACCCAAATCTTAAAATTGCGTTGAATCACAAGGCCATGTCACCCCCAGAGGGTGCTAATGTTTTAATCATTTCCAGGTGCATACTCAAATGTAGATTTCTCGTCCTCTGAGCAAACAATCATTAGAAATTATATGGTGAGTGTATTGGGGCCATATTCTTCCCTCCCCTTGCACCGTGAGTATTACAATGTCTGGTTACTGACTTGGTCGAATACTATGCTATTGTTCTTAGATAAGGTTTTCGTGTGGTGCCGCAATTGATAAAATCCCTCAAGAGACCTCCCAATCTTTAGAACAAAGGTTTTGGGGATGGTTATCTTGCACACTACCGTCAAGTTGGACTTTCATCAACAACTTGCATTTTGATTATTATGGGTTGGAATCCTTGGCTTTAGGCGTTCCCACTTAAGTCATTCCTATAGGTTGAGTAATTTTTCCCACTATGATAGGCCTTCTAAAGGTTTTAACAAAAGCGTAAATTTGCATGAAAATAAAGGATGAGTTTGGCACTTTGATCACCCAATTAAGGGGAGAGCATAAGCCTATTCACCACACAAGCACAACAGATAAACAATTCATTTTAAGCCCAAAAGACAAATTTTGCTAATCTATGTGAAGATTTTGGTTCACAAAAATTATGGTGTCCATTTTAACTGATATAGAAAAAGTGTGATGGCTACCCTAGGATTGATAAATTTTAAACCAAAATGGGTACCCTAGGATTGATAAATTTTAAACCAAATGATTATCCTAGGATTGGTCCATTTTAGTTCAAATGTATCAAAATGAAATTTTGGCCGCAATCACATCAAATCCAGATAAAAAATTACAAAAGAGCTAAAATAGTCAATAAAAGCGCTATAGCATTTACAAGATGCACTAAAACTGAAAGCGCTAAAATAGAGTACTGAAGCGCCAAATTTGTTTGTGGAAGTGCTATATCAGCTGCACTGAAGATGGGTGATTGGTGAGCTGAAACGGTTCATGGAAGTGTTATAATAGAAGCACTAAAAGATTTAGCATTGTGTTATAGTTTCACGAAAGCACTGAAACAGAGCATGAAAGTGCCATAGTTTTCCATGGAAGCACTATAGTTTTTTACATAAGCATTATAGTTTTTGATGAAAGCGCTGAAACATAACACATCGGAAACCTGGGCAACACTTTTCAAAAAAGTGGTAAAGTATGGGGTTAAAGCCCCACGGTGGGTGCCAAACTATAAGTGTGAATAAGTAAGCAAAGGAAAACACTTCTTAATGAAACATTGTATGAAAGATTAAGCAAATAATCTACTGAAAGCATCTCATTGTCTTTGATCTTTAAAGATCTATTAAGCTATTGTGCTCTCAAATTTAAATAAAACACTATAACTGTTAAAATGACAATGTAAAGAATAGAATGATGTTGATGCAATGATGTGAAGCTATATGTTAATGCTAAATGATAAAAGAAACTATTGTAACATGAATTGACATGAAAATTGATGGATGAAGCTACAAGAGATAGCCATGATTATGATTCTCAAATGCTAGATGCTTGAATTGCTTGAGGCTTGATGCTTGAGGCTTGCATTCCTGTAGAGTAAGATTGCATAAAATTGATAATCTAGGATCCTTTCTTTGTTGAATGAAGCTATATTTATAAATTTCCCAACAACAACTTTGCATAGGGATAACAAAGAGAGGCTTGAATTCAATCTAAAGGATTGAATGGTGAGAGATGGAGGAGATGGAGAAGATTTTGGGGATTGTCTCTACCCATGAAAACACTAGGCAATAAGGTAGGAAGGATTGATGGAGGAGGATTGAGAGATGAAATTCCAATTTGTCTCCAATTTGTCTCAAAAACTTCCCGTGAAGTTTGAATCAATTAATTTGACATAAATTAGACATAGGATATCTAAATTGATTTTCAGGAAATATAGAGGAATATTCCTTATGCCTTTATTTAAATATTTTTGATTTATTTAAATTAGTAAAAGAGGGTTAAATAATTTAATAGAACAAACTATGGAATTTGTTTATTAAATCAAAATACAAGAATATGGTAATTAATCAATAAAGTGTTTAATCTTTATTTAATTAATTTAAGATTTTATGTGATAGAATAAAATAGGGAAATGATAATTAAATCAAACAAAGTATTTATTTTTGTTTAAATTTAATTAGGATGAGATAATAGTAGAATTAGAAGAATTTAAATGTGAATGTGAACGTGAGCTATAAATATTTTTGTTTATTCAATAGTAGAGGAATTTAGGATAATTATTCAA
Source organism: Sequoiadendron giganteum (assembly GCA_007115665.2). Classification (NCBI taxonomy): domain Eukaryota; kingdom Viridiplantae; phylum Streptophyta; class Pinopsida; order Cupressales; family Cupressaceae; genus Sequoiadendron; species Sequoiadendron giganteum. The sequence goes on along the minus strand of CM021106.1, from coordinate 348,254,001 downwards.
ATAATTCATATTTAATTAATTATATTCTCTAGACCAATTCTAGGTGTATTTAGATTGTACATCCTTCTACATACTTTCTCACATCCACTTGCAACCTTGGCGAATAATATGACCTCCTCACTTGTTCTAAGGTCTTATCAAGACCAAAATGACCTCTAAGACTCCCACCATGTTTCTCCTTTATAATATTCTCCCTCATTGAGCATTGAGGCACACACAATCAACTTCCTTTAAAGAGAAAACCATTCTGCAATAGAAAATCAGAGTATTCACCATGAAAAGTATTCAAATACTGATCACAAACGTTGTATACCTCCTTAAAATCTGCATCTTCATGATACATGTCTTTCAATGCATCAACCCCCATGCTTTGGATTTGAATCTCTTGCACCACAAGTGCCCTTCTACTAAGAGCATCTACCACCTTGTTTGCTTTGCCCTTCTTATGCTTTATTGTGAATGTATAGGCTTGTAAAGACTCCACCCACTTCATGTGCCTATGATTGAGTTTATCCTGTGCATTCAAGAAACTCAAAGCATGATTATCTGTATAGAAAACAAATTATTTAGGTAACAAGTAGTGCCTCCAATTTTTGAGGGCTTGGACCATAGCATACAATTCCAAATAATAGGAAGAATACTTCCTCTTTTCTTCATTCATACTCTCACTGAAAAATGCAACCAATCTACCTTCTTGGCTCAAGACAACCCATATTGCTTGGTTACTAGCATTACATTCAATTGTAAAAACCTTATCAAAATCAGGGAGCACAAGTATAGGTTTTTGTGCTAATCTCTTTTTTAGATATTCAAACCCTTTATCAGGCTCATTGGTCCAAGAAAACTTACCCTTGTTACCTCCTTTGATGGTGTCCAAGATGGGTGTACAAATTTGACTAAAGTTCTTCATGAACTTTCTTTAAAATCTTGCAAGTCCATGAAATATTCTCACATCTCCCATGGATTTTGGTGTTGGCCAAGTAAGAATAGCATCCAACTTTGAAGGATCCATCTTCAAACATCCCTTGGAGATGACAAATCCAGGGTACACTAGTTCTCCTTTCATAAATTCACACTTTTCCATGTTGATCAACAACTTCTCCTCTTGTAACCTCTTCAATACCATGTCAAGGTGCATTAAATGTTCTTCTTTAGACTTACTAAACACAAGAATATCATCTAGATAAACCAAAATAAACTTTCCAATGAAAGTTCTTAATACCTCATTCATAAGGTGCATAAAAGTGCTAGGGGAATTTGACAACCCAAAGGGAATCAACAACCATTCATAGAGGACCTCATTAGTCTTAAAAGTTTTCTTCCATTCATCACCCTCTCTGAAACTTATCTGATGATAACCTCTGTTTAAATAAATCTTGGAAAAGGAGGATCCCCCTGCTAGGCAATCCATAATTTCCTCGATTCTGGGCATTGTAAAACTATATCTAATTGTGATCCTATAAATGGCTCCCGAATCAGTGAAAAGAATCCAATTCCCATCCTTACTTGGTGCTAGGATAGTAGGAACAACACATGGGCTCAAACTCTCTCTCACTAGCCCCTTATCCAACCAATCTTGCACTTGTCTTGCAATCTCCTCATTTTGAGTAGGTGTCTTTTTGTATGCAGCCTTATTGGGAAATGTAGCCCCTAGAATCAGATATATATGGTGGCTTATATCCCTAATGGAGTTAGGGAACTAGGTAGTTCATTCACCATTATGTCCTTGTATTTTTCCAACAACTCTTGGACTTCTCTAGGTGCATCTTTCTCCTTCTTTGTGGGCAGATCTGCTTCACTCTTTGGTTTCATAATCAGGAAGAATCATCTTCCTCCACTTTCCTTCAAGGTCCTTATGAACTCCTTCTCACCCACCATCAAAAAACTAGGCCCTTCATGCTTTGCCTTGTCCTCATCTATGAGAGGTATGAGGGTGTAAGTGTGAGGCCTACCATTTGATACACCCTCTTGACTATCTTTTGATTCGATCATGTTGATACTCTATGTGTTTTCAACTATTTTGGATGATCATAGATACTTTATGTTATGCTTGTTTTATGTTATGATGCTATTATGATTATATGTTGCATGTTATGCTTCCTTTATTGATATGCTCATATGATCTTGTTATCATGATATAAATGGATAATTGTTTTATGAGATGGAATTGATAGGATGCTAAATTTAATTTGGTGATGTTATTTCCTTATTATGTCATGATTAGATACAATTTGATAATATATATTATTCTTAGAAGAAGAATGGTTATGGATATATAATTTATTGATTTATAATTAGATTTTGCAAAATGTATGCATATGAATTTGTTGGTTTAATTATTTATTATTATGCATTGGATATTTTGACATGTGGAAATTGAGTGTGCAGGTACACACCCATGGCCAATGGGATTGGAGGTAACCAAGGGTACCCGATTGTGTTAGCCAAGTGAAACCACTATAGTCCATGGGGAGAATGGACCATAGCCTCATTGTGTTGTATTTTATTTGTGATTAAAAAGATATAATGTTGAATTTTGTGATTATGTTATTTTAAAATTCAATCAAGCTTTTGATTAGGGTTTTGGGGCATTTTGTAAATTATTTTATTATGTTTGAATATAATTTTTTTTTGAGGGTTTAAAAGGATTGAATTAGTCATTAGAATGGGTTAATTGACCCTACTTTAACCCTTAGGATGGTTACCTATGGGTTAGGGGTCAAATCAAACCCATAGATTTTGAAAATAGCAAGTTGTGACCCTTCTTAATTGGCCATTAAGAATGGTGACGGATTTTGGGGATGGGATTGGAGTGTTGGCTCCAAAATATCATTTATGAGATTTGAAAGCCTTATTGAGTGTTGAACACTCCTTGGCCTTTAAATTCCCCAAGATTTATCACACATGTCTGAGAAATTGTGGGGAGGTGTGTCCATAGGAATGGATAGGAGATTGACATGTTTCACTCTCTTCTCCAAGGGTTTCCAACCCTCAACTCCTATTTGAATGCTTTTGAAACCCAAAAGAGGGGTTCTTTTTTGGATTTGTGCTTGGAATGCTTTGGAAGGGAAAATTTGGCTTGAGCTTGGAGGTTTTTGCACTCTCATATTTTGCAAATTTGAGGTGCCCATTTCAAGAATTTTGCCTCTGCACTTTCAGAAGTGCACTTGAGGGATCAGTTTGAGTGACCCACTTTGGAGAATTAGAATTCAGGGCATGTTGATTTCCAAGAAAAAACCATTTGTAGACATTTTTGATTGACATATGTGAATGTGCATGTCAATTTTCAGCTTCCCACAATGGGTTTTGTCAGGGTTTTGAAAAGTGAAGCTGGAGGGTTTCTGTACTATTCTATTGTTTGCAGATTGTCAATTTGCGAAACAACCTCCTATTTGAGCTTGGATTTCGCAACTAGTTGAATGTCATGTCAAAGTGAATGTTGTTATGTATTATCTATACCTAAATGATCTCAGGTGTCAGTTTCTAGAACCTAATGATTTTATTTTCTATTTTTAGCAGATCGAAACAAGATGTTGTTTGCTCAGTTTCACATATGCATTCCTGACAGCCTTTCTGATTGGTCAACTTTGATCGTTAATATATTTTGATCAAAGATGTTTCATGGAAATTTATTTTGCACACGTGCTCTGGGTAACTTAATGAACTCATGAGTCTGATGGCAGCTTGTCAGTAGTTATTTAACTATTTTTACAAATTGGCAGTTGAATGAGTTTTAATTGTTTCAAAAAAATTTAGCTGAGCAACTTTGTTGATTAATATGTTTCTCCTTGTGACTTGTTTTTCTGAGCCATTTAATGCACTGCATTCCTGGAATGAATTTCTATAGGTTTGCAAGTTTTTATTGCTCAGGGGGGTTGTTTGACTAGTTTTCCAGTTTGATTCCTGAGGAAATTTGACCAGTTTTCACCATTCTGCAAAAGTGACAGAAAATAGTTTCTGATGGCAACGCAGTTTACCATTTCACTTCAAATGCATCCATATGTTTTCCTGGGATGATTTGAGTTCAAAACATGTTTGAAAATGAAATTGTTTTAGCCGAGCCTACATGGGGACCCGACATGCTCTTGCTGAGGGATACTTTAGTTATGAAAGGTATGAACTTCAGAGCATTATCCCATTATGGGTTGTCTTTTATGCATTATATTCATGGGTTTCTTCCTTCTATTTGTTGAAGGTAGTTTTTCACATCATATCTACTTACTGCTCCAAATTTAGTATGAAAATATTTCGAAACAAAAGGACAAAAGAACTTTATTTGGAGTTTTGCTTGAAATAGTGAAGGATTTAATAAGCCAGAGGCAGGGGAGGCTAGCATGAAGATTAAATGAATATGGTGTCACATTTGAGTTACCATGAGATAAAGTCACAACACTATTTTTCTTTGCAAGAATTGGGATGTGTTTGGGTTATCAAAGTAATATAAGAAAATTGAAAGAAAGGCCTATTGAATTAGGAAAAAATTCAGAGATAACTCAAAGTAGTAGACTGAAGGAGCATTCAAAGTTGCACATATAGTGAATAAATATTAGATTTCAATGTTGAATTTTATTCACGAGACTAATTTTTGTTTAAAAAACTGAAGTAGGAACCAATGAATAAAGCAACATCCTGGGGCAACTCATACACAATGAGGAGGGATCAAATAGAGTTAGTGAATTTGTTGCAAAGTCTCGGTACTGAGATTAAAACAGGTTTATTGTGCATGGGGTGCCACTATTCAGGCTATAAGGGATCTATTGAGCGATGCCATACACTTTGAGATGGTCAATTACCATTGAAACATGAGTAGGTTTGTCCCTGGTCCAGCATGGATACTAGAAATCATAATGAATCAAAATTGTTTAACCGAATTCTTTTTAAGAAGGCATTAAAAATCTTAACCCAGGTAAAATCGTAGTTGGAGGCCCGCGTGAAAGGATGGAAGGCAATTGTTGAATGCATCCAGGATGGATTTGTTGAATAGACTTGCTGCAACCATGATGGTTGAACATGGTTTTTATCACATGGGAATGGAAACTTGTGGTTGTGGCTCATAGACTAGGCAACGATGCAAAAGAGGATGCGAGTGGGGTCGGCAATTGCAGGCAGGTGCACCCTTAATGGATCAGTGAAAAGGTCTCAAGAAATTTCAAGCAAATGTAACTAGCAGATGTGTTATCATCCTTTCTACCCACACCAAAATTAGGGAGGAAATATTTTCCCACAGGGGCAATGGACGCATCCAAGGGGTTTCAACAATAATCTGATGATGGCATAGAAGTTACAAAGGGTTGATGTAAATCTTGAAGGCAGGCAAGAGAGGGGCCATCGTACTTGTTGTTAATGGTTGTTTTAGCATTGTAGAGGGAAGTAATTGCTGAGGAAATACCTAGGTTGGTAATGGTTGCCACTTTGAATTCCATGAACAAAGAATGATTATGAAGAAAATGGAGGCCACCATGAGTGTTGATCATTTGTAAAGCACCATGCAAAAAAGGATTAGGGCACCGATGGGCAACAAACAGAGGAGGCAAGATGAAATCCAACGGTGGATATTTTGGGGGTAAATGCAGCAGCATCTAAACCATTGTCTGCCATTTTGCAATCCCAATTTTCTCACGGGATATCAATTGCGTGATTGCGGGAGGGTGAAGAATGGTGGGGCCAAAATAACTAAATGTCATGGGTGGTTTTGTTTGCCTGACAGTTTATTAGAATGGATTTTCATTTTAATATAAGGTGAAATTTTGAGAATATTTTTCTCAATGTGTGAGGCTCGAATATATGAAAGGTGGGCCTCATGAGTTTAAAGGGAGCCTCATGAAATAAAAGGAAAAATTTAGTAATATTTGAGAGAGAAAACTCCACTAGGTGCATTTTAATAGGTATACTTTGGAGGAAAAATTAAATATTGGTGAAATAAGGATTTAAATGTACGCCATGATAGTTTTGAGATGTGGGTCCTAGGTGGAGGAGTTAGCGTGCTTATCAAATATTTCACTTTTCCATTTACTTGGAGGGAAATATTTTTATGTGAAAGATTCAAGACAGGTGAGAACTTAAAATTTTAAATGGTGAGCTTCTATCTATGAGGGTAAAATAAAGTACATGAATAGAGGGGATAATTTCTATTTGATCCCATGATTTGAAATTTATGGGATTTTATTGTATTTTGGCATAAAAGATGAAATTTTATGTGCTGGGAATAAAGTGAAAAATGGGAAAAATATAAAATGCATAGGATGTTTCTGTGAAATGAGTAAAAAAAATTCACTATGTGGAATGTATTGCTGAAAGTGAAATGCAAACATAGGTAATAATTTGAAAGGGGTGAATAAAGTATTCACTCTAATTTTTGTTTGTTGGGGAGTGTAATATTTTTCCTTGTCATTTAAGTGAAATATTATAAGTGAAGCTGCAGTAAGAAAATGAGAAAATAAAATCCAGCAAAGGTTAGAAATAGAAATGAATGGATTTTCACAGGGGTGGAGATTTTTTCTTCCAGCTACAAGTAATGAGTGGAGAGTATACACATGGCACATTTTTTGTTGAAGAACAAATTGAGCACATGTGTTTTTGAAAATAGAATGAAGTTTGTTATAGGGAGAAGATGGGGAGATTTGGCAGATTACTGTTCAACAATGGAGATGTTTCCAGATAGACTTTCCTATTCGATTTTAGGGTTTCTTCTAGAGTTTATTCTCTTCTAATTATTCTCTTCTTCTCTCATTGTAATAGGTTAGCAAGTCAGAAGTCTGGTGTGGAGCTACATACAAAATTATAAAATTTGTAGTTACAGAGGCAATGCAAGTGGGTTTTGTGTCATTTTACTATAGAATTTGAGTTTATTGGGATTTAGTGTTTCATAACAGTATTGGCATTTGATTTTAACTGATAAATCTAGGCTCATGTCTCTTCTATGTGCAAATGTATTTGGATTTTGAATGAAGTAATCAAGGGTTATTTTGTTCATCTCACTGTTGTGGTGTGTGCAATTCTAGTGTTAGGTTTGATTCAAAGAATTGATTAAACTGCCTAAATGAGATTGCAGATTGATATGTTATGTACAAGGATTTGATAAGTAGTATTGAGTTGAGATACAAATTGGTGATATTGTAAGGTAGTATAATCAGATATATTATATGCTATGTGTTGAAATCTACTATGAACCATTAGGTGTTGGTGAATTTGACTCCTCCAATGGATATGGCACTGGTCTGATTTGCATTTTTGCTTTGGGATTCAGTGTTTGTTTGTGTTCACCTGGGGCTTGCTACCATTTTAAAGCATAATGATTAAATTTCACCATGAAACTGTGTTTTAAATATCTCACGCTCCAAGTGGCTGATATTACTGATGAATAACCAATTCTTTTCAATTTTATCTCATTTTGTTGAGCTATTAAGTGGGATTATCTGTTTTAAGTTAATGATTGTTTATAATTTTGCTGCAGAGATTGTAAACACATTATAGGGATCACCCTCCTAGGTCTTGGAGAGCCCAAAGTGTAGGTATTTTCAAATCCTCATCAGTTGGTCCAAGTTCTTTGAGCTGCCCTAGATTTGAATTGGCAATTCCATAGGTAGATTAGGAGACAAATCTGGTTTACAATAAAAAAAAAATTAAGAGGAGGAGTAGAAGATAAAGAGTTCATCTTCAACTTACCTTCATTTTGGCTTTGGATTTGAGGTAGGTTTTACCTTACTTGTATGCATGTTTCTTCTTTTTACCCTTTGTATATGGAAATGTAAGAATATTGTTTATGTGAATTGGTTGTTCATTTTAAGTTCCTTGTATTTTCATGTCTTGGGTTGGGGTTGTATAGGTAAAGTCACCCAATGTGGGAAGAGTACCCTTGTGGAGGATAGGAATGAGTAGGGAACTCTATGGGGAGATTGTTCCTCCTTTGAGAAGGAGAGGCAAAAAGAGTATGAGTACCCAAATTTTGTTCCATGATGTTAGGATGTATTGGAAAATTGCTGTATGGAAGATGTATGATATGAATAGTTTTGATGAATGGGTGGATTTGAGAAGTAGAAAGATTGTGTTGTTGGTTATTTCTACTTTCTTGTAGGTCTTCCCATATAGAAGTGAAGTCCACCTCTATCCCCATATTTGGATTCTTATATAATCCTTATGTAAATGTGCAAATCTTGGTTGGGAGTAATTTTGTTAAGTATTGTGGTGGGAATGGCTTATTTTTTCTATTGTTGTCTGTACCCGGTAGCTTGGTTACCTCCTAGCTCAGGGGCTGGTTGATTTTTCAACCCAAGGTTGGGAGGTGAGCACACCCAAATCGCCATGAGAGAGAAAAAAAATGTTTTATGTTTAACTTGCAGATTTAAGGACCAAATTTGCAACTGTGTAAAAAGGTTTTAAAAGAAGAATATAGTCTTCAATGTCCAACTGTGTTACAACTTGTGGATAGGAATTTTGGAAACATGTAAAATATTAAAAATGTTTGAAAGGAGAACCTGTTCCTACATATGAAATAATAACTGTGTTTATGGAAAGAAAATGCAATCAGTCTTACTCTCCCTATTGTGGTAGTGTTTACTATATTAATGCTTAAGATTTAGTGTTAGATTTTGTATGACTATCATAAAAAGCATGAAATCTACGGTGAATGTGTAATTGCTAAATATTTTATTATCAACAAAGAAAAAAATAAAATTGCTACTTGTGTCATGTGGGGAAATGAGATGTAGAAATTGACTATGATCAAGCTTCCTTGTATGATCCTTTTTGCTGCAAATATGTATTGTGATTGCTTGAAATGAAGACTTGAAGCAAATATTACATAAGTGAAATTTATTCTACAAAATGCATTTTTCTAGTAGTGTTTTCCCATATATCTTAAAATTATAGTAAACCGATGTTATGTGTCTAGGGAAGAGATGAAATTCAATTTCCAAATGTAATAATAGATTTTGTAGTAATTGTTATTCTAAAAATGATGGTCATTCCAAAGATGTGTTTAAAATCCCCATCGCAAACATTGTAGGGCATTATTTATTCACTGCCAACATCTCCTTGTTTGTTGTGCATTCCTTCCATTGTTGATGAAGCTTGTAACCTTAAACATCTAGCTACCCAGGTCGGTCGGGCAATAAGGGATTAAAACAAAAGAAAAATATTGCACCACACATGCCAAAGTAGAGGGTAGTAGCGACACCTGTATAGGCTTAGAAAATTTTGGGCTTTCTTTAGTTTGTTTGTTCCCTCCATTTTTTTGGCATAGGGTCACCCTAATCTTGGCATGATCATTTCTCAAACTAAAATATTCTTTAAAAGAAGAAGAAAAAAAAAAACTCCCCACTGAAACTCCTCTCAACCATCCAATTGACATTTAGATTTCATGGTCAACAAAATTAATTCCAGAGGTAGGCACGAGTTGACGATCCATTAATGCAAATAAACTCCAAAATTAAATAGTGATATCTCAATTTCATCGGCATCATATCACTCCTTTTAATAGATTTGTTGAACCTTGTCTTATAGCTACCCTGCCTTCTCAAAAACAATCGAGCAATGATGTTTATTATACACTCCAATCCAAACTCTAAGTCTTTCACAACAAAATTTAAGGAAGTTAATGTTTATACCTATCTCTATGCTGGTTATGCCCTTTCCTTATTTATTGTGTGCGTGGTATCCAATTATCATACCAATTGCCTTGATCTGCAAATCCACATCAAGCTTCAAATGCTTGAAGACAATATCATAATTGTTGGCCTCTATAAATGCAACATCCTATTGTAGCACGCTGAAATTTACGCTCAACCTCATTTATATTTCCTACCACCATTAGATCGCACCTAGCCTGGTAGGCACTTAGAATTGTCATTACATTCCTGTTCCATTCGATAAAGGCATCATTGAAGATACAATCTATTAAAATAATTAAAACCTGTCATCATCATTTTTATGAAAGTATGCTTCTTTGTCTTGTCTAACATAAGGAAGATTTTCATGCAACTTTAATTTAAAAATAAAATCAAACATATTAGTGAGACTGTATCTCTCCCATCTGATTCTTCTTACAGTCTATAAATTAGACAATTGATTGGGTAGGTGAAATAAATTTACCCAACCTTGGAATGTTTTCATTATTTCCCATAAATGTTGCCATTTAATCAATAATGATGAAATTTATGAATGCAAGTCAAGCCACCAAATAGTGTTAACGAATAGTGAAGACATTTGTAATAATATTAACAGTGAAAGATAATGGCATTCTTATAAAAATAAATGGAGAAATAACTATGTTGTAAAAATTGGATGGGTAGTATAAAAAATTTATTTACATTAAAATTATTATTGTGGATAATAATATGTAATATACGTATTAACAATTTTGGCATAGGTAGTTTCAAATTTCTTCATTTATGACAAAACTTTATAAATGTAAACTTTGTAGCTTAAATATTTCCTACGCCAGCCTTAATCTTATCGCTGCGTCAGAAAAACACGTAGTTACTTAGAAAGAAATGAGTTCATCTCTTCATTCTCACAGTTAAAACTTAGAGTATTTTTTACTAAATATAAAATAACTAGAAATTGCACTAGAGGAGGTGCAATGGTTACGTCGATGATTTTTTGTATAGTTTATGTTTGAGTTGAATTCTATAATTTTTAAGGTGTAACATAGAGTTGTGTTTGAAATTACCATTCAAATTATTTTATAATAGATGTTGTTTATCATCTTTTGTGGAATCAGATGGTTTCCTATCTATTATGATATGAATTGGTTAATCATGATAATAATTGATATATGAGAATTCATTTTAGAGATAATTAATTTGTCTATTTCATCTCCACACATGTATTACAAACTATGTTACATATGACATTTGTGCATTCTCAGGACATTAAATTGAAAATGCAAAACAGATAAATTTAACAATCATTTTAATTTAATAGGGATTAAACTAGACTTCATTTGTTCCATGTGCATGTGAGTTGAGACAATTAAATGAAAATATAAATTGGATTTTCATGGAGGCACTAAATAATTATAGTAATTATTGTTAGAATTGGCTATGTATGCCAAGATCTATGGACCAAATGGAAAGCACAAAGAAGAGAGAAAATAATATGACAAGAATAAATTGTATTCAATGTCAATGATAATGGAATTGTTTTAATTTGTACAAATGTAGTAGAGACCCCTTGGTTATATAGCCAAGGTGAGAACATAGGAGTGCATAAGATTATGACAAGTGTCATAATCTTATGACAGGAGACAACAATGAAAAGCTATCACTCCACCTAAAGTGGAAAGTGATAATGTGATAACCACCACAAATAGTGGATCTACGACAAAAGGTGGAACCCTAATCACATGATATGTCCATGAAAGGTGGAGGTGATAAAGTAATAAGAAGATAAGTGCACGAAAGGTGAAAAATCTCCAACAACTCCTATGTGGTCCCTAAGTAAACTTAACTAAGGTGTAATTATGACCTAGGACAAGGTACAAAAGATTTAATTACACCAACAATTATCCATCCTTTCTCATGGTAGGTCATTACAATCATAACAATGTTCATAAAGCATTTATGAAAAGTGGAGTTTGATTTTTGCACATAAAATAACATTTACTTCTTCATCAAGATTGTAGGTGTTGAGCTAAGAAGAATGTAAAGAAAAAATAACATGTTATAACTAGCAAGGTAAACCTTATTGTTATATGAACAATCATTTAAGTTTCAATACTCTCCATTTCATTCCTCCATTTTTTAACATGGATTGTGCACTACACCATCACAAAATTGTGGTTTGCCTTTAAAACTGTAGCCCATAATATAACATGCAATAATAAAAATTCAAATCCAAGTTAGGTGGATAACAATGGATAGGTTTTTTCATACTTTATGAGAAGAAATGAAATGAAAAAAAAAATACCTATCATATATGAATCTTTAGAACGATCCTCTTGTTAGAATAGGGCCACTGAAGTGGTTGTTAAAATATATTTGAAATTTTTAAGTTGTTAAAAACAAGAAACATAATAGTAAGCTACAAACACAACATAATATATATCATATATCTACAAAAAGTGAAGCACAATAATATTTTAAATCGTGTACCAATGGAAGAGAATTATGAAGACTTTGAAGGGGAGTGGAGGAGAAAGTCCTACAAGAAAAGGGAATTTTGAAGCATTTAAGAAGTGTTGATGCTTGGCTACTATGTAATCCTTGTTCTTATAAAGGAATTGGACCGCCTAATATGTAACTTGTTCCAAAATTAAAAGTAAATACTTTAATAACTAGAAATTATAGAGAGAACAAAATGTTTTAATCAAGTTGTAAGGGCTAAAGGCAATTTTAAACTTACATTAGCAGCCATTTTGAGAATTTCTTGGCTTGATAGAATGCTTTTTTTGCACAAATATTGAGTAATTTTTTTGTGAAAAAGTTTTCTGAGTTGATTTTGGGAACATACTGCAAAAGAAGAAAACATTTTGTAGTCAAAATCCCATAAAAATGCTTGCAAGGTTAATAACTACAAAAGGAACATAAAAGAGTCACATATTGTCACATCTTCAACCAAATCAAATTAGTGTTTATGAAAAGATACTTATTCTTGAAGCAAAGCTCGACCTTGTTCAAGAAACACATCCAACATGAGTAGAGGTCTAGTTGATTGATTGATTAATAATATTTTGGATGATTTTAAATTCAATCTTTGGAAGAAATGCTTATTTTTTAAAAACATTGAGTAAAGCTTTTGTGGAAAAGTTTTGTTTGTTGATTTTGGAAACATACTACAAAAGCTAGAAGAAAATTTGTAGTCAACATCCCATATAAATGCTTACAAGGTTAATAACTACAAAGGGAACAAAAAAAAGTCACATACTATCACCTCTACAACCAATTCAAATTATTTTATGAAAATATACTTATTCTTGAAGCAAAGCCCGACCCTGTTCAACAAACACATCCAACATCAGTAGAGGTCTGGTTGATTGATTGATTCATCTTTTTTATGATGATATTGAACAAAGTAATTAAATTTACAACTGATGTTGTGGTTTTTTTTGGGAATATAATTGGTTGTGAAATAATAAGTAATATAGATTTTGAGTAGAGAAGGAAATGTTATACATACATGTGGTTGATGTTTAGGAGGAACCAATCTTGCACCTTCCATGTAATGCCTTATCTTTTCCCATTGCAACTTGTATTGGACAAAGATGTTTGAAATGTTGTTTAGAGAATATGTTTTATTTCGCTTATTGTCCACTTGCATATCAAAAAGGTTCGAATGAGTTAGTGAAGGGGAAAATATTTGGGTAAAGACATAGTAGTGTAAAGTAATTTGAAACGTAATGTGAGAGAGATTGGATTGGCAAGTGTATACCTTATTTTGTCATATTGAGAGTAATTATAAACGAGCCTCCTCTTTTTTTCTAATAATTGTGTATGGATTGTTTTGCACTCTAGAATACCTCTCAAAAGAGAACATTGGTTGAATATGAAGTCCATTTAATGATTTTACTCTTGATATACCTGTAAATGTTAGTCCTTGTCTTTCTATTTTACCAATATCAATTGTTGCTCTTTGCAGGGTGAGGCCTTGGGATTTATGTATGGTAATTTCCCATTCCATTGTTAATGAAATTTTCCTATGATTACTTGGTGATATAGGTATTATAGGTATAGCCTTTGGATCATTTTAATTCCATGGTGGTTCAGTGTAGTTATCGATTCTTACTACAACGTACATTGGAATATCTAGTGGTTTTGAGTCTAGATTGTAAACAATATCAACAACTTCACCAAGGGATCCATTTACAAGTCCTACTTGAGTCCATAAGTTTGTTGTTAGCATGATTTGTTGGCATTTGCATGATAGAAGTTATTTTTCAAACTGGTTATTTTGAGCATCAAAGTTTGATTTATTTTTTGTGTTTGTTACAATACTTATTGCAATTGGAAGGTTTAGTTGTTTTAGCATTTATTTTTTGTGTAGTTTGACTAAGTCATTTGTTGCAAAAAGGTGAATGGAGTTGTCAAATTCTTGTTTTATAGTAGTTGTGTAATACCCCTTCGTTTTGCTTTATGCTATGTTTGGTTGCAATTACTTTGATACTCGATACATTTTGTTATGATGTTTTGATCGCTACTATTGAGCGACAATTATTATTGTGTGATGTGTTGACCTAATTAGTGTTTCTCATGCTTTAATGGATTAATGAGGTTGTAAAGTTAACATGAGATGTTTTTATGAGATTATTAGATTATGATAGAAGTGTCAATTTCGATGAGTGTATTGGTGAAGAAGATGGGTTCGCATCACTCACTTGTGAATGCCCTGTGAATCCGTAATTCCTTCTTCACGGTGTGTATTATATGCTGGATATATTGTATGATGTTTACTTGGTTGCAGGATTGCAGGTACATGACATCGACTCCACCTGGTTTCACAAGTTCGAGTGTGTCGATCCAACGGTTAAGTTGAACAGGAGATAGTAGCTAGGTAACTTGTGTCAAGTCTACACCCTAGCCATAGTGTGTCGTCAGTGGTATGTGTTGAGTCGTTCATTGCCTTGCTTTAATGTTATTTAATTTTGAAGGATTCTTGATTTGGAAATAGATATTTAGAATAATTGCATTTAAATTATGTTGATAAATATTTAATTTAAATAATGCAATGTGGATAAAAGTTTATAGTTAAATTAATTAATTATATTTAATTTATTCAATTAATTAAATTTAATTCAAGGGGGGTTGAATTTAGTTATTAAATAATTAAATTAATTAATTAAATGTGATGCAAGAAAATGAAAGGAAATAAAATAATTAAAATTAATTTCAGCTTGTGGGAATTAAATTAGAAATTGTAATTAAATGTTTACTTGGGAAATGAGTTTCAACTATGGAAATTAATTTATTATTTCAAATTGCATTTTAAATTTAATGTGGGTTTTCAAAATTTGGAACTGAAATTGAAATTGAAATTAATATCTAATTTGCATGCAATGTGAATTAGGGTTATAAAAGTTGAAATTGAAATTAATATGTAATTTGCATGTAATGTGAATTAGGGTTGTATTAGGTATTTTTGATTTATAAAGAATACATGTTTTAATTTTAGGGCAGAAAAAAGTCTTTAGAAAAATTCATTTTTTACAGTAGAGAAGAAATCTTGGAAAAATTTGCACAAAGAAGGGTTTGAAGGAAGTTTGATTGTAGAATTGATTGGAGGAAAGATTGTTTGCATTTGTTGGGTTTTGGATTGGATTCACTGGAGTATTGCAGAAAATTCAAGAAATCTTTGGAGGAGGCTTGCATCAAAAATTCATCTCTTCCTGTAGCTTCTTGTACCAGGTTTTCCTCTTTGTGTTTTATTGTTCTTGATTGTTTTTAAAATAGTAGTGACTAAAGATTTGTTTGTTAAATCTGTTTTAGAAAATAAATTTGTTATTAGAAGAAAAGAATCAAATAAATTTGCAGCTTTTGTTTTGTGAAAATTCTTGAGTGAAAATTGTGAAAACCACAATTGAATTTAATTTGTTTGAGGAAATCGATTATTTTGTTTTTGGATTCAAACATAGAGATTGAGCAATGCTTTTAGAATGTTTTTAGAAAATGAAACCCTCTATTTATTATTAAAAATCGAATTTTAAAATCCACAGGGAAGTTATATTTTTCATGGTAAAATGGTCTGGTTGCATCGCATATAACTCCACTTACACAAACTAGGTTGTCGGGAAATTTAAAGGGTTTCTGCACCTTGGAATTTTCTTATCCCTGTCAAAAAATCGCAAATACCCAAATCGTGGTTTTTGAGTTATGCTTGAAACACGAGACTGATGTTAAGTTATTTTCCCATGGCTGTTCTGACAATAAAATAATAATAAATTGATATTTATAAATATTAATATTTTACGTATTGTTATTTTAATATTAAAATATTATTTAATAATATTTTATATTATAATTTATAATATTAAAGTATTATATTTATTTATATTATTTTAAATAAAATTTGTATATTAGATTAGTGGAATTAAAATTATAAACGTATGGGGAAATTATTGTTTATTTCAAAATGCATTGTTAAAGTTTAATTGAAAGAGTTAAATATTTAATTTAAAGAATGCATAATTTAAAATTTAATTGTGGAATTTAAATTTATGTGTAAAAGGTCCAATTATTAATTTGATTTAATTGGAAGAATATATATATGGTATTGGGTTATAGTCCAAATACTGATCTTATCTTAACACAATAAGTTATGGAAGAGACCAAATGTTAATTTGAATAATTTTATAATGATTTAATTTGAAAGGGCAATTGGTTATTTAATTTAAAACGAAATGTTTTGAGTTATAGTTGAAAATACTTATTTTGTTAAGATCAATTAGAGAATTAAATATTAGTGTAATTTCTTCGCAAACCCTTTTAAAATGTTTTTTTAATTATTATTAAATTTCTTGTAACACGATACTCCTATCTTCATTGAAATTCGAAAATAGCTATTTAATAAAATAAAATAAAAATAAATATATATTAAATATATGTATTCACATGTATTTGTATTGGTAGAATATATATAATTAAATGTATTAATATAGTTGGTGTACTTATAATATGAAATAATGTTATAAAAACATCATGGTTTTATTCAAATGTTTAAAGATATAGGTTTTTGGAAATTATTTGTTGAAATTTAATATGTTTTATTAAATAATGTATTATTCAATAAAATATATTAATATATATACATATGATGTATGTTGACATGTTGTTTTCAATCAGGAGTATAATTAGTTTTTAATTTGTTTTATTTAAGTGCATGTATTTGAGTTGCATGGAGATTTGAAAAAAAAAAATGTTAAATGCATGATTAAATTGTTAGGAAAATGATATTTTAAGATATTTTATAATTGCATGGTCAAATAGATAAGGACAGAGATATTTTATAAATTCCATGCTTAGATAGAAGATGAAAGAAATCCAATTAGATGTGTACTTGTGTTGGTTTTGAATGCATGGTCGAATTGTTAAGAAAAGGGATATTTAAATATATAGAAGAATTGTAGAAGTATTTATATTTGAATGTTTGTTTAATTAATGAGATTTAATTGGAAAAAAATATGAATGCATGGTTAAATAGAAAAACCAAGAGTTATTTTTATACATTGATAAAATGGCATGTTTTAAATAGAGAATTGAAAAGATATAGGTTTTGGATAGAAATAGAATATAGTAATGGCAATAGTTTATGTTGTATTGGAAGTAAATCTAGGAAATGAATATATTTGAAAAGGCAAATATTTATTATGTTTTATTTATTTTCATAGAGCAATTTAATCGTTGTGATTGGAATATTAAAGGATATATAAAATTAAATTCATTAATATATATATTTGGTGTCTATATAATATGGAGCATATATAAATATGTTAAGTGTAAATTCATTATCGTTTTTCCTTTTAATAAGGTGCCTGCAATATATTATTGAATAGAGATTTAAAATGGATTGATTAGTGTATATGAGAAAATGGATAGAGAAACAATATTTTATTATATTATATTAAAATGATTGAATGTTTTAAATAGAAAATTGAATGAGATGTAAGATTTGGTTAGGAAATGGAAAGAGTTTTCTTGAATGATTTTGTGTTGATTTATAAGTAAATTAAGAAGTTGTTTATATTGGTGAGGCAAATAGTTATTTTAGTTGATTATTTTTCAATTAGAGCAATTAAGTATTGTGAATGAAATACGAAAGAGATATGGATTTAGTATATCCAAAAAATGGTAATACTCTTGTGATTGCCTTGAATGTTCTAGTTCTCTGTATTTCGTAAGGGGATATAATTTCAAATTGTTTAAGATTTTTTATAATGGAAATAGAAATATGGGTATATGATTATTTGAGTTAACCCTGTAAGTGTGTCTTTGACCTTGTTAGTGTTACCTATTGAATGAATATGAATTTAGGAAATCCAAATATTAGATTTGATTTATAACTTGAATGCTTTTGTTGCTATGAAGTCAAGTTGCATTGTGGGTTTTGGAATCTAGTGTTAGTTCTAAAATTATAAGTCTTTCAGAAAAACTTAGAGGATAAGGGTTGTTGAATCTTTATGCATTCTAGTTGTTTCCCTAGGGTAGTGCATGATGTCTATTCAGTTTTACCCAGTTTTCATGAACGGGGATGTTTTGTACCTCCTGTGAAAGGAGTGGACTTTGTTTTGTTGCCTCCAAGATGTTTGGTGTGTGTTCTATTATTTGTATCCTCCTTGAGTTGGAGTGGTTATGTTCTATTTTGTATGGTCTTGAGATACCCTTGGTGATTGGTATTTGTATACAATTTTATAAAAAAAAAAATTGGTTCACTTAAGTCGTTAATTACAACTTCCTTTAAGGTTACTTAGCGGAGCATTACACATGGTATTAGAGCCTGGGTTTAAACACTGGGCTCTCTGGGTACATTTGTGTCCACTAAGTTGTTCCTATGATTTGTTAGTAGAGTGTTAAGTGATCACGTGTTCATGGCTTTTAATTTAGCATGATATACTCTGTGAAAGAGAGTAGCGTGTTAGTAACCTGATATAAGGTTATGATTGGAAAGTAATGTTATGAATCCTATGAGATATGGAATGGGATATTCCTATGGGATCTTGTATGTAGTTGTACCCCCTTGTAAATGTAAGAAACCAGTAACTGTATCTTGTTTGAATGTTGTGGAAACCCATACTTGCTTTGAGTGTCCATGTGATGGTGATACTTGGTACCCATCCATGGGAAAAAGTTGCATTTTGGTGTGGGTTCTACCATACCATTATGGGTGTTTGCATGTTTGTTACCTGATTGAGGGCCAACCCAGGTGTGGTTGAAACTTATATATAAGAGTAACCAAAAGTAGCACTATTTCTTTTGGTTCTCTAGATCTTCAATCCGTGAAGGGATAGTAGTAGCCACAAGTTCTTTGGGGTGGAGTGTGCAGCGTATGCATAATGCGACGTAGAGCATCTTAGCTCAACCAATCTTGAGGAAACGTACCCACTACTTTCCCTTATGATGGATCAAGATACTTGATCCATACGTGTTAGCCTAATCTCCACAGATTTGAGTATAGCACCATGGTTTGTTATTTATGCCTAGACATCCATAGTGGCGATGATCTGGCATTAGTGAGTTAACCTCGTCTGTATGAGAGCTGAAGCTCGATAGCCCCATAGTGATATTATCGTATTGCATTATGTATATGTACCCTATCTGCATGTTTCCAACATGATGCAAGAGATATGATGCCACACCCCACTCGTGTTCTGACATAGTGATGGTGATGATGTCGTGTTACACGATGCCACGTGCTAGACACCTGAAGGCGCATTAAGAGATTTTCTTTGATAGCCTACTTGTGTGATGAGCATTATGGGGCCTCAAACACTTGTAGAGGGATCCTCATGGTTTCCTTGACCATGTTGGTCGAGTAGCATATGAGTAGATCCTAGCCATGTATACCTCTGGCTTTAGCGAGTTCCTACGTGTGTCTTCTCCATGAGGTATCGCAGGTGGAGTGTGTTATGTGCGTGCCTATTCCATGGACCCTCTGACACACTGCCATGTGGCATATGATCAGTCTGTGCCTTCTCTGACTGGCGTATGACCAGGTAGAGTGACGACATTTTATTAGTCATGGATACACTCTGGATCATGTGGATAGCATGCTCATTCCACATCACATGAGGGCTATTATCATTCTAGCTGGACGTTGTTTCCTCCTTCCTCGTTGGTGGCTAGTATCTAGTCATATAGTGTTGTATAGTGCAATTTTAAAGATTGTGAACTTTCTTTTGGTTATCGATGATTTTCCAGTTAATTGTGAGGGCCGACACTTTGTTTATATTTGATTGTGAAGGTTTAGCCACAACTTGTGATCTTATTTTCTTATAACCCTAGTGGTTATATATTTGATTCAGTGTTGAAATTGTGCACATTTATTGCCTTATTGTTGAAATTCAACTTTAATTTGTTATTCTTTATGAACTTGATGGCTAAGCTAATTATCTTTGTTGTTTTCATGTCGGTTATCTGTCATATTGTGATTCCTCTCCAAGGACGTATGAGGCGGACTTGGTGAGAGTGTATGAGGAAGTAGACGTAGGAAACATTGAGGATGGAGGTATGTGAGGCTGTTATGCAACTATGACCCACTACTCACCTATGTGTGATGACTATCTCTTGGAGGCTAATCACCTTACACAACAATAGATAGGTCATGGTGGTCTTGTTTGGATGGTTTCACTTTATGTATGACCTAACACCATCAAGCCACTGATTGTGATGTTGATATATTTGAGATGGTTATATGTTCTCAATTCATGGATTCCTCTATCATGGATCGTATGCTACTTTTCGGTGTCCAGATGGACCCTTGTGTAGCCTTGTGATGATTCCCGGTGATGTGTATTGGTGCATATCTGTATTAAGTATATTAATCCATGGTTATGTGTTTTTGGGGACTTGGTTGATGGTTGCTTCACCATGTTGTCTCATCTGGATTGATAGTGTACTTGGATGTGTTGTGTATGACACAGGTTGTTGTCATTTTTTATGATGAGGTATGGAATGGTTCAGTTGGAACCCTTGGTCTCGTGTGATTGTATGGAGTTTGCACTATGATTTTTTGCAGGCTTCTAGGAGTAAGCCTAATCTTTGGGGGGGAGAATGTAATACCCCTCCATTTTTCTTTTTGTTTGGTTTGCTTTATGCTATGTTTGGTTACAGTTAGTTTGATACTGGATACATTTTGTTATGATGTTTTGATCACTACTATTGAGCGATAATTATTATTGTGTGATGTGTTGACCTAACTAGTGTTTCTTATGCTTTAATGGATTAATGAGGTTGTAAAGTTAACATGAGATGTTTTTATGAGATTAAAGGATTATGATAGAAATGTCAATTTCAATGAGTGTATTGGTGAAGAAGACGGGTTCGCATCACTCACTTGCGTGTGCCCTGCGAATCTGTAATTCCTTCTTCATGCTGTGTATTATATGCTGGATATATTGTATGATGTTTACTTGGTTGCAGGATTGCAAGTACATGATATCGACTCCACCTAGTTTCATAGGTTCAAGCGTGTCGATCCAATGGTTAAGTTGAACGGGAGATAGTAGCTAGGTAACTTATGTCAAGTCTACACCCTAGCCATAGTGTGGCGTTAGTGGTATGTGTTGAGTCGTTCATTGCCTTGCTTTAATGTTATTTAATTCTGAAGGATTCTTGATTCGGAAATAGATATTTAGAATAATTGCATTTAAATCATATTGATGAATATTTAATTTAAATAATGCAATGTGGATAAAAGTTTATAGTTAAATTAATTAATTATATTTAATTTATTAAATTAATTAAATTTAATTCAAGGGGGGTTGAATTTAGTTATTAAATAATTAAATTAATTAATTAAATGTGATGCAAGAAAATGAAAGGAATTAAAATAATTAAAATTAATTTTAGCTTGTGGGAATTAAATTAGAAATTGTAATTAAATGTTTACTTGGGAAATGAGTTTCAACTTTGGAAATTAATTTATTATTTCAAATTGCATTTTAAATTTAATAAGGGTTTTCGAAATTTGGAATTGAAATTGAAATTGAAATTAATATCTAATTTGCATGCAATGTGAATTAGGGTTGTATTAGGTATTTTTGATTTATAAAGAATACATGTTTTAATTTTAGGGCAGAAAAAAGTCTTTAGAAAAATTCATTTTTTACAGCAGAGAATAAATCTTGGAAAAATTTGCACAAAGAAGGGTTTGAAGGAAGTTTGATTGTAGAATTGATTGGAGGAAAGATTGTTTGCATTTGTTGGGTTTTGGATTGGATTCATTGGAGGATTGCAGAAAATTTAGAAAATATTTGGAGGAGGCTTGCATCAGAAATTCATCTCTTCATGTAGCTTCTTGTACCAGGTTTTTCTCTTTGTGTTTTATTGTTCTTGATTGTTTTTAAAATAGTAATGATTAAATATTTGTTTGTTAAATCTGTTTTATAAAATAAATTTGTTATCAGAAGAAAAGAATCAAATAAATTTGCAGCTTTTGTTTTGTGAAAATTTTTGAATGAAAATTGTGAAAACCTCAGTTGAATTTAATTTGCTTGAGGAAATCGATTATTTTGTTTTTGGATTCAAACATAGAGATTGAACAATGTTTTTAGAATGCTTTTAGAAAATGAAAACCTTTGTTTATTATTAAAAATCGGATTTTAAAATCTGCAAGGAAGTTATATTTTTCATGGTAAAATGGTCTGACTGCGTCACATATAACTCCACTTACAAAAACTGGGTTGTCAGGAAATTTAAAGGGTTTTTGCATCCTAGAATTTTCTTATACCTGTGAAAAAATTGCAAATACCCAGATCGTAGTTTTTGAGTTATGATTGAAACATGAGACTGATGTTAAGTTATTTTCTCATGGCTGCTCTGACAATAAAATAATAATAAATTGATATTTATAAATATTAATATTTTATGTATTGTTATTATAATATTAAAATATTATTTAATAATATTTTATATTATAATTTATAATATTAAAGTATTATATTTATTTATATTATTTTAAATAAAATTTGTATATTAGATTAGTGGAATTAAAATTATAAACGTATGGGGAAATTATTGTTTATTTCAAAATGCATTGTTAAAGTTTAATTGAAGGAGTTAAATATTTAATTTAAAGAATGCATAATTTAAAATTTAATTGTGGAATTTAAATTCATATGTAAAAGGTCCAATTATTAATTTGATTTAATTGGAAGAATATATATATGGTATTGGGTTATAGTCCAAATACTGATCTTATTTTAATACAATAAGTTATGGAAGAGACCAAATGTTAATTTGATTAATTTTATAATGATTTAATTTGCAAAGGCAATTGGTTTTTTAATTTAAAACGAAATGTTTTGAGTTATAGTTGAAAATAATTATTTTGTTAAGAGCAATTAGAGAATTAAATATTAGTGTAATTTCTCCCCAAACCTTTTTAAAATGTTTTTATTGAATTTCCTGTAACACGATACCCCTGTCTTCATTGAAATTCAAAAATAGCTATTTAATAAAAAAAATATATATATTAAATATATGTATTCACATGTATTTGTATTGGTAGAATATATATAATTAAATGTATTAATATAGTTGGTGTACTTATAATATGAAATAATGATATAAAAACATCTTGGTTTTATTCAAATGTTTAAAGATATAGGTTTTTGGAAATTATTTGTTGAAATTTAATATGTTTTATTAAATAATGTATTATTTAATAAAATATATTAATATATATACATATGATGTATGTTGACATGTTGTTTTCAATTAGGAGTATAATTAGTTTTTAATTAGTTTTATTTAAGTGCATGCATTTGAGTTGCATGGAGATTTAAAAAAAAAAAAGGTTAAATGCATGATTAAACTGTTAGGAAAATGATATTTTAAGATATTTTATAATTGCATGGTCAAATAGATAAGGAAAGAGACATTTTATAAATTCCATGCTTAGATAGAAAATTGATTGAATTATATGAGTGAGCTAGAAAACGAAAAAAATCCAATTAGATGTGTACTTGTGTTGGTTTTTGAATGCATGGTCGAATTGTTAAGAAAAAGGATACTGAAATATATCGAAGAATTGTAGAAGTATTTATATTTGAATGTTTGTTTAGTTAATGAGATTTAATTGGAAAAAAATATGAATGTATGGTTAAATAGAAAAACCAAGAGTTATTTTTATACATTGATAAAATGGCATGTTTTAAATAGAGAATTGAAAAGATATAGGTTTTGGATAGAAATAAAATATAGTAATGGCAATAGTTTATGTTGTATTGGAAGTAAATCTAGGAAATGAATATATTTGAAAAGACAAATATTTATTATGTTTTATTTATTTTCATAGAGCAATTTAATCGTTGTGATTGGAATATTAAAGGATATATAAAATTAAATTCATTAATATATATATTTGGTGTCTATATAATATGGAGCATATATAAATATATTAAGTGTAAATTCATTATCATTTTTCCTTTTAATAAGGTGCCTGCAATATATTGTTGAATAGAGATTTAAAATGGATTGATTAGTGTATATGAGAAAATGAATAGAGAAACAATATTTTATTATATTATATTAAAATGATTGAATGTTTTAAATAGAAAATTGAATGAGATGTAAGATTTGGTTAGGAAATGGAAAGAGTTTTCTTGCATGATTTTGTGTCGATTTATAAGTAAATTAAGAAGTTGTTTATATTGGTGAAGCAAATAGTTATTTTAGTTGATTATTTTTCAATTAGAGCAATTAAGTATTGTGAATGAAATATGAAAGAGATATGGATTTAGTATATCCAAAAAATGGTAATACTCTTGTGATTGCCTTAAATGTTCTAGTTCTCTATATTTCGTAAGGGTATGTAAGTTCAAATTGTTTAAGATTTTTTATAATGGAAATAGAAATATGGGTATATGATTATTTGAGTTAACCCTGTAAGTGTGTCTTTGACCTTTTTAGTGTTACCTATTGAATGAATATGGATTTAGGAAATCCAAATATTAGATTTGATTTATGACTTGAATGCTTTTGTTGCTATGAAGTCAAGTTGCATTGTGGGTTTTGGAATCTAGTGTTAGTTCTAAAATTATAAGTCTTCCAGAAAAACTTAGAGGATAAGGGTTATTGAATCTTTATGCATTCTAGTTGTTTCCCTAGGGTAGTGCATGACGTTTATTCAGTTTTACCCGATTTTCATGAACGGAAATGTTTTGTACCTCCTGTGAAAGGAGTGGACTTTGTGTTGTTGCCTCCAAGATGTTTGGAGTGTGTTCTATTATTTGTATCCTCCTTGAGTTGGAGTGGTTATGTTCTATTTTGTATGCTTTTGAGATACCCTTGGTGATTGGTATGTGTATACCACTTTATAAAAAAAAAAATTAATTCAGTTAAGTCGTTAATTACAACTTCCTTTAAGGTTACCTAGTGGGGCATTACAAGTTGTAAGTACTTTGTTTGTGTAGGTCATTAACATGTCCCAATCTTGATGTGTTGGTTCTACATTGCGTAAGTTTTTTAATGCTTCAAGAAACTATGTTTGAGTTGAATAGTTACCTTGTTGACAAAACATTTTTTGTAATGTAACAATTGTAGTAAATTGTTCCCATAGCAATTTGGGATTGGAGTGTGATGCGTAGATGGGTTTGTCCATGATAGGTGGTAGTTGTGCTAGGTCACCTATTAGAATTATAGATAAACCACTGAAGCTGAGATTTTGTGTTCGGGGAAATGCTTCACATAGTCTACTATCTATCTTTAATAGTGGCTTTGGGCCTATGAAACTAATATAATCTATGAGGATGTACTTTATGTGTTTCATCTATTCTTGAAATGTTTTTAGTTTTTTTCCTTGCAATTGTTTCATTTATTTTATTGGAATCCTAAGTGTTAAATGTATGGTTGATGCACATATATTGAATGCAATGATTCCTGTGGGAGCTAAAGAAAGTAGTTGGCTATTTTGTTGTGCTACCTTACTTTGAAGTGCATTTCCTATGCAAGAGATAAGGTATGATTTTCCAGTTCTTGCAATTCTATGAATGATCATATGCGAGGGTTTTTGTAAGGATTGATCTTTGTAGTGGTTTGTAATTATTGTGAGCACTATTTTTTGTTTTGGTGATAATGTGTAATTTTGGACATCAAAGCTAATGGCCATGTTTTCATTTTGGGTTCAAATTTTATTCATCTTTATGAAGTCAATTGCAGTGGCATGTAAATCTTGGTGTACACTATGTTGATTGCATTCATTGTTGTTATCAAAATCACACCTATCGAGTATTTGGAGCTCATCTAGATTAACATTATTAGTAAGTCCCATTTGTGACAACAATTCCCATTCATTCAATTGTAATGAATATGTTGTGTTTTCCTCATTACCACTATCTTCTTCTTCTTCACTATTTGCTTCTATATCAATTGTGTGATTAATGTGCCATACATCATATGTGTTTGTATTCATTTGGGTCCAATTTTCTATTATTGTATCTTTAGTAGGGCCTATGTCATTTTGTATGTCACGAAAAGTTTTATATAAGAGTAATTCACTCCAACAAAATGTTTCAAAATTTTCTGAATTCTACTTTGGAGTAGTATAGAACTTTCGAAAAACATTTATAATTGCTTTTTGTTTCCTCTCTTTCCATTTACATCCTTTGCGACATGAAGAATAGGAGAAGGATCTTACAGATTAAAGTAATGTTATTTCTTCTAGTTGTGGTGGGCGTTTCATATAAGAATGTAAGTAGCTTGATTGGAGTTTGTTGTCATTTGTTGTTCTTGGGAAGTGGTGGAATACTTTTCAGCCAACATTCAATGACATAAATGATCAGTTACAGATGACAAGGGGAAATTTTTGCAGCATATGACATGTTTCTTGTGCTGCAATATCACGTTCAACCACAAGTTTTGTCATGAATTTTTGGTATGCTATTAAAGCTTTGTCTTTATGTTTTTGATTTATAGCTATTCTTGTAAGCATATTAACACAACTCTCTGATTTTTTCTCTGATTTTGATGCATACTTGGCAATGTATTTGAGAACAAGTGTTCATGAGATGACAGGTTAGCAATCTATATTTGTTCTCCATATTGAAATTATTTCTGAGTTATGTATGTTTAATCTATCATCATTTCTTGTTGGTTCATTTTTTGTTTACCATGATTGTCACATGATAATGTAGAGATAATTTGTTCTTTCCATGGAGCTTTGTATCAACCTTCTATTTTTCTCCCCTTCTTACATAGGCATGTTCCCTCGGTGAATTTTGTGTGCCTTTGGACATGATTAATTAACTCCTCATAGTCATGAGAGGGATTTGTATTAAAGATCTGAGTTTTGTTTAACAAACATGGATCATCAAGTGGAGATCGATGTGTTGTGTTGTTACCATGAGATATCATACGATGGTTCCGAATAGTGACATATGTGTCAAAAAAATTTCTTGCTCTTTCAACTTCTAAGTTATCTTTCCAATCAAGTTTGCCCATGTCTGGAGCATTTTCAAGCCAAAGGAATCCATGAATATGTGTGGTCCCTCGATGTTTCCATTTGTACCTATACCAATATTCTTTTGCATGGATGGGTTCTCAATGACCTCCTCATGAAATATTGTGAATCGTTGATGTAGATATAGGGATGTGGTATGGGGGTTATCAATTATGTTGTCTGTGCAAAATTTATTTGATTGCATTATACATCTTATGTCATTTGAGAGTAGTCATTGTAAATCTATCCATTTTGTATCTTCTGCACTTAATGTGAAGAATAAAGTGGATGAGCCTATC
Source organism: Sequoiadendron giganteum (assembly GCA_007115665.2). Taxonomy (NCBI): domain Eukaryota; kingdom Viridiplantae; phylum Streptophyta; class Pinopsida; order Cupressales; family Cupressaceae; genus Sequoiadendron; species Sequoiadendron giganteum. The sequence continues at coordinate 348,226,618 of CM021106.1, read as the reverse complement.
TGGTTGATCACATTTGTTAGCTCAGTATGAAACTTGTTCCAATATGGTCTTGTCCCTCTTGTGGTAGTTCCAAAATTCATAAGTTGCTCAGCTAACTGTTCGTCAGGAAGATTTTTCAATTGTGTATGAAGGTTTTCAATAGTGACTGGTATGTTTTCTTTTTCAATTTTTTTTAAGGAAAACTATTGCAAGTCCTTGGCTATGATAATGCATCTTAAGGTTGGAGATAAAATATCGAAACCTTTGATGCCTTCCAAATCTTTGGTCATGGAATCTCATTAGATTTAATGCATATTCATGCATGTTTAATTCTCTAATTCGTGCTTGCATGTGTAGTACTTTTCCATCTGTAAAGAGTGTGGGGAATGCCATATCAAAGAGGCCTTCAATATTGTATTCATTTATTGGAGAAGAGCTTATTTCAGGCCAATCAATAGTGTTATTTTTTGGGTGTTCAATTTGTAGTGTTTGTTTAATGATTTCTAGCTCATGACATCTCCCTAGTAGGCTTACCATAAATGATGATGTGTATGTTGATGCATCTTGATCATGTTGTTCGTTAGCATTAGATTCGTTGTTTGCTACGACTATTTCTTCGACAAATTCTATGGTGTGAAGCATGTATGAAATGTTTGTACTTGTTTCAGGGAGTTGTTCTAAGTAGTATGCATTTATTTCAACATCACTATAATATGGGTCATATTTGATCTTGTATTGCAATGAATCTATAATACGACTCCTACTTACATAACAATCATAATATTTTCCTTGTGTATGCAATCTTTGAACTATCAAGACATCTAGGTTTGTAATTCTATGTGGTAGTATTTTGGAAATACTTTTTATGTCCTATGGGAAGCTAATCGTGTGGCCATTTTAATTATATTTTCCCCCACGAGCGTGGCTTACTTGTAATATTGCGTTTACCCTTGATATGAGAATCTCTTCTACTTGAGTGAGCTTTTCCAACATAGGAGGTTGTTCTCCTGGGTCCATATTATTAAGTGATGAAAATCGATGAATGCCTTTCTCATTGAAACATTGCTTATAAATACAATTATCATTTGATGATTGAACATGCATGCCAAGGTAGTATTCCTTACATATAGTGCATGTTTGTAAGTTTGATAGTGCATCTATTCTGTGTCGAAAATATTTTTGACCTGGTAATGAAGTTAATGTTTTTGTTTGTTGATGGTGTAGTATTTGTTTCATTTGGTCTTTGTTTTTGTATGTTTTGTAGGTGACGATGAGAACTAATTTCCTCTTTATGATGAGAATAGTACTCTCGACTTCTTTTACGAATTTGTATTCTTTGAAGTTCTATTTGGTGGAGTTCAGTTTGACTTATTTCGTTTCTAGTGTCCATCACCTGTAATTAAAATAGGAGGTATGATTACTAATAGTAATGAGAAAAATACATGGACTAACACAAGAAATTTGTTGTTCTTTGTACATCTACATATCAAATGAAAAAATGAATGCAATTTCCAAAGGTATATAATGAAGAAATGTAGCTGAAATGAATAAAATGTAACCCAAATATCTACTACAATTGCAAGCTACAAACCTAACTAATTAGTAATAGCAACAATCAAAATAAATGCAATGAATTTTTACAATGGAAGAGGAAATAAGCTTAATGATTTTTTATTTTTTTTGAAAAAAATAGTTAAAAGTGACTGACCTGTTTTTGAGAGAATGATGTTTAATTGTTAACAAACTTTTTCCCTTTTGCAACTCTTGAACAATAAATTGATGCGTTGCAAATGTAAAAACAAATTGCCATCAAATTGACAAAAACACATTTCAAATGGAAATAGAATGTTCCCATGCAGTTTTCAAATCAATGTTTATTTGAATTTTATGTGTTAAGTGAGATTTTGGAGGCTTCTACGTGATATTTTGGAGATTTTTAGTAACAAATATATAATTCATATTGTGTGTATTCTATATTAAGATAGAATTTAATCATCTGATTCACTTTTATGTCAGCAATAAATGTAAAATCATTGATACTATCAATCTTAATATTGGTAATCCATTCCCTAACATCGACATATCAAAATATATCATTGAATTTAATTAAATATATGACTTTCAAAGTGAAGCAGATCAAAGTAGTGTTCTAGTGATGTTCTAGTTGGAAATATTAAAAATTGAAAGTTTAATTGAGCAATCATAATTGATTACCAAAAATATGAAGTAACTATAAGGATTACATTATAGAAGCCTCTAGTTGGAAATTTCTAATAGAAGGCAACTAATCTAATTCATTAAAGACTAGACCAAAATGATGTGAGGATCTAGATGGAATCAATGGTGGTTAATTCCCTTTCTACTTTTACTACAGATTTGTTTGTACCAATGTGTATCCTCCTGCTTCAGTGAGAGTGGTGCCCTTGCATATCATTGAGTTCTTAATTGACATCTATCAAGAGATTATGTTTGTAGAAATTCAAAAATTATCAAGCATATTTACAATCTAGATAAGAAAATTGTTTTTTCTCATTTACTGGTCAATGATTTGGGCTGCACCAAATGGTTCTACTTCTTGGTGAATGTAACTTGTGGTTCATTTATAGTGAGTTGTATATATTTAATTTTTTGTTGACAAAGGAATGGTTTGGGTATGCACTATGACAAGTGCATACAAGAAATCAAGAGAACAATAAGAAGACTGGAAGGAATGGAGGCTTTCAAAGTGGATAAAGTATTACATAAAGTGACTATTATAGGGGACATCACACCCATCATTTCATAGAATGATAGAACAATAATTGATAAGGTGAACACTGCAGTTACTGAAAAATGCTATAACTATAGGCACTCGATTTAGTTTAGTAAAAAAAACAACTTTTGTAGTTACAAACTTACAATACTCTTCTCAAGTGACTGCATACTCACAAGTTAAAATAAGTAGATCCAACCATTTCATGAGATATTTCTGAGTTTTATCCAAGTGTCAAGTTCATATTACTCTTCTACTATTTTATTAAATTCTTATCAAGTCCATTTTCTTTGACTATGCTTTGCAGACATCAAAATAAATATAATTTCATGTAATAGGTTATTGATGATGTACATATTATTAAGATACACTTTCCTCTTTAATAAATGTTTTAATGCTCACTTTGAATTTTGATGTAAGGGCTTCATAAACTGTGAAGGGCATAATGTTTATTATGGTAGATGATGTGCCTGAGTTTCTTATGGGGTTTCTATCCCTAGCATAGGACTTCTACCAATTATCTAACCAACAACCACACTTTTAGTAGGCAAGGGAGGACGTTATGCATTTTGTTCTTGAACTCGCCAGTATGTGTTAGTGAAGAACTTGTCCTCTCTATCATGCATAAATGTCCTTGGGTCGGTAGTGTGATGAAATTGTTGTGTAAATTATACTTTATTGACCCACATGCATGGGTAGCATACCGTTTAGATTTTAGGTAAAATTCTATTTGATGTCAATTACTCTTTATATATATATATTTATATGTTTGAGATTTTAACCTTTTAAAGTTTAGAATGTTTAAAATGACTTGTAACGAAAGCATGGGTTTAATTAGATTGGTTATATATATATATTCATTTAGTTTTAAATATTTTGATTGGAATTAGAATGGTATGGCCTTAAAAAATAAATTAAAAAAATGGACATGTATAGTGAATTCTAAGATTGAATTTTAATAATCTTATATCACTAAATAGGACATTTTATAAGATTAATTGTATTATTATTTTAAACAATTAGGTTCAACATGATTTGAATGAAATTTGTGTTTGAAAATAATAATCTAGTCAATTTAATGGTCAAGTATTACCAGTGTTAAATTTTAACTCATGATGTATTAGATAATTAATTATTCTTGGAAACTATGCATGTGATGGCATTGATTTGTAAATGGAACTATTGAAATGTGTGTTCTTTGGAAATCTTCCAGAGGTTAGGAGAAAAGTGATTGTATTGAAAAGAAAAGTCGAAGTATAAGAAAGGGTTTAGTTTTTCCATGGAAAAGGGAGATCTCTTACAAATTTATCTACAGTTTCTTTTTGCATATTTAATCAGGAATAACATCTTATAATTTTGTATATGAGAAGGGTTTTTAGCATGCCTGTAGTTAGCTTGTTAATTTGTTTCTATCCTTATTCCAATGGCCAGTTAGTTATGTGGAGGAAATTAAAAGTGGTCATTTAAATTGAAAGTTAAAGTATCCAATAGTAAAACAAACTTCATTCTACCAATTAGGAAAGATATCTTTCTTTTGTAACCCCATTTCAACTATCCTTACTTTCAGTCCAATATAGTAGTTGTTTGCGTTTATTTGTCATGTTTGAAGTACTCAGAAAAATACATAAAAAACCAAAAAAAATACAAAAAGGTGAATTTGGAGAAGCTCAATCAAGGAAAATAGAGATGAACAACTATACGATTTTTTTCAGAAAGCATTCACTATTTTATGTGAGGCAAGGCAATTTTGAAAGTAACAGTATGGAAACATTTAACATGTTTTTGTGCACTGATCATCTATGAGGTCACATTTTATTTGATCATAGATGTAGAAATAACTTGAAAAATTTATAGATATAGAAGCCTCTGGTTGGAAATTTCTAATGACAAATATATCAGTTTTTACAGGCAGTCAACATACATCAAGATCAACTTAAACATAAAATTTTAAGAAATAGATAAGTAGTCTCTTTCTTAGGATTGGATACTTCATAATGATCGCAGAAAGGGAACATATGTTACATTATAAGCCATACACCTACAATTTTAATCAACCAGATTTTTTACACAAATCAATGGACCAGTAAAAGTGTGAAACATTTTTTATTCAAACTTTGTTTTATTTTAGACATAACAGAAAAATAATATTTACAATTTCAAGAATTTATACACTATTTCAAATAAAATAAGGAATGTATTCCTAGTTGTTCATATCATTGCACATTTCATTGATTTTAGAAAGCAACAATTTTCTCTTTGTAGTAAAATCTATTTTATCAACTTTAATGATTGTTGCTTTGAAATGTTCTTCATTATTGTACGTCTCATTTTTTAATGACAATGTGAATAAGAATTGTGTAAGGAGAACACTTCTTATTACATCTCCGGTACTTGTTTCTGCCTCATGATTATATTGTAGTGTATATAGTTCTTGTGCAGACATACTCATGATTTTTGTTGCTATCTCATCAAATGCAACTGTCCATATTATATCCGTGTGATCCTCCAGTTTGACTTGAAGTATGTACCTGTAATTTCAATCTGCAAATAATGTTGCACACTTTGAGCAATACCATTTATCTTTTTCATTTTGAATAACCCTTTTCTTACATTGTTTTCCATCTGATTGAAGAGGACATGCTGGATAACAAAAATAGTTAGATTTGATGAATAGTATTGTTGCCTTTGCAATGAATTGGATGGGTTGTATTATTTTTCCTGATTGTTGTTGAATGTTTGCAATTGACATTCTTTTGATAATAGGAGGCATATCATCAAGCTTTGTGGAGGAAGGTACAATACTAGCCCCATTCTGTGCATACCATGTTTTAAGTTGTTTTGCTTCTTCTATATCAGGGTCTATGGATAGGTGTGTAGTTACAAATGTGTTTATCACCTTTCCATTATATTCAGAAACATGTCCATTTTTAATAGCTAGAACAATGGTTTGTTTTGAGTGGTACATTTGTTGAAGTTTTGTGCCTTCTTTCTGAGTTGTTGGTCCCCATAAACTTACATCTATAGTTGATGCAAAAATATCTAATATCTTGATGCTTCGCCTCAAAACCTCTATACCATCCTCCTCCTTATTGTAGAGCTTGGATCTACACAAAAAACAATTCCAATAACATCAACAACTGAATTCTTACTCTTAGTCACAATTTCCTTGATAGGTATGAAAGTGAATTGATATTTTTGAATAGAAAGGTCATCTTCACAGAGTGTCACCTTTGATTCAACCATTAAGGTGATTTATATTCCACTATTTAGCTTGTTGTAAATCTTATTAGAAGATTTAATGGTCCCATCAGATAATGAATATATAGATCCAATATTAATCTTTGCAAAATGAATATCTACAAATTCATTGAAGCAAGTGACACATGTTTCTGTGTGTTCACTATCTATAATATCGAAGCTGAAAACTTGTTCATTTCCCTTTTGATTGGTGTACCAGTTAATTTATTTTTTCATAGTTACATGGCCTTTGATAGTCCACCTTATTTGAAAAGGGTTCAAAATTTTTATAGGACTGATGCTAATAGATACATCCTTTCTAGATTGAGATGGGTCTACACCAAACAATATTCTTTTAGAGTTTGGTGTTGTTGGTGATAGAAGATAATCAAATGTATTTGTAGCATCATTTTGTAGATGTTCTTGTTGTTCTAGAAATAGGAAGATAGGTTTCCCAATGATGGCATGATCCATACATGCAAGCTCTAGTTCTGAAATGACAATCCACCTATGTAATTGCAAGTAAAATTATAATTAGTAATGTATTATAAAAGTTGGAAAGTTAATTATAAGGTATAGAAATAGCATTGAACCTACATACTAACCTTGAACTGCAAATCATGGGACAACTATATTTTTTTATTTGTATTATAGATCCCTCATGAATTTTCTTAGAAGTTATATAGTGGTTGTACTTTTTTGGCAATGATGCTCTTTGTTTATGCTCTCCATCAGAAAGGTTTATTCTATATCGATTGTTTCTCTTAGGACCCTCGTCAAATTTTGAGGTAGCTAATACTTGGAGATGAGGATCCAAACCTAGATTTCCATCGTTCATAAGCTTGATTGCATTTGTAGTCAATAATGTAGACAGATCTACAAACAACAAATAAATGTAAAATTAAGAATTAACAGAAAGGAAACTAAAAACTGAAGTGTTAGAAATATTATTACCAAAACGGAGACAATTAACAAAAAGAGAAAAACATTCCTACAAATAAATTAGTTTATAGAAATAGATAGTGATGTTGTTGATAGATTAGATGAAGTAGAAGACAGGTCTACTGAAATATGACATTTGCAATTATTTGACCATCATCCTACTGTATTGAGTTGCTGAAGAAAGTTTAATATTGAGTTGAATGAATATACACAAAGTGTTGAATCTTGCCCTTACAGGTATTTAGTTGATTCTAGCAATTCATAGGAAAAGTTCCATATTTGTAAGTAATTACATTCCTTGCATTTTGAAACTATACTCTATTCTTCCTTGCAGTTTTTTAGGAGGATACTCATCACATTTAATGTTTTTCACATGAAACAATTATTTTTTAATTTGATCTAATATTAATTCCATGGAAGCATGGTATATTGTTCATTATTTTTTGTTCTTGTGGGAATTGATTAGTCTGTTTTGTGGTTCTATTATTAATATAATTCCAACAAAAGATCGAAATCTCCTGAAGCCAAACAAATAAGCTCTAAAATCAAAGGGATGATAAAAATGTCTTCATGTTGAGTATGAAGTTCAATTGGCTAGATAAAGAATAGACACCCCTAGGATTTCCATGATAGAGTTTCTCTACAATTGAAGATTTTATTTACATCAGAGCACATCATCCTACCACCATCATATACTTTATTGTTGTCCTTAGCCATTTCACTTAGATTGTAAAGATGGGATGCTGGGGGTCTATTGGAGTAGTGCCTAACCCTCACAATCCGGTAGACTCTTCAAAGGTGTTTGTAAACATTGCCTGTCCTTACACACATTCAAATAGTAGAAATGAAGATAAGGGAACTCCAATAGTCCACATTCTATCATATCAATTTAAAAAATTCTTGATCAGGCTTGCATGTTAGACCCTTTCCACAGTCATGGAGATCAGTTCAATAGTCATAGATCTAAACCAGAGCAATAGATGATCAATTTCCAGATTCTGAAATCTCCATCTAAGACAACCCTATAATTTTAGCACCGTGGAGAATCAACTTTTGACATATGAAAAGGTAATAAATTAAAAGGTAATGAATTTGTAATGGTTTTTTGTATTGTATAAAGATACCTGGGGATAAAATTCTATTTATAATTTAAAAGAACTATTTTTCCTATGGTTGTGTCTACGTATAGGAGTTGACATTATTCTCTATATAAGAATGAGAATACATTGTAAAAGGACATAATTAATTGTCCATATGTTCACAAATTTGGAGTGGCTCACCTCTGAGATTTTACTATTCTATTTATTGGGAATACTGGAACATAATTGGTTTTATTTTGTTTCAAATTTCTAGATTTCAGTTTGGTTAATTTCAATGATATCAGAGTGTTGTACTCATAATAAAGTTTATAGCCAAACTGAAAGCCTGTACAAATTTATGTGTGAATTTTTTTTCCAAAATATAAATGAAGAGGCTATTTTTACCAAAAATAGTTATTAATTATTAGGAACCATGAAGAAAATCAAAGCTGAAATAGAAATTGGAGAAAAAGAAGATATTGGGGTGGTCCATAAGTCCTCACAATTCGCCAGTATACACTCCCTCACAAATGTTAATAAGTGTGTTATTTCCAAGCAAGATTTATAAGAAGACAAAGAATCAAATGCAACTACCCACAACCGTAAGCCTATACAAATTTCTATGTGAATTTTTTTTCCAAAATATAAATGAAGAGGTTATTTTTACCAAAAACAATTATTAATTATTTGCTTCAGCTGATAAGCTCATCTAACAGGCCAAGAAAAACTTGCGCTTTCAAATTACCAAGAAAAGTTATTAATTATTAGGAACCATGAAGAAAATCAAAGCTGAAATAGTAATTGAAGCAAAAGAGGATATTAGGGTGGTCCATAAGTCCTCACAATTTGCCAATATACACTCCCTCACAAATGTTAAAAAGTGTGTTATTTCCAAGCAAGCTTTATAAGAAGACATATAGTGTTTCTTTGAAACTCTCAAATCTTTACAACGTATTTTCATGTATGTTAAAGAAAATCTGGATGTCTACACTTCTTGAAAAGATATTTTTGATTTAAGAGAAAAACTATCATTTTAATAGCTCTAGCAAATATTATGAAAACAAGACTACAAATCATTTCCAAATGTGTTGTGGTTTGGAGCCAAACCAACTCTCAACGATCAGAGCTTCTTAGTAGTATTTGGATTGGACTTTTTGTTGGTTGTTTACACACTTTATCTAGACCCGATTACCTTGCTACTCTTGCTCCCCTTTTAATTGGTCACACAAGGATGGAAAGTGATGTAGTGGGAGCTCTATGGGGGTGTGGTCATAATGTTGGACAAGTTATTTTTGGTATTCTCTTTTTGATATTGAAAGATAAATTTCACATTGGTTGGAGGATATTTTCTCTTAATATTTTAGCTGGAGAAGCTTTTCTCTTATTTTTTTATCTAGTTTCCTAGTAAGTGTGTTGATAACGAGTTTACTTTCATGTACCAATCTAATTCAGAATAAATCAAAAGAGTAATAGTCATTAATTTTGAATATAACAGAGACCTAATAGTAAATCAAATATGCAAGTGATAGCTATGATTTTCAAACGTATTTCTTGATTAGCTAAGTATCACATTTGACTTATTTCAATTTCACATTTGATTTAGCATTTACTTCAAGTATCTATCCCAACTTGATACCCTAAAATAGATGTGTTTATCATTGTGATTTTAATTTAATTAATAGTCCTAGGATAATTTATGTAGAGAGATGTATTTCTTGATAGATGTATAACATCAAGCACCATACCTATAAAATTTCTTCTCTTCATATGAAAATTACAGTTTTCCTTATCATCTAGCATCTAGTTATTTCTTTGGCTGCAACTTCCTAGGAGCTCAGGACCCTTTATGATCACATAGGATGACACTATTTCAAAGACTGTTATATTGAAGGCTTTGTGGATTTCATCTTTGGAAATGGCCTTTCAATGTATGAGGTATAGTTTTTTAATTTATAAGAAATTCTATTAAACCCATCTTCCATATTAACAATCTTGGCATCGAAGACAACTAATAGCCATTATAATTAAGAGGTTTATTGTAGGGATGTGTGGAAATAATATTATGAAGAAGAAATTGGCATTAAGATTCCCCAAATGATTAAAGACCCTAAAAATATCTGTGAAACTTGAAGATTATATTGAAGCTATGTATTGGCATAAGGAAAATAAAGACAGATTACTACTTAAGCATTTGGATAAAACTTTTGCACATTGAAAAGGGATAAACTTGCAAAATTTGTAATATCATTTTGCATAGCCAGCACTTAGGAGGAAAGAGTCGGTTGAAGAAGATAGAAAAACTGAAGGCAACAATAGAGGCAGTAAATGGAGCCTATCCAAGAATGACAAAAAAAAAGCTAAAAAGACATATACCATCAATCACAAATTAAAGAAAGAGCTTCACTAACCTCTCTCAAATAGACAACCCTAATTTGATCTCCTTCTTCATTAATGCCTACAACTGTATTCCAATATTCCCTGATTGTAGAGGGTAAACAAGCATAATTCTCATTCAAAAAACTATCCAAAACACAATGAACGAAAGATTTTAAAGAGCACAATGGCAGTGAGGTTACCAATATGTAGTTTTATTTGCATGGATATCCATTGGTGGTGCTTTAACAAGGCCTGTGAACTACAGTCTTGAAGTGCAGTTCTTGAAGCACAGTTCTGAAGTGAAAAATTCCATGGGAATTATCCAACAAAATTCTAGTGCCCTAAAACAATTTCTCTTAGGCGTGAGACAAATCTAGTGGGCAAGGCCCACAATAAAGAGCCTATCGGCTAAAAATATAACTTTCTTATAAATATTATGTATTAAACATAATTTAGATTTATTAAAGTTACTTTAAATGATAATTTTAAGATTGATGTAATTAAATATGTAATTTTCTTATAAAGCTTATTTAGTAAAGATAATATAAAATTATAACTTTAGGATTAATTTAATTAATTATATATATATATATATATATATATATATATATATTTATAAGGATTATTTATATCTTTATTAAATAAATAATATTTATGAAGTAAATGAAAATATGGTACTTGAGAAATAAGACTAATTGAGGGATTTTTATTAATGTTATTAATAGTTCAATTATATTGATGTCATTACGTCAAGCGAATAAATTTAAATCTAATTGAATATTAGGTAATTTTCATAATAATAAATGGTGTTAATGCGAAGAGCATTACTAAAGCATTAATTAAACCTTCCACATTTAACCTATTTACCTCACCACCTAGATTAAGTGCTCCTTCAGAGAAAGGGCTAATACCATTATCATAGTGTAACTTCAAATTGAGGATTTTCATCCAAGCTATAACCCTAGTAAAACTATCGCAAGATTGTAATGGGGTTAACTTAGAATGTGATTTAACCCCATGGTTGCCAATGTTTTAGTAAGTGGTGTATTACAAAAAACTTAGTGTAACCTACATGTTCACGGTTATTTTTTGTTAGAGTTTTAGCTAGCACTTTGTTCAAAAAAATTTGATAGTTGTGTTTTTTCCCTTCGGTCAAATTTAGGGCATTACAGTAAGCCACCCTATCGTTCACAACAGAGTATATATTCTTCTCCCCATCATGCTTGGCCTTCGTATCAAACTGCCAAGGCCTCTCAAGCAGTAAGTGGCACACATCCATAGGGATTATGTCACATAGGATCTTGTCCTTGTATGACCCAATGTTGAATTATACCCATACTTGCTCATTCACCAAGACCTGTTGTCCTTTACTAAGCCATGAAACTTTGTATGGGTTAGGGTGAGAAATCCTTTTAAAATTCCATTTTTCTACCATCTCAATTGAAGCAAGATTATTAGTTGATCTTGAGTCCACTACTATGTTACACACCTTACCTTGTACCTTGCAATTGATTTTGAAGAGTGCCTTCCTTTATGGGGGTTCTTCAGGGATTGATGCCTTGAAAAATTCTCTCCTAATAATCAAGTTCTCTCAAACTTCTGATATGAGGTTTATTGTAGGTGAGGTCGCACTTTCTTCATCTTCATGTACTAATTGATTCCTCCTCTCTACACCATGAGAGTTCGATCCTCACTTTTTAGGGAATTTGAAGGATGGATACCTAGGTTGGTTGCAAGTGTAACACCTCCTTGAAAACTAATTAGAACCTCTCGCTCCATTAAATCTACCTCTACCATTGTGTCTCCTACCCATGAATCTCCCTCTATTGCTTGAATCTCCACTTGATTCATTAGGATTAGATTCCTCTTGATGTTTTTGGTACTGATTTCTACCCCCAAAACTACCTCTACCTCTAAAATTCTTGCCTCTTCCTCTACTTTTCTACTCTTGTTTCCTTCTTATCTTCTTTTCAGCCTTATGTGAAATTTGTATGCAATCCTCCATGGTCTTGGGGACAAAAAAACTAATCTCATCTTGTATTTTGAGCCTTAGGCCATTGATATACTTGGCCACTCTTTCATTCTCACTCTCCACAAGATCACATCTCATGCTCATCTTGAAGAATTTTTCAGTGTAGGATGAAACATCCATATCTTTTTGCTTTAGATTCTACCTCTTTTTGAGCTCCTGCACCTCATAATTAGTAGGAAGGAACTTTCCCTTCAACCTATGCACCATCCTATACCAAGAGTTGATCATGGACTTACCCATCTTCACCCTTTCTCCTTAGATGAAATTTCACCATGTCAAGGCGGATCCCTTCAACTATGTTTTGGAAAACTTTACCTTCTTATTCTCTACCATTTCTTTATATTCAAATTAAATATTCAATCCCTCTACCAACTCTAATATTTATTCCACATCCATCTTTCCATTATACACCAGTAGATCCATCTACACTTTAGAGGACTCTCCTCTAGATGCTTGCAATGATTTAAAGATTATTCTCTCATGAGGGAGTATCTCTTCCCCCTGAGGGTTCTTTTCACCTTATTCACCCTCTGGCTCTTCTTTAGAGGATCTCTCTTCCTCAATGACCACTCCTCTCATTCTGTTAATTTCTTTTAAGGCCTTTATCTCTTCTCTCAAGGCCTTCAACTCCTTTGCAACCACCGGTGCAGCGTTTGGAGGCATGATGAGTTCCTTTAAAAAACTACCTACAATTAGGCTCTGATACAACTATGATGTAGAGTGGCAGGGATAGAAAACACCCAACTATGATGGCAAAGACCCTCTAGTACTTAGGTTTCAACAAACACCCAACACTATGTTGATTTAGACCCCTTTTTGTCAAAAGGCTAGTAGCCTTAAAAGGTAGGAAAATCAATATAAAACCCACATGGAGGACTTTCAAGAAACCAAACCTATGGATTCAGACATCCAAAATTGACCCCTACAAAGTTCCAAAGCCATTCGTCTTGACTGTCAAGGCATCACTCACAATGGCCCTTTCTACTAGTACTCCAAGAGGCCTAATTCACAAACCTACACCTAGGTCTTGATTACCTAGGCTCTCCACTTCACCCCAAAGCCACAAAATGAACTTTTATAGGTTTTTCACACATGTTAACATAGCTCCTAACTTCCCTTCAAATATATTCTTCAAAATCAAGCAAAAACTCACTTTTTTGCTTGTAAAATGGACTCGCCACATAGATATGTCAAGCCAAAACATTGCACCATTTTCATCCAAATTTCCTCCCATTATCCAATACATCTAGGAAATAATATTAAACCTTCAAATTTTTCATCCCACCAATATTTTTCAATGCTACAACATGGGAATGGAAGATGCATCCATATTTTGCTCAAAACCTTGATTTTAAGCATTTTTCAGACCACTCGGGAGTAAAATTAAGTTATATCCCTTATTAATAAATGAAATCTCACCACTCCAACTATAAAAAAAATATTATTTAATTAAATTTCCAACCATTACAATCTTCAAGCATAAAACAAAATGTATAGACCGTACCAAGTATGGGATCAATAAATTCTATAGGAAAAACATGGGGTTTGAGACTACCCGATAGGAAAATGGGGATATATCACTCAATTCTTAATTAAATTACACCATTCCAATGAAAAAATAATTTTTATTTAATTATCTATCCAATAATTATAATCTTGGAGTGTGGAAAAACATGTACAGGCCGTACAACATACGGGATTAGCAATTTCTTTATGAAAAACTCAAAAATCAGCAACTTATTCTTTCAAACTGCTTCCAAAATTGTTCAACCACCTTGCCTCAACCAAGAGAGGAATATTTGAATCCTAATAACTCCCTCCAATGTCATCCAACTTCCATTTGAATCAGTTGTCTATTGGAAACATAATTAGACTTCATTTTTGACTCTTTAATGCCTAATTAATGCAATTTAACCAACTTTCCTCAATTCGCCTACAAAGAGGCCTCCAAACTATATGAAAGGAATCCAAGCCCACTCATTAAGAAAGGTGACTCCCCTAAAGTGTCAAGATACAACAAAGAATCCTTATTTCTTAATTTTCCAAGGTGAACTAAACTTACAAAAGGAGGATGGAGTCCTTTCTTATATAAAGAGTTGGTCACCAAGACCAAAATTCCACCACAAACCTAGGAGACCTATTAAAAAGAATTGAAATGGTCCTTAGGACCTTATTCTAGCACAAAAACAAGAGACCAAAAGCAACCAAAAATTCTAGGTCCATTAGACCCATGGGTGCTCCTGCACCATACTCCCAAGCAAGAAAAAGATCTCAAGTCCTCATTGAGATCAGGTCTTCTACAATAGTTCCATGATGTTTAATGAAAATTTCAGACATCCAAGTGGCATCCTCTTCAGGTAGACCTTTCCACTGAACCAAGTAATCCTTTTAAACCTTCCTTCTAGTCCTCTTTGTCTCCGTGGTGTCTAGGATGCATTCAAGAGTCATAGGTTGGCTTGGGGTGGTTCCATTACCAATCTTCATCTTCCATTCATGTTGGACCTACTACATCCCCTGCACTTGTAGAAACTTTGAAAGGATACAAATCAAAAACATTAAAGATAGGAGAGATTGTGACCCAAGGAGGTAGCTCTATTTCATAAGTATTTTGGCCAAACTTGTGGACCACCTTGCAAGGTCCTATCTTCTTAATCATGAGTTTAGTATACTTTCCCTTTGGAATTATCTCCTTCTTCAAGTGATCCATAATGAAATATCCAACCTTGTATTGAACATCCCTCTTCTTCAAATCTTCTCTTTCTTTGTACTTCTCAACATTCTTTTGTAGAGTTTCCTTCACTTGTTGATGGATATGCCTGATTGTAACTGAGAAACCCTCTCCTTAAGCACTTCTGCTATCAACTCCTTGTAGGTCTCTCAATTCATAGAACCCTCTAGGGTGCATTCCATAGAATAATTTAAAAGGTCTCCTACCAATGCTCCTATTCATGGAGTCATTGTATGCAAATTCAGCCTAAGGTAAAATCAGATCCCAAGCTTGTCCATGTTCTTTGGTGAGACATCTCAAGAGAACTTTTAATGATCTATTCACCACTTCAATTTTTCCATCCATTTGTGGATGGTATGCAGAGCTAAAGGACAAATTCGTGCCGAGTTTCTTTCACAAGGTCCTCCAAAATTGACATACAAACTTAGTATCATTGTTAGAAACAATGCTTAGAGGCAATCCATATATTCTAACAACCACCTTAAAGAAGATACCTGCTATAATAGATGCATCATTGGTGCATTTACAAGGAATAAAATGAGCCATATTACTAAACCTATCAACCACCACAAAAACACAATCAAAACCTCTTTGGGTCCTAGGCAGCCCCAAGAAAAATCCATACTTACACTCTCCCAAGGCCTATTGGGAATGGGGAGTGGCTGATAGAGCCCTGCATTTGTTAAAGTTCCCTTTGCTCTTTGATAGATTGTACATCCTTCTACACAATTTCTCAAATCCACTTGCAGCCTTGGCCAACAATAGAACCTCCTCACCTGTTCTAAGGTCTTATCAAGACCAAAATGACCTCCAAGACTCCCACTATATTTCTCCTTTATAATATTCTCCCTCATTGAGAATTTAGGTACATACAATTGGCTTCCTCTAAAGAGAAAACCATTCTGCAATAGAAAATCAAAGTATTCACCATGAGAAGTATTCAACTGCTGATCAAAAACGTTGTATACCTCCTTAAAATATGCATTTTCATGATACATGTATTTTAATGCATCATCCCCCATGATTTGGAGTTGAATCTCTTGCACCACAAGTGCCATTCTACTGAGAGAATCTACCACCTTATTTGCTTGGCCCTTCTTATGCTTTATTGTGAATGTATAGGCTTGTAAAGACTCCACCCACTTCATGTGCCTATGATTGAGTTTATCTTGGGCATTCAAGAAAATCAAAGCATGATTATTAGTATAGACAAAAAATTATTTAGTTAAGAAGTAGTGTCTCGAATTTTTGAGGGCTTGGACCATAGCATACAATTCCAAATCATATGAAGAATACTTCCTCTTTGCTTCATTCAACCTCTCACTAAAAAATACAACCGGTCTACCTTCTTCGCTGAAGACAACCCCTATTGCTTGGTTACTAGCATCACATTCAATTGTAAAAACCTTATCAAAATCAGGGAGCACAAGTATAGGTTGTTGTGCTACTCTCTTTTTCAGATATTCAAACCCTTTATCAGCCTCATTGGTGCAAGAAAACTTACCCTTGTTACCTCCTTTGATGGTGTCCAAGATGGGTCCACAGATTCGACTAAAGTTCTTGATGAAATTTCTATAAAAGCTTGCAAGTCCATGAAAGCTTCTCACATATCCCATGGATTTTGGTGTTGGCCCAGTAAGAATAGCATCCACCTTTGAAGGATCCATCTTCAAACATCCCTTGGAGATGATAAATCCAACGTACACTAGTTCAACTTTAATAAATTCACACTTTTCCATGTTGATTATAAACTTCTCCTTTTGTAACCTCTTCAATACCATGTCAAGGTGCTTTAAATGTTCTTCTTTAGACCTGCTAAACACAAGAATATTATCTAGATCAACCACAATAAAATTTCCAATGAAAGGTCTCAATACCTCATTCATAAGGCACATAAAGGTGCTAAGGGGATTTGAAAACCCAATGGGAATCACCAATAATTCATAGAGGCCATCATTGGTCTTATAAGTTGTCTTCCATTCATCACCCTCTCTGATCCTTATTTGATGATAACCGCTTTTCAAATCAATCTTGGAAAAGTAGGATCACCTTGCTAGGAAATCCATAAGGTCCTCCATTTTTGGCATTGGGAACCTATATCTGATTTTGATCCTATTAATTTCTCTTGAATAAGTGCAAAGCCTCCAATTCGCATCCTTCCTTGGTGCTAGTATTGTATGATCAACACATAGGCTCAAACTCTTTCTCACTAGCCCCTTATCCAACAAATCTTGCACTTGTCTTGCAATATCCTTATTTTGAGTAGGTGTCATTTTGTATGAAGCCTTATTGGGTAGTGTAGCCCCTAGAATCAGATCTATATGGTGGCTTATATCCCTAATGGGGGGTAGGGAACTAGGTATTTCATTCACCGTTATGTCCTTGTAGTTTTCCAAAAACTCTTGGACTTATCTAGGTGAATCTTTCTCCTTCTTTGTGGGAAGATCTGCTTCACTCTTTGGTTTCATAATCAGGAAGAATCCTCTTCCTCTACTTTCCTTCAAGGTCTTCATGAAATCATTCTCACTCACCATCAAAACACTAGGCCCTTCATGCTTTGCCTTGTCTTCTTCTATGAGAAGTGTGAGTTTGTAAGCCACCCCATCATTCACAATGGAGTATGTATTCTTCTCCCCATCATGCTTGGCCTTCCTATCAAACTGCCAAGGCCTCCCAAGTAGCAAGTGGCACACATCCATAGGGACTATGTCACATAGGATCTTGTCCTTGTATGACCCAATGTTGAATTCTACCCATACTTGCTCATTCACCAGGACCTGTTGTCCTTTACTAAGCCATGAAAATTTGTATGGGTTAGGGTGAGAAATTATTTTCAAATTCAATTTTTCTACCATCTCAATTGAAGCAAGATTATCAGTTTATCCTGAGTCCACTACTATCTTACACACCTTACCTTGTACCTTGCAATTGATTATGAAGAGTGCCTTCCTTTGTGGGGCTTCTTTAGTGATTGGTGCCTCGAGAAATTCTCTCCTAATCATCAAGTTCTCTCCAACTTATTACGGGAGGTTTATTGCATGTGAGGTCACACTTTCTTCATCTTCATGTACCTATTTATTCCTCCTCTCTCCACCATGAGAGCTTGATTCTTTCTTTTTAGGGAATTTGAAGGATGGATGCCCAGGGTGATTGCAAGTGTAACACATCCCTGAAAACTGATTAGAACCTCTCCCTCCATTCAATTTTCCTCTACCATTGTGTCTCCTACCCTTGATTCCCCATCTATTACTTGAGTCTCCACTTGATTTAGTATTATTATGTTCCTCTTGATGTTTTTGGTACTGATTTCTACCCCCAAAACTACCTCTACCTCTAAAATTATTTCCTCTTCCTCTAGTTTGCTGCTCTTGTTTCCTTCTTATCTTCTCTTCAGCCTTATGTGCAATTTGTATGAAATCCTCCATGGTCTCGTGGACAACCAAACTGATCTCATCATGTATGCTGATCCTTATTCCATTGATATACTTGACAACTCTTTCATTCTTACTCTCCACATGATCACATATCATGCTCAACTTGAAGAATTATTCAGTGTAGGATGAAACATCCATGTCTTTTTTCTTCAAATTCTACCTATTTTTAAACTCTTGCACCTCATAATCAGCAGCAAGGAATTTTTCCTTAAACCTATGCACAATCCTATCACATGAGTTGATCATGGACTTACCCATCTTCATCCTTTCTCCTTGGATGAAATTCCACCATGTCAAGGCGGATCCCTTCAACTTTGTTTTGGAAAAATTTACCTTCTTATTTTTTGTCATTTCTTTATATTCAATGTAATTATTCAATGCCTCTACCCATGCTAACACTTCTTCCACATCCATCTTTCCATTATACACTGGTAGATCCATCTACACTTTAGAGGACTCTCCTCTAGATGCTTACAATGCTTTAAGGATTCTTCTCTCATAAGGGGGTATCTCTTCCCCCTGAGGGTTATCTTCACCTTCTTCACCATTTGTCTCTTCTTTAGAGGAACTCTCTTCTTGAATGGCCACTCCTCTCCTTTTGTTCATTTCTTTTAAGGCCTCCATCTCTTCTCTCAAGGTCCTCAACTCCTTTGCAACCACCGGTCCAAATTTTGTAGGCATGAGGACTTCCTTTCAACAACTACCTACAATCAAGGTCAGATACCACTATGATGTAGAGTGGAAGGGGCACCAAACACCCAACTATGATGGCAAATACCCTCTACCACTTAGGTTTCAACAAACACCCGACACTATGGTGATTTAGACCACTTTTTGTGAAAAGGCTACTAGCCTTACCCATTAGGATAGTCAATATAAAACCCACATGGATGAATTTAAAGACACCAAACCTATGGATTCATACATCCAAAATCGACCCCTACAAATTTCCAAAACCTTTCCTCTTGACTGTCAAGGCATCATTCACAATGGCCCTTTCTACCACTACTCCTAGAGGCCTAATTCACATACCTACACCTGGGTCTTGATTAAATAGGATATCCCCTTCACCCAAAAGACAAAAAATGAACACTTAAAATATTTCCACACTTGTTTCCATCATTCCTAAGTGCCCTTCAAATAGATTCTTGAAAATCAAGCAAAAACTCACTTTTTTGCTTGTAAAATGGGCTTGCCACATAAAGATGTCAAGCCAAAACATTGCACCATTTTACTCCAAATTACCTAAAATTATCTAGGACCACTAGGAAATAATATTACACCCTTATACCTTCCATCCCACCAATATTTGTCAATTCTACAATGTGGGAATGGAAGATGCATCCATATTTTTCTCAAAACCTTGATTTTAAGGGTTTTCAGACCACCCGGGAGTAAAATTAAGCTATATCCCTTATTACTGAATGAAATATCACCACTCCAACTCCAAAAGAAAGCTTCTTCAATTAGATTTCAAAAAATTACACTATTCAATCATAAAACAACACTTACAAACCATACCAAGTACTAGATCAACAAATTCTAGAGGAAAAACATGGGGTTTGAGACCACCCAATAGTAAAATGGGGATATCTCACTCAATTCTTAATGAAATCACACCATTCCAATGCCAAAAATAAATTTTATTCAATTATTTATCCAACCATTATAGTCGTGAAGTGTGGAACACCACACACCACATACAGGTCGTACAAGGTATGAGATCAACAATTTCTTAATGAAAAACTCAAAAAACAACAACTTCTTCTTGAAACTCCTTCCAAACCTGTTAAACCACCTTGCCTCAATCAAGAGAGGCATATTTGAATCCTAATAACTCCCTCCAATGTCCTACAACTGCCATTTGAATCATTTTTTTGTTGGAAACATAATTAGACTTCATTTTTTATTCTTTAATGCCTAATTAAGGCAATTTAACCAACTTTCCTCAATTCGCCTACAAAGAGGCCTTGAAACTATATGAAAGCAATCCAAGCCCACTCAATTAAGCAAGGTGACTCCCCTCATGTTTCAAGATACACAAAAGAATCCTTATTTCTTAATTTTCCAAGGTGAACTAGGCTTACAAAAGGAGGATGGAGTCCTTGTTTATACAAAGAGTTGGTCACCAAGACCAAAATTCCACCACAAAACTAGGAGACCTATTACAAAGAATTGAAATGGTCCTTAGGACCTTATTCTAAAACAAAAAAGAAAAGAAAAAGAAACACAACCAAACATTCTAGGTCCATTAGACCCATGGGTGGTCTTGCACCAAAAGGCTAAAAATTCTATCTTGAGTGGGAATGTAGACTCTAAAATTATAAATGTAATGTGTTACAATTCAATGAAGGAGGTTTGGGAAAATATTCCTAGCATATATGAAGGAGACATTGAAGTAAAACAAGACAAGTTAAAAGTCTATAGAGGAAAGTTTGAGAACTAGAAAATGCTAGAGGATGAAGATATTGTAGGAAATTTTCTCTAGGTAGATGATGTGTTCAATGCAATCAAAGGAATTAGTGAAGAACTGGATGTGTACACATCTAAAAATGGTCAAGGTCAATTGAACCTGCTAATTAATTAAATATGAATTATTTAATCAATGTTCTTAAGTCATCTACATATAAATAAATTTAATTATTTATTTATATTGTTCAATTTCTAATTCCTCTAATTTAATTGAATAAATAAAGTTTATTTAATTAATGCTACATTCCTCTTAATTAATTAAATAGATTTTACAATTTATTTACATTAATTATCACAAGTTTAAATTCCAAATTTAAATGATATTCTTCTTTCCATATTTAATTAAATACTTTCAATATTTAATTAAATCATTTTTCAAATTTCCCACTCTTCTCAAAAAATTAAATATTCTTAATATTTAATTAAAAGGCTTTTTCTCTTCTCACATAATTAAATATTTCTAATATTTAATTAAAGCCTTTTCATTTCTCTCACACATAATTAAATATTTATTTATTTAATTATGAGATACACCTTTCAATTTGTCTCTTCATTCTCCACTTGTCTCTCAGAATTCCATCTACTTTTTGAATTCTCGATCTCTCACCGTTCATTTCAACAGATTTGAACTCAACCATCGATCTTGGCCAATTGAATTCCTACCTTCAAAAATCTATAAATACAGCCCTTTCATGAGTTGAAAAGGACCTCGAATCTTAGATTTTCATGTGTAGTTACTGTAGTCACATCTTAGCATTAATTAGAATTTCAATTCAATAGCTGAAATATTTTAGATGCATATGCATTATTAATCTCATTCTCTCAAGCTGCTATTTTAAACAACTGAGAGCAAGCATCTTGAAACAAATCCTTGGAGATAGAGGACAATGGGATGAATTTGAAGAAACTGTGGTTTAGAGTTTGCATTCACTTTCTTTAATTTAATTTCTTCAATATAATGGTTCATTGGTGTATTAGTTTAGATTCAATTTGATTGACACATTCTAACATACACATTTCTGGCACCCACCATGGGGCCAAGCGTCGTATTTAATTTCTCTTTTTGCAGATTTATCTGGTAGGTGACGGACAACAATCACGTTTTAGCACATATGAGTCGCGGTTTGGCACATACAAAGACTGCTTCGGTGCATACAAAGACTGTTTTGGCACATACATGACCTGTTTCAGTGCAAACATGTACTCTTTCAGCGAATAGACACTCTATTTTGGCACATCCTTGTGAACTCTTTCGGTGCATACATAACCTGTTTCAGCGCATACATATTCTGTTTCGGCGCATACAGTTGTAAAAATTTAAAATTCTAATTTCGACGCAATCCATGGAGAAGATTTTTCTGATGTTATTTTTAATAGAATGAACCAATCCTAGGGTAGACATTTAAATCTGAATTAACCAATCCTAGGATAGTCACCAAACATGATTTTTTTGTGGTTAAAATGAACCCCATGTTTTTAGCGAAGCAACATCTTCACTTAGAATAGAAAATTTGTCAATTTTGGATTTAAAATTGAACCATTATTTCTTTGCTATGATTGTGGGTAATAGGTCTATGCTCTCCCCTTGATTGGGTGATCAAAATACTAGACTTACCTTTTATTTTTCTGCAATTTAATGCTTTATTACATCTTTTAGAAGGCTTGCTCTTCTGGGAAAAAGTACTCACCCAAGAGGAACGACCTAAGTGGGAACACCTAAAAACAAGGTTTCCAACCCACTTTAATCAAAAGCAAGTTGTTGATGAAAATCCAACTTGATAGTAGTGCATAGGATAACCATCCCCAAAACTTTTGTTATAAAGGTTGGGAGGTCTCTCGAGGGAGTATATCTATTTGCCACAATGAACGAATATCCTTACTATGAACCATAGTGTAGAAAGCCAGCCGAGTCAGTATCCAAACATCATTTTAATCACGGTGCAAGGGGAGGGAAGAATCTGCCCCCAAGACACTCACCATATAGTTGCCACAGATTGTTTTCTCAAGGGATTCAGTATCCACTTCTGTCACTTTGAGTACGCGCCTAGAAAAGACAAAAACATAGGCACCGTCTAGGGGGTGACAAGGCTGTGTGAGTCGACGCGATTTTAAGCTATGGGCTATGATTACTATGATGACCAATTTGACAAATTAAGAGTGAGTCTGACTGAAGTTCTTATCTTGTTCAAAACCTATGAAATCTCAAGAACATACACTCTTTGTTTATATTTTAGGATTAACAAAACAATTGTCTACTTCTACGCTATGTTTTTCACATTCAAATCAGATTAAGATCATCCAAAACAAGAAACTTTTATCAAACTATCAAAACATGTCGGTCTCTGAGCTGATTTAGCGCATTCAGTCTCTGTTTCAGCGCATCTGTTCTATGATTTAGCGCATTCAGCCTCTATTTCAATGCATTTGTGCTATGTTTTAGCACATCCGTGCTCTATTTCAGTGCATCTATGCTTTGATTTAGCACATTTAGTTCTCTATTTCGACGCATATGTGCTCTATTTTAGCGCATCTGTGCTCTATTTCAGTGCATCTGTGCTCTGTTTTGGTGCATCTATGCTATGTTTTAGTGCATTTATGCTCTGTTTCGACACATATGTGCTTTGTTTTGGTGCATTCAGTCTCTTTTTTGGCGTATCTATTTTCTGAGCCTAGGTAATTTTTTGATATTCAAAAATCAAGTCATATTCATCCTTCTTATATTCCCCAAACTGCAATCGCATACACTACTCGTCCAAATCAAATTCTGCAATAGAGAACTCAATCACATTAGGTATCTATAAAATTCATCTTTCTACAAAGCTAAGATCAAACTTCACAAAGTGCAAAATCATCTTTATTTTTTAATCTTTGGTTTAATTCCTGCAAATACGATTTTCATCCTTTCACTCAGGGAATCATGAGCTAAAGATTACAAATTTTTTAAGTCATAGAATCTTCATTCTATCCTGACTTTCATCACCATTGCACTATTTCATTCCTTTGATCAAAGTTAGTAGGATTTGAGTAAAGCTTATGCCTGTTACCACGAGATCTCGAAAGCACATAGAAAAACATGAAGGTACAGTAAGCAAAATGGGTGATAATAGTGAGAGGGAGGAAAACCCCTTTAATGCTTCAAATATTGAGGAATTAACGGAAGAGAAACTTCAAGAAGCGGAACAGGATCCTCCATTCCATACTCTTATGGAAAGGATTTTAGAAAGAAACAAGGAAAGATACTTTATTTCTTTAGCTATTCAAGGAGCTAAATTACCTATCGATTTTGACACAAAAGGGATTAAAGAAAATCTTGAAACCCCTCTTCATGATTTTAGTGCCCTTACTCAACAGATCAAATAATTACAAGGGAAAATAAAAGAAATGCAAGGGGGAGCACCAAAGAAGTATGTTTTGGAAGAAATATGTCCTTATCCATTTGATAGAAATCTTCGAATGATACCTTTTCCAAAACATTGTGAAATCCCTATGTTTGATAGTTATAATGGGAAAACTAACCCCATTGAGCATGTAAAGGATTTCTAAAATATAAGTTTAGAATTCGCTCATGAAGACACCTACTTAATGCAGTTGTTTCCACAAAGTCTGGGTGGACAATCCATGGAGTGGATTTCAAAGATCACTACCCCATCAGAACCTTTGAAGAGTTGATAAATAATTTCATATCACAATACTCTTACAACATCCAACACTAGATAACCATGCTTGATCTTTGTAAGATAAAAGAAAAAGTAGGGGAATCTTTCACTACATTTTTGCAAAGGTGGAGAAGAACTTTTGCTAGATATTCTCATTGGTTCCTGAAAAGGAAAAAATAGAGATCTTCATCGATAGTATTAATCAAGAAATGAGTTACAGACTAAACCTTCACTGTCCTCCATCATTTGAAAAATTGATTAAAAGGCGATTACTATCGAAGGTGCATTGATCAAGCGTGGAGTTTTAAAAGTTGATAAAGAGGGTTCAAATTCATACAACAACCATAGTAACAAAAATTACAAGTCATGATTTTGGACTCGAAATAAAAATGTTGTGAATGATGAGGTAGTAGGTGCTAACAACGTGAATATGAAGCCCACTGTCCTTAATGTGTCAGGTGTTCAATGTAACAATAATACTGGACATTCTAGCACCCAAGTTTATGTTTCTAATCAAGGAAACACAACTAACACTCATGGAAATAATTTTGGCAATAATCAAAATTCAAATGCACCCAGACCATCATACTTTTAAAATCAACGAAGTTTCACTCCCTTGGGGCAATCTTTGGAATCCATTCTCAAAGAATTATTGAATCGAAATGCTATTACATTGCCACCACAAAGAGACTATGAACCTTGAGTTAAACCACCATCATGGAATGACTCACACTTCTATGATTATCATAGATGCAAAGGTCATAAGACAAACAGTTGCCAAGGGTTAAAGAATATTGTGCAAGATTTGATTGATAATCGTACCATCACAGTTGAGGGACATAATGTCAATAATGATCATCAAGCATTCAAGAATCCACTCCCTAATTATCACAAAGGGGAATACTCGAGTGATAAGGGCAAGAATGTTAATAACATCCATGACATTATTATCAGTCATATCTATACTGAGGATCCTCAAATCAATGCTATCTAAACCAAAGGTAAGCAAGAATATCGAGAGGTTAATGTTACGACAAGGGGAGAAGCCAAGATAATTGTAAAAGGTGGCTCATCTAAAGTGGAAATTCCCCCTCCAAGTCGATACAATTTGGTTGATCAATTACGAAAAACGTCAGCCCAAATTTCTATTTTGGAACTTTTAAAGTTATCACCTACACATAAGGACATTCTGGAAAAGGCTCTCGTCGATACAAATGTATCTCCTAATCGAGATATCGATAAATTAAAAGCCATGGTGGGACACTTGTACTCCAACACATGTTTATCTTTTTTTGAAAGAGATGATTCATCCATAACCCATCCACATAATTCATCACTCTATTTAGAAGTCATGGTTCACAAAGCCCGCATTAGACGTGTCCTTATAGATGGGGGAGCCAGATTAAATATTTGTACTTTAAAATTGGTCCTAGCTTTGGGATATTCAACATACTCTATAGAACCATGAAGGAAAATTATAGTCAAGGCCTATGATGATGAAGAAAGGACTTCAAAAGGTCTTATCATGTTACCAATTAGAGTGGGACCTGTTCTGAAGAATACCTTTTGTCAGGTTCTTGATCGGGATCTAACCTATAACATACTATTGGGTCGTCCATGGATCCATGACATGCAAGCAGTTCCATCTACTTATCATCAATGTTTGAAGTTTCCATATGATAGATAGAAAGTAACCATACATGTTGATCACAATAGCAGTCAAACTTGTTCTAACCTAAGAGCAACTCAGGACACATTTGTCCCACATAATAGAGAGGCTTTGGCCATATCTACCTCCAAAAACAAAGAGCAAGTACAAGAAATGATAAGAAATTTTGGTAGCAAGCTAAAATTGAAAGACAATGGGGTGGGAGAATATTATTTATCTCTCTCTAATCTACCCCTATCCCAAAGATCCCATTGTTAGCCGTCAACATCTACACAACAGGGTGTAGCAGTTTTAGCCTCAACTTCAACCCCCATCACCAAGTTTAATGGGATGTTTATCAAAGAAACTGAAGGAGAAGATAGAGCTATTCTTGATTGGCTCTATAAAGATGAAGAAGAATCTGTATAGCATATCAAGTTACCTACACAACAATATGGAAAAGGTTATGCTATCATGCAACATATGGGTTATGAAGGAAATGGCCCTCTAGGTAAAAGAAAAGAAGGTATTATTGAACCTATCCAATTAAAAACAATGCACCCAAAAGATAAGATTGGGTTGGGATATGGTGAAGACACTAAAGAAAAGGTAACACAAAGGCCATCTAATGAGGAGTTAGTTGAACCAATTCTGAGAATTCAAGCAGATAATTTTGAAACAGACTCAAATGAATACGAATGGGATGACTTCTCAGATGATACTTTTGTCTCAGAGAAAAGAGTGGATGTGACATAGATTCTCACCTACATTCTTACAAGGAGAAAGCTCAAGACCTCCATTTGAATACGTCGTACAAAGCAATCATGAATCTAGTGAGACCAATTCGATTCAAAGTGAGATAGATCATTTTGAGGAGGATACCATCTTAGACTTCTCCCATGATAACATTGACAATAACATCATGACCCTAACAGCCAAAGACTTTACTCATCCTAATGATCCATTACCTTTGGTTCATCCTTAAATCATTGATTGGGAACAAATCACACCCATTGATGTTCCAACTTTTCCAAATGACCAAACCATAATAAAATTTCTTTTTTCATCCCATCCCGAAACAAGTTCCACCTGGGAATTGTAAGGTCAAAGTTTCCGACAGGAAAGTGCCAAGTTTCTCAGCTATGAAATAAATAACATAAAAGAAAAACCTAATGGTGAAAAGCTAACAAAGGTTGTATTAGGTCAAGAAAAAATAAAAATGAAAGAAATATCTAATGGTGAAAACTTAACAAAGGTAGTATTAGATCAAGAAAAGAGAAAACGAAAAAGTGTATCCAATGGTGAAAACCTTTCAAAGGTGCCAGAGAATGGGAACTTGACACTCTACTAGAGTATTATAAGGAAAGATCTTCCATTTTAATTAAACCAATAGAGGCACTCAATATAGGCACCACAGAAAAGCCTAAAGTTTTGCAATTGGCTACATCTTTGACAGATGAAGAAGTACCTAAATTCGCATAATTTCTCAAGGATAATCAAATCAGTTTTGCATGGTCCTACACAGATGTGCCTGGATTGGATCCAGATCTCATCATGCATCATCTATCCATTATGCCGAGGGAAAAGCCTATAAAAAAGAAACTTAGAAAAATGCATCCACATGTTGCGTTGTTGGTTAACGAGGAGCTAAAGAAACTTTTAGATGTGGGATTTATCCGATCCATAGATTATGCAGAATAGATTTCCAATATCATGCTTGTTTCAAAGCCAGACGAAAGGATCATAATTTGCATGGATTTCAGGGATTTGAACAAAGCATGTCCTAAAGATGACTTTCCCTTACCAAACATTTATATGATTGTGGATTTAACTGTTGGACATGCTATGTACTCATTGATGGATGGATTCTCAGGATACAACCAAATAAAGATTGCACTAGAAGATCAGGATAAAATAGCATTCACATGTCCTTGGGGTACATATTGCTAGAACGTAATGCCATTTGGATTGAAAAATGCAGGAGCTACCTACCAACGAGAAATGACAACAATTTTTCATGACATGATGCATACATTCATGGAGGATTATGTTGATGATCTTCTTGCCAAATCTAACACTAGAGAAGGACACATCGACATTTTATCTAAATTTTTCAAAAGAATGGAACAATTCAAAGTAAGACTTAATCCTAAGAAATGTGTTTTTGGAGTAAAATCTAGAAAGTTATTAGGATACATTGTGTTGGAAAAGGGAATTGAAATGGATCCAGCTAAGGTACAAGAAATTCTTGATATGCCACCACCAAGAAACATCAGTCAGCTACGCTCTTTACAAGGATGGTTACAATCCATTCGAAGATTCATTGCTCAACTGGTAGATAAAAGTTTACCATTTACACATCTCTTGCACAAGAATGTTCCATTCAAGTGGGAGCACAAATGTGAAGCAACCTTTGATCAAATAAAGTAGTATCTCATGAATCCACCAGTGCTGACTCCACCAATACAGGGTATACCTCTCATATTATATATTTCTACCACGGAAGTATCTTTAGGAGTGTTATTGGTACAAGAAGACAACTCAGGAAAATAACGAGCCATTTATTACATCAATAGGACCTTAACAAGTCACGAGCTAAATTACACCTTCATTGAAAAAGCTTGTTTAGCAGTGGTGTTCACTTCTCAAAAATTACGACACTACATGCTGACTCATATAGTAAAGCTTGTGGCTAAGATTGACCCACTCAAATATCTTCTAAGTAAGGCAACCTTAACCGGGAGGTTGGTTAAATGGGTTATGATCCTAACCGAGTTTGATATTCAGTATGTGGACTGAAAAGCTATAAAGGGACAAGTAATTGCCGATCAATTAGTAGAAGCACCAATGCCGACGAAACATCCAATACATGTTGATTTTCCTAATGCCGATATTTTCATAGCAGATATCCAACAGTCATGGTCACTTTACTTTGATGGTTCTTACACTCAACATGGTTCAGGAGTAGGAATCCTTTTCATTACACCTCAAGGACATACAATCCCAAAATCTTATCAGCTAATGTTTCCTTGCTTAGACAACATAGCTGAATATGAGGCATTGATAATAAGTATGAGAATTGCAGTAGATTGGAAAATCGCAGAACTTCAAGTTTTTGGCAATTCACAACTTGTCATAAATCAAATCAATGATGAATATCACACTAAAGATGACATGTTGATACCTTACAAAAAAATGGTGGAAGATCTCAAGAAATACTTTGTTAATATCAAGTTCATATAGATTCCACGCATTGATAACAAAGCAGCAAACACCATGGCTACAATTGCCTCTCTACTCCAATTTTCGAAGAATAAAAAATGGTATGATTTCCTGGTGGAACAATTGTTTTCTCCCACCCATGACAAACCTGAAATGAAAATCATTTGCCATTTGACGAGTTCTGCCCCTTCCTTATATGACCAAATCTACACTTACTTGAAAGATACCTCTTTACCCTTAGGTTTGTCTAGGAATCAAAAACAAAATTTCATTCATCAACCATCTCATTACACCTTAATTGCTGGCATTTTATACTGACGTGGTCTGGATGGTACCCTCCTTAGATGTCTTGAACGTGATGAATCAGAAAAATCCTTACAAGAGGTCCATGGTGGAATTTGTGGGACACATTCAAGTGGACTAACCTTAGCAAAGAAAATTGTAAGATTAGGATACTATTGGCCAAATATGGAGAAATAATCCTTCGCCTTTGTGAAGAAATGTGCAAAATGTCAAATTCATGGGAATCTCATTCACACTCCTACTCAGGAATTACAACCCTTAACCACAACATGGCCTTTCGCTCAGTGGGGATTAGACTTAGTTGGCAAGATACATCCATCATCTTCAAATGGACATAAATTTATCATTACAGCCATTGAATATTTCACTAAGTGGATTGAAGTTGTTCCTCTAACAACTATTATGGGAAAACAAATCTCTTCGTTCATCTTAAATTATATCATTTGCAGATATGGCATTCCTAATTCCATTATTACAGATAATGGTAGACCCTTTAAAAATCAAGATGTTGAGGAACTATGTGAAAATTTTTGCATCCAACACAGGTTCTCTATACCTTATTATCCACATGGAAATGGTCAATCTAAAGCTACAAACAAAACAATTCTGAAGATTTTGAAGAAAACAGTGAATGAAGCAGGTCGTGATTGGCATGTCCAATTGAATCTAGCATTGTGGGCTTACAAAACAAGTATTCACACACCAACGGGAGCTAATCCTTATGCATTGGTCTATGGAGCAGAGGCTATTCTACCACTGGAAGCTGAGATTCCTTCACTTTGAGTATCACTCAAAGGGATAAACAATGATGAAGACTATCGATTATCAAGATTGCAAGAGCTAGAACTGCTTGATGAATGACATCAAATGGTGGTTAATCACTTGAAGGGATATCAACAAATCATGCCTCATAGCTACAATCATAGAGTCAAACCATGAAGTTTTCAAGTGGGTGATTTGGTTCTCGGAGAAAATGCTTGAAATCAACAAGATTGGGAAAAGAAAGGCAAATTTGAACCTAACTGGCTGGGCCCGTTCGTTATCATTACAACCTACGGATCGGGGGCATATCAGTTGTCAACAGCAGAAGGGGACCTGTTTGAAGATCCGATCAACAAAATTCATCTGAAAAGGTTCTACACCTAAGAAAAAATCAAAAACAATATAAAAAGTCCTGAAAAAAATAAATAAATAAATAAATAAAATAGAAAACGTTGCCTTGATGAAAACCTAGCAAAGAGGCGTCTTGGTAATAACAAAAAAATCATAAAATCAGGAAAAAATGCAATAAAAATAAACGGTAAAAACCTAGCAAACAAGCATCGTTTGTGATTTTATTTGGCTCTCTCATCTATTAGGATTCATTTTGCACGTGCATCCTTGCATCAGCATCACAAACACCTCACTATCACATTCGCATTGCATCACTCTCCTTGAAACGACAAGGATCTCATCATGGCTTGATGATTTGAGGTTTATCCATCACAACAGTTGTGTCTAGCAAGAGTCAGAGTATATGGTAGTTATGGGGCAATTCGCTTTTCTAGCAGGTAGTCGGCAGCATGTGTCTAGCAGCAGAATGTCGGAAACAACAGTCTTGTCAAATTAAACTGAGTTTACATGATTATTTTGACAGATGATTTAAAACAAAATTGGATGATCTTAATCTAAATAAAATGAATGACAAAACTTAAAAGCAAAAGTTGCAAATTATTGTTTTGATATTTGATGACATCATATCTTTGGAGTGGTTCAATGATGTACTGAACTAGAATCGTAAGGAAGAAGTATAATTTTTCTTTGATTGTTGTCTGTAAGTTAATCATTAGTATTGTGCAAATTGGTCACGGGACATGCTCTACAACATATCATTGATGACATTTCTGAATTTACATAGGAAAATTGTTAACTTTTGTCTATTTATGCAAGCAATACTCAGGTTATCTTGGTTCAATTATACCTCGATGCTTGTATTAACTTGCTACATTAAACATTATGGAAGTGGTACTCAGGTCATCATTGGTGCTAACATACCCTTTGATGCTTGTACTAACTTTCAACATATCAAAAGGATCAATGATAAAAACTAAACACACCAGGAAATGGCAACAAGGAGATTGATTCATTATTTCATTTAGGATTGCATAATTCATCATTAGGACTGCATAATACATTTGCATTTCGAGGACCTTTTTAATAGATTTTTGAGGGTGGATCACATTCTCAAAAAATATTTTTTAGACAAATGGTTGAGTAGGACTGGACATTTGTTACATCTCATTATCATTATTATTGCACTTGCATATTTACGTCATCATTTCATTTCATTATCATATTCATTATCATATCATTTTTCATCATGATCATTTTTTATCACTACACATCATAGGCATTCATTACATGAATTGATATCATATTTTAATCATTCATCATTCATTAACATATACATTTGCATATTTCACACATATTCATAAATAAAATTGCATTCATATCATTCTTTTCACATCATTGCTTAGGTTATCATGTTCATTTCCATTACATCATATATATCATAAGTTCATTACATGAGTGCATTTTCATTACATCATTATCATCATGATAAATCACAATCTCATCTAAAACATTTACATCCTGCATTTTACATTCATTGCATACATCATAAGAAAAAAGAAAAATTCATTTAGATCATATCATATCATTATTGCAGCATCATACACGACATAGCATATAAAAAATCAAAACAATCATACATAACATGTGCATAAGTCATCCATAATATGTGCATATATCGTACATAGCACGTGCATAATCAAATCACCACTGCATATCATAGATCTCATCAAAACAAATATCCAGGAATACAAGGATATCAAATGTTTTAAAAAGATATATCACATACAATGGAATAGATGTGCATAGAAAAATGCTCATCACTAAGGGGCATCTGGCTGCAAATCATGGCTATTGCTACCTCTAGAGGTAGTGGGCCTCGATGAATCTTTGCTCCCAGAGGCTTTGATCTCTCATCTAATCGGCTGACCCACACTCCTGGTCGCACTCCTAGAGTGACTACGTGAGTGAGTCTAAGTCTGAGTACTTGATTGGGTAAAGACTATCCACTGCTCAGGTGCCACTGCCTCAAAATATCGCATCTTGTAATACTCGGCCTCTCAAGAAGTCTCTAGCCCCTCTACTACAACCTCTCCAATAGAGGTGCTCTCCACTAATCTTAGTAATCTCTCAGCTACTCCCTCAACCTGTATGCATCACTCTCGAAAACTATCTCTCTCAAGTCTGAGCTGAGCTATCTGTGGGTCAGGAGGTGGTGGCTATGCTATTTTTCCCTATAGTTGATTGATGGTCACCTGTGCCTATGCTAACTGACTTCGAAGAGTTTGAACCTTAGTATGCAAAGCATCCACCTATCCCTGTGAAGGCACCCTGATGGTGATCCATGGCACTGAAGTGCTAGCCTGACCTACTGCTCTGGATGTTTGTGGCCTTGTGCAGAAGGGAATATCAAAGAATAGTCTCTATCTCCCACCATCCCCATCATCCCCATCATCCGAGTCATCTAACTCCTCATCCATCTCATCCTCCTTAGAGCTCTCATCATCCACATCCATGGCCACCCCACCGATATCTGTGACCTGCTCTGCCTATACCTATCCCTCATCATGTGGCTACCATGTTGTTGGATGTCCCTGTGGTTGTTGTCACCCTACCTGAATAACCGGTCTTCCCATCAATGGGGTAGGCTTATCTAGACTATTGAATCTAGGGATGGGATGTGTGTAAAAGTATGCAGCATAGTCATCTGTCATCCCTGCATCTATGACCTATGGCCGTATAGTCCAATCCTTCGGTTGTAGCTCAAAGTACTCCTCTCTGGCTGCCTCAAAGGTCAAAACTGGCCCCCACTCTGGTACATCCCCCCGATGCCTGGCATAGTGTGCTACCCCCTGTGGCATCATTTGTACCCATCCAAACTGCCTCAGAACCCTTTGGCCCAAAAATCGCTCAATAATGAATGGGGTGCATCCAATCAAGTATCTAGACCTCATCACATACGGTAGCTCTCTATCATCTACCTGCCATGGGTCACAGTCCACATACAATCGCCAGATGACCATATCCAAATCATCAAGTACCCGCCACCAGTACTCCAATTTTCCCAACCTCAGCTAGACAAGGGGCCCTATATACACATAAGGATATGGGAATCCGATGGGGCGATCACTCCTGAAAATGGGGCATGTAATCGCAAAGTGCTCCCATGTGAATATCTCTAAAAGAGTCACCCCACAAGAGATACTCTTCCCATCTATGTATATGACCTAATGAAGGTCATGATACATATGGGCAAGCATGCATGACCCCCATGCATATTTGGCGCAGTGGAGAAGCATGTCCTCTAGGATCCTACCCCACCCAACTGATAGTCCCTTTGACCTGTGATCAGGACAAAGGAAACCACCGATCATCCTTGCTAAAACCAAAGCCAGTGGGGAATATCTCTCCATCATTTCCTTCCAAGGAAGTTCATATCCGCATACATGAGGATCCTGAAAGACCCGTCTCAAAGCATCTGTCCCCCCAATCTCCTTGTGATCATAAATCACAAGCGCTCCAACCAAAGGAATACCTACAATCCTATAAACATCCTCTAGGGTCACCGTGATCTCTCCTATCGGCAAGTGGAAGGTGTTGTGCTCAGTATGCCATCGCTCCGCTAAAGCAGCCAACAGTGCCCTGTTGACCTGATACTATAGGATACTCAACAGAGCTCTCAGGCCACACTGGTCTATCACTCCCAAATCTTCATGGGATAGTCAGGGAATCATCTTCCATGTCTGTAGAAATCTCTCTCTGATCTGGAGGAGGTTAAATTCCTCCTTTACAAAATCATCATGCAAGCATGCAAAAATCAATCAGTACATCAAGCAAGTTCAAATCACATCTAGTTTGTTTTTCATATCGCATGGAAACAAATTTAATAGTCATCATGACTTAATCTATTTTGACTTTCAAATAGGAAAGAAAATCTATCAATGCTATTTGTTTTTCATTTTGCATGGAAACAAATTTAACAATCATCGTGACTCAATATCTATCTATTTGACTTTCAATCAGAAAAGCAAATCTATCATTTCTATTTTGTTTTTCATATCGCATGGAAGAAAAATTTATCAAACCTATTTGTTCTTCAAGCACGAAGACAAATTTATCAAATCTATTCATTAATGATATTCAAATGCATAAAATTTGTTGTCTAATCTAGCAACAATCATCAAGCATGCATCATTTTTTCTTCAAAAAATTGAAATTCGGCGAAAATCCGTGGATGCACTAAAACAGTCAATCAATGTGCTAAAACCATGGATGCGCAACTTTACTCCATGGATGTGCTAAAATATTCTATGGATGCATGATTTCATGAATGCGCTATTTCATCAAGCATATGTGCTATAACAATTCATCTATGCGCTAATCTAGCCTATGCACTACTCTATCATCCTCCGCAGGCAAACATCATGGATGTGCCATTTGATCTATCTTATGCGCTAAATCACCTATGTGCGACTATTTGGAATCTATGCATGACTGTTTTGCACCTATGCACCACTTTGGATGCACTGATTTATCTACTGTATGCACTAAAATACCTATCATATGCGCTAAAACCGAATTTTAAAAATTCAAAAAAGCATCCAAAAATCATAAAAATTTGACGGAGAGGTTTGGATCGCCTTACGGGAGGTCCATACGTAGGTGGTCTCTAATGATGGCGACCTCGCTCGAATCTATGGCACTCATACGGGATCAACATTGCTAATATCTCTCTTAGAGCTCCAAATTTTCTCAAAGGTTACCTGTTCAAATGAAAATGACTTCTCACCTTTTTCACCTTTTAAAGGCGTAAAAATAGCATTAATTCCTGTGCAAAGTGCTATTTCGAGAGTTAAATCGCCAATTTTTCTTTGAAATCATCTAAAAATCTTCCAAATATATCATAATCATTCTCATCGCGTGATTTATCTCGAGAGGGGGCATATAGCATCATCAGTAATTTTTCAAGATCAGGGGAAAATTCTCTTAAGCAATGTGTGAAACACATCACTTCAAAGAGGGACGAAATGTACACATCTAAAAATGGTCACGGTCAATCAAACCTGTTAATTAATTAAATATGAATTATGTAATTAATGTTCTTAAGTCATCTACATATAAATAAATTTAATTATTTATTTATATTGTTCATTTTCTAATTCTTCTAATTTAATTAAATAGATAAAGTTTATTTAATTAATGCTACCTTCCAAAAAAAATTAGAAAAAAATATGCATCACATCCAAACATTAGTCCCCTACTTATATCTAAAATATTTTAAAAAAATATTATCATTTTAATGTGGTTAGGGTGGTCAAACAAACACCTACTTCTTATTTTTTCCCTGAAATTTAAGTACTACTGCATTGAAATTTCAAAATTTCACCAAATAGATTTTTTTTTTTAAAAATAAACCGAGTACTTTAGAAACTATATTCAATTTTCTAAAGATTCTATTCTTACATATTTTTGAAATAATACAGATAACTTATTCAAATTTTTACGTCAGGTTGCCTAACTCTGATTTTTTGAATTTTATTGCCACTTAAGGGCCTATTTTTTCCATGATGATCTTGCACCTACTCGGTACCAACAAGTAAAAAGATAATCTACCTTTCAAATGTTTTAATTGTGGATAGATTAGTCATTTTTCCTCTAAATGTCCCTTAAAATATTATGAAAAGAAAAAAAAAGATTCTATAAGAAATACATTTGAAATGAGTCTCTACTCCAAGGAAGATTTTGGCTCTTCAAAGGATGAGGAATTTAGTGGACCAAATAGGGAGGATGAAATCTTGTTCATGGTTGCTAAGAATACTAAAGATGAAACTAAATATTCAAGGGTTGTGTGGAATTATGTTCATAGAAATAATGACTAAAACTCTTGGGTGATTGATAGTGGTTGTTCCAACCACATGAAAAGGTAGATGAACATGTTTATCAAGCTTGTGAAGTGGAATAGAGGCATAGTCAAGCTTGGAGATGATACTTCAGTAAAGATCTATGAAAAAGTACAATAAGTATTGATGGAAAGCATAAGATAGAAGATGTTATTCATGTTAAAGGTCTTAGGAATAATCTTCTTAGTGTGAGTCAGATATGAAGTTAATGATACAATATGATATTCAATAAAAGAGGATGTGAAATCAAAAAAGGAAAGTCTAGAGAATTGGCGAAAAAAGGATTTAGGACTAATGGTGACATATACAATGAATATTTCCTTTGGTATAGGAGAATGTGACACATTAATTTTTACGACCTTGTGAAAATGAGTTCATCACATGCAATAAGAGATATTCCTAAGATAGTCAAGCCTATACATTCTTTTTACAAAGAATATCAGTTTGAAAAGAAAACAAGGATAAGATTCAAGTCTAAATAATACTCTTCATCTAGACCATTGGTTCTAATTCATATTGATTTGTGCATACCTACCAAAACAAAGAGCCTTCCAAGAGAAAGGTATTTTATCAGGGATAACTTTAGTGGTGAATATTCGCCAATTGGCGAATTCCAGGAATTGGGCAAATCGAATTTGGTGAATTCTAGGTATCTAGAAAGGTGTTCGAATCGCCTAGGTTTCACATAGTATCGGTCCAATGCATGTCCATTTGCTAGCGGTTTTTTTTTATGAGGCATATTTAGGCAATAAATTTTCCATAACAGACTATGCATTTCCAATGGAATGATCAATATTTTTGCCTGTAATCCTGGGTAGCATGTCATAAAACACAAAAATATTCACCAATACTATTAAGACAACATTATATGAGGATCCATTTCGCCAATTAAAATTTAAAAATAGTTGCATATGAAGACCCATTCGCCAATTAAAATTTACAAATAGTTGCTTATGAGGACCTATTTTGCCTTGAAAATTTCAAGGTATCGTTGTCTAAGCACATGAGATTCGTCAAATTTTTAGCATACAATTTCAAAATCCCACGGAATTCACCAAATATGGATTCATATAAATACAATTGAAACTATTATTTGTTCTTACAAATTTTGTTCGGTTTTGAGGTTCTACATCTCGATTCAGAGGTCAATGAAACCCGAAATCGTAGACTCAAAGGTGAGTGATCATTTCTTCATACTGTTGTTAGTTATTAGACTATTAGTTAAAATAATAAGATTTCTTTATCTGTTTTCCATTCTTGCTTTAGTCTTAAACATAATTTTAAGTAGGGAATGGGATCTATATTCTCTGTCGGTCTGTCCTTAAACAAGAAGACATTTTTTCTAGGTTTTAATCGAAGTGAGATCAATATGTCGAGCAGCAAGTGTAAGACTCCTGAGCAGGCAGGTAATGAAGAGACTGGGAGGCCATCAAAATGCCCAAAATGGGGAGGTACCATATAGTCTTACTTTGGAATTGGAAAAGCTTCTAATCCATCAAATCAAGGTGGAGCTACAACATCAACTCTTTCACCAAATATTATTGAAGATGGAGATACATCATCAACTCTTTCGCCACAAGAAGGTCAAGGTGAGATTGTCATTGTGTTAAATCAAAATGTATCAAATGAGGATGGAAATACCACAAAAGATGTTCCAAGGGATACCCTAGATAGCTAGAATGAGATAATCAACTTGGATGAGGATGATGTTGGTAGAAAGAAAAGCAAAGGCAAAGCAAAATTGGGGCACGAGTGGGAAATGACAAGGAATTTTCAAATTGGTTGGTTGTCGAAGTACCCATTCCTTAAACCAGTGGGGGTATCAAAAAAAAATTATATTGAAAGGGCAATAGAGGTTAGATGTAAGATTTTTATTTGGAAATGTGGAAGAGACAAGACGATGCAGCTAAAGCTTGACACTATATAAAAGCATATTGTCAAAGTTTACAAAAAATAAATCCTAGACGGAAAGGAACAATAAGTCGTACAATAGAAATCAAAGGAAGAATGTCTTCATGTTAAGTATGCCATAGATTATGGAGAGCATAACCATAGAATGTCAAAGATTAAAAAATGTGAACGTACACTTGAGGCTCATTTTGGAAAAGCCATGGCAGCAGCAAATCTGTCAAAAACTGTTCAGATGAGTGTTGTTTTTCATATTTTGTCCAGGGGGCGTCCTATGAAAAACTACATAGAATATTTTGATTTATTATCTTATTTGAGTGTTCTCCACTTTCCCTTCTCACATTGGTCAGTAAACGCTGGATGGGAATGGGGGAACTATCTTACTGCAGTGGAAAGGGAAGATTTAAAGGAGAAATTAAAAGAGTCAAATTTCATTGCATTATCTTTAGATAAAGTTACTACGGTAGACAATACTTCTTGGGGTTGTATGTATTTGTATAATGTAGAACAACATGTTCGCCAAGCTGATCTTCTTTGTGTTCGTAAAATGAAGGACAATTCAACATTGCAAAATCTATTTGAGCTATTCAAGAAATCTTTGAATGAAATTGTAGGTTTGGATGAGTTGACAATTGCCAAAAAGTTGGTGTGTGTAGGAGTTGATGCAACTGTAGTGATGCAAGGTCAAAGGAGTGGTCTTTGCACAAATTTACAAACTACTTGTGCACCATACATGCTTGACATTCACTACATGGCCCACATAATGAATTTAGCATTTAAAATTGTAAGCAAGTTTCCAACAATATTAAAAGTTGAAAATCTAGTTCACGAGATCCACGCATACTTCTACCGAAGTCCCAAACGTTTCCTTGAATTTCAATATTTTGCTGAGGGAATAACACCTGGAAACAAGCTTCTCAAAGATTTCGATACCAGATGGATCTCCCTGCATGGACCAACACAACGAGTTCTTTTAGAATATCAATCCTTGATTGGGT
Source organism: Sequoiadendron giganteum (assembly GCA_007115665.2). Classification (NCBI taxonomy): domain Eukaryota; kingdom Viridiplantae; phylum Streptophyta; class Pinopsida; order Cupressales; family Cupressaceae; genus Sequoiadendron; species Sequoiadendron giganteum. The sequence continues at coordinate 348,186,842 of CM021106.1, read as the reverse complement.
TGATGTACGAGCATCGCATCACAGTAGACAAAGCTCCTGAACTCTTACATAGGTTAAGTGATATATAGACACTCTTGACTTTAGCTAGTTTTCTCTCCATTATGGATGAGATGAACAATCTTGTGAAGAAAGCCCAAGATAGAACTATGTATATTTATGAATATTCCAATCTACGTAAACTTACATGCTTGGCCCTCGATCATCTATATGTAGATCTAACACAAGAAGGCACAAATTATTTGATGTGGCAGAAAATTACTGATTTGAATAATCGTAATAATAATTTACAATTTAATGCAAGCGGGAACTTATGTATTTGTGTATGTGGATATGGGATACCAATGTACCATTGTAAGACAACTAGGCACTCTAGAAAAGAAGTACATGTTAACGAGGAAGATTTTAATGACATTGTTAAATCTGTTAGTGATAATTTGAAGGAAATTCAAAAATCTCTTTCCTTAGAGATTCATGAAAGATTCCCTCATCATGAAATACTTGAAGCCATGGTTATTGTGTATCCTTAATTTTGGGTAAACCGAGACAACACAAAATATTTTCATGATCAAGTAAAAATCATGATCAAACAGTTTTCGAAAAAGGTAACATAGAATGAGTAGGCAATAGAAGGAATTTTAAATGAAAATAAGCTTAGAAAGAAATGTTGGAGTTTTGCAATAGCTATGAGGGACCAATCTGATCCCATGGGCAAGGAGAAGGCCTTTTAACTAAGATCAATAAAAAAGGTTTGGACAAGCTCAGGTCAGAGTGAAATATTGCATGGTTCAATGTCAGAATATTTCAAACTTGTTGATTTATGTCAAAAAATGATATTGGGGTCGATGGAGGATGAGAGAGTTTTCAGTACATTGGGGTTTTTGAAATCAAAGTTAAGAAACAAACTGGACAAGAATTTGGAAAATTGCTTGAGGATGAATGGAACTACGTATAATGTCAAAAAATTTCCTTTTGAAAGGCTACTCACAATCTGGAGGTCCACATGTGAAAGAATAGGGGCCAAGTTGTGCAACACAGGCTCTCTAATTCCAGGAGCCATCATTACTGGTGGTGGTACTAGTGGTAGTGGTAGTGGGCCTAGGATAGATCAAGATGATAGTGATATTGAAATTAACACAAATCAAACAATGAATGTTGATTTTGAGACACAGGCCAAACAAAGTGCAAAGTAGTCTCTGAATCAAGATGACTCTTTTACTTTATCTAAAGATGAGTATCGGTTTGAGGACCCTGACTTTGTTTGGGAAATGGAATTGAATTAGTAGGTTTTAGGTATTTTTACTGCACTTCTTCAATTAGTTTCCATTGTTCCAAAGTTCAAACTGTAGTTGATGATATTTTATATTGTATTAAATGAAAATTGTGAATCATTGCACTTCAAGTTCATGATATCTTATAATATTATTTTATATTGCACTCAAGCACTGCATGAATCATATTCCAAATAGTAGTTGTTGATTTTTTATATTGTATTCAAATAAATTGTGAATCATTTCACTTCAAGTTCAGGATATTTTATTTAATATTTTATATTGCACTCCAAGTCTCCATGATATTTTATATTATATTGCACCTTATGAATCATATGAGGATTTTTAGTCAAAACATAACAGAAGCTAATAGACTAACAGTTCAACATCCATAACTTAGAAATGAAAAAAACAACCCTTGATCATTTTATTAAAAATAATGATATGTTTATACAATGGAGAGACATGAGTTTGGAATGAGTAATTTGCATTGAGATGCTAGTACTGTCCTGAAACATCAAAACGCTAATGAGTTTAAAATCTACTACACAATGACACAAAATCTAAAAGTGAAAAAAACATTTTCACTAAAACAAGAGGCCCTTTACAATTCATTCTAGAACTTAGACTCGACCTAAAATTATCCAACTTGCTAACCTATATTTTTGGCCTTGAAATCCTTCTTATAGAGAATGAAGGAGCAAACCAACATTGAGCCAAAAAATAAATGTCACCGGTCACTTGGACCCCTCTATGATATTTCAAAAATTTGTTACAACAACTGAGTCCCATGAGAATCTTCTTGTTTTTCCCATCCGCTGGAAAATGGCTGATGCACCAGCTAGCCGCCAAACCTCAAGGAAATTGTGCCAAAATTGGCCCAAAACTATCATCAAGACACAACCAAAATTTGTTATAATTTTGTGGTAAAATAGAATGAAGGAAAATTACTTAATGTTGATCGAATTGAGCCAAAAAACATCTCATATGCAATTAAAGCTCACTTGCATACTACGCCAAAGGCTCCAAGTTTCCAATCGCATTTGATGCGAATTGAAATCCCAACCATTGATCTTTCACTTTCATCAGAGTATCCAATGATTGCCTTCAAAAAGGATGATGTAATCTCCATCTCAACACGAAGGGCCCACCATACTATGCATCTCTAAAGGAATACATGTGGCGCTCACCTGTGATATCATAATCAATATACACCTCGCATCTTCCGATCATGTGATGGCGGGCAACCATTGATCTCTGTCATCAGCAATCATGTTCATTCATAACAATCATCATTGTTGAACATAACCATCAAGAAAAAATTTCATCAAGATTATAACACCTTCGTTGATTTTGAGCACGTGCATCTCGCAACCTCTTTAGTAACCTACCATATAGTGTATATCTTTGGGTTGGATCATTTTTGACGGTACCTTTTTGAGGGTGGTTTCAAAACAACTTATGTTCCATTAAATCATCTAGGCCATGCCCCTTTAGATAAAATTTTTAAATATTTCACCTGATCTTTTATTTATCAAGTTTGGGTGGGACCATGCCCTGTGTTTTAGAACAACTTTGAGCCATCATTTGTTTTTGTCCTAGGAGATGTCCCCTTCCCCTCTTTTATTTTAAGTAATTGTATTATTTTGCAGGGGTTATTTTTAGTGACCGTTGATCTCCCTATGGTTGATCTTGACCATTCCCCACAATCTCATGATGACATCACCATTGGTTGCTTGGTGATTGCCAAATCACGGGCAAGCGCCATGTGTCCCAAGTTTTTGATGCTAAAAAGGAGTAAATAAAGTGCTTAATATTTGTATCAGACTTTATTACATTATAGAGTGGGTTACTAAACTATATGAGAGATGCACGTGCTTGAGATTGATGATGATGTTTTAACCTTGATGAAAATTTGCTCGACTGATAGGTTTTGGTGTTGCTCACTATTGTGAATGATCATGATCACTGATGGAGGGAATCAATGGTTCCCTGCCATCGTGTGATCCTAAACTGAAGGGTGTTTAGTGATTGCGATATCACAGGAGGACGCCAAGTGTATTCCTTTGGCATTGTGTATTATGGTGGGCCCTTGATAATGACATGGAGATCTTGTCAGCCTTTTGAAGATGGTCATCTGATCATTGATGATCTGATAGGAATAAGAGATCGACGGTGAGGATTTAAATTTGCATCAAATACGATTGAATTTGTTAGCGCAACATGCAAGTGAGCTTTAATGGCGGACGAGACGTCTATTGGCCATTTTTCATCTGCTTTAAGTAGTTAATTCCATTATATTTTCACCACAAAGGCATTCAAATGTTTTCAAAGCGGTCCAGGACTCCAGAGCCAGAGATTGAGTTTTTCAAGCAATTACAGTGAGGTTTGGCTTTCTGCAAGGCGTGAAATCGCATGAGTTACCTTCTATGCCACGGTTTCTATTTGAATATGTTTTTTGTCGAGGGTTGTATTGTGTTGGTTAGGGGTCTTGTTGATTAAGACTGTAAGGTTACTGGTTCTTTTGAATTGTGGGAAATTGCAAATTTCTAGTGTAATTTCATTTTGGGTAGCCCTAGTTTGTTCAAGAATTTTATTTTAGGAGAAGCCCTAGTTGTTTGAAATGGTGCCATCAAAGGACCATTCTGGCCATATTGATTATTTGCAAAGGAATTTATACGATGATTGACTAGATTAATTCTCACTATCAATGAACGACAAGAAGAGGGGTTTGGTTTTAATGAATGGGAAAGCCTTAAGTGAGGGACTAAGGTGTAAAACCTATAATATTGTAGATGCTAGGGTCCAAATGATGGGCCTAGAAATGCTCAGGAGATGGTATGGGTAGTGAAATATGACTCATCCTTTCTATAATGGTTGAGAGTACGATATGGGGAAACTAGTTGTACTAAATGCATTTCCTAATATTGACCTACTCAGAGCAGTGGTCGCACGATATGATCCTGTTACAAAGATTATCAAGGATGATGATCTTGGGGTTCTACTGAATATAAATGCAGATGAGATTTGGCAGGTTCTCGATTTGAGTGAATATAGCCCACTCTTAGTCTAGGTAGATTTTGAGGAAATGAAGCAAGAATATGCCAGGTCACAACCTTTTTTCAGATAAAAATTGCTTCCTCCTCATTTATCCAAGGCAAGCAGTTCAATGATTTGCATCAACCCAACTGATCAGGAGCCTTTCAGGCTGAGCTGTTTTGTTGATCACTTCTTGGCAACATTTTATTCAGTTTGCCAGATTTTAGGTTTCAACCCTAATAGTGTGATGCCCATCGCTTATATGTTTATGGGGGCTCTGATTCAATATCCCATTTTTTCTGTAGTATACAACTATGCATCTTTTCTTGCTGAAAAGATACATGAGGGTTTGTTGAAGTTGCATATGGGGGACACTGGTACTCATTTCTTTTGGTACTCCCTATTAATGCATATGTTCCTCTACAAGAATCCTGACTTCTTCTCAAAGAAAATGGAGTTGAGGCAAGAAGTGAATGGAGAAAGATTACCAGTACAAGTTTGGAGTGTAGATTTATCTTACAACAGGGGAGGTGCTAGATTTTTGTAGTTTGATAACTATTTTTCTTCTAGACTTAGAGTTGGATTGGTGGTAAATGTGCAAAGGGTCCCTGAGGATTTGCATGGCTTCCTCCAACCCAAAGTGAGGAAGCCTAATTTGAAGGTGTGCCACAGTTGGGGTGACATCATCTTATACCTTTTAAGCACTATCCTAAGGGTTTATGATTTCCAAGGAGCTCCTCACATTCTCCCATTTGATGTACCATCAACGATGGGATTTTTTGAGGTCATGTCGAAACTAGGTTGCATTCATGAGGATAATTTGATAGGGAAAGGAAAAGGGACTTTGTTCCTTGATTATACTGTTGTTTCATATTTTTTCTTTTCCAAGGGAGGATGGGTCCACTTTGGAATATTTTTTGATGATTATCATTTGAAGAGTGGATCTAAGAGGCAGGATGACCCTGAGGAATTCTTTTCCCTTTTCAGGCAATGAATTAAAGGTGGAAAGGTTGCACATGTTTTCAATTTTCTTGAGGATCTAATAAAAAATGAGTTTGATTTGAGTAGGCAGGAATTGAATAAAGAGAAATGGATTGCCTATGAGAAATTGTTGGCTATGGCGCATAAAATGGATGCAAAATATGATCCCTTGATGGAGTTCACTCCATTTCACAAAAGAATATATTTCTTAATGAATAACTTCAAAGATATCATGAGCACCTTGAAAACCAAGAAAGTCAATTTGGAAGTGGACTTGGCAATTCAGAGACCAGAGGTAAGGCCTGAAGAAACAAGGCCAACTTATCAGCCACCAGAGGACAAGAATCTATACAAGACAAAGAGAGATGATATCAGTGATGAGGAGGCAAGAGATAAAAGGGGAAAACAAATAATGCAAGCATCATCACAACCGGGTCAAGGGATCAAGAAACTTGGAGGGATAAGGATTGTGGACCTAGATTCAGCACCGAGAAATGATCTTGTAGAGTTACTATCAGAGCCAAGCCTAAAGAGGCAAAGGGTTGAGGAAACATAAGAGGCTCTCATGGATGAAATAATTATAACTGATCAAGACATGTTGGTTGGTATCCCTTCTCCTCCTAGATCAACACAATTGGTGTTAACTGATATGGATATAAAGGGGCAGTGTGTACAGGATTCTAGGATGGAGGCCTGCAAGATATTCTTGGATGATGATGCCTTCATGAAGACTCGTGTATTCTTGCAGTTAATTTGGAGAATGAAATTAGAGGAATATCAGGATAAATGCAAGAGAAGGAGAGATTCAAGACCTTATAGGTCTGAATAGGAGAATGATGATGAAGTTAAGGCCGAACTAATAGAGGAATTCAAGAGCATTACTCCTGAGGAAGGAAGGAGACTTGTGACTCAGGTTGGTGTCTTACTTCTACTTGAATGGGACTTAGCTGATGCTGTAGCATTCAATGCTATCATGCAGTCTAAGCATCCTTTACAAAACAGTGAGGAAGAGGTTAAGGAAGCTCTGCAGGACTCTGCTTTTAGTGAGGAATATGGAGGTTTGGCCATATGGGCATTGGTACCCCAAGGTAGAAAACCAAATGTGGCTGATATTGGCCCAATCCTAAGGGGAGGGTTCATCATCAAGAGAGCTTTTGAAACCTCAACAACAAAAGCAACAAGCTTGACATTGAATGTGGCCAAATTGGCCCAAAACACAGCTGAAAGGGAGGAAGCTGAAAAGAAGAGTCCGATAGAGAAATACAATGTAATAATTGGGGAATATAGTAGAATACAAAAGAGGAATGTTGAGCTATAGTCTGAAGTTGATAGACTAAAATATGGGCAGGTAGGAGAATCCTCCAGTGTCCCTGGTATAAGAGCACTACCCACTACTTTAGGGTCAGTTCCTCTTAATATACCAATCATTTCTACTGTTGGGTCCCCCATTCGAACACTTGCTCTCAGCTCTGCACTAGAGCCAGTTGAGGAGGAAGTTGAGTATTCTATGGATCCTACCAAGGAGAAAATGTTGAATAAAATCACAGAATTGTAGGCTTCCCTAAAGATAAGTGAGGATGATTCATTTTCTAAACAAAATGAGGTGGTTGACACCATTTTGAGGCATCTAAATGAGATGGTTTATTGTAGGTTTCCATCTGTACATTCTTTGTATTCTTTTTTCTTGGGTGGAATTAAAAACATTAACAGAGGTCAGGAAGTAGTTATGCCTTTGGTTGAGAAGTGGATCCCTCGGGCCACTAATTTAGATGTTATGTTTAAGGCTTCCAGGTTTGATGCAGAAAACAGGCCTTAGTCATTGAAGCCTACTCTGAATTTTGTGAAATCATTGAAGGGATTCCAGGCCCTACCTGATGATTTGAGTAGAAAAAGTAGAGAACTGGTAAAGGGTTTTGATGACTGGAATGATAATTTTATGCTAGATATAATAGATGCATAGGGAAATATCTTGTCATTGTAGCAGTGGCAACATAGGGCAGAAGAGGTTATTGATGCACAAATCAAATTGATTTGTGATGACTCAGACTATGACTTGCTGGTGAGCAACATGGATAAAATAATTAATACCAACATATTATTAGAGTCTTTTGAGAGAGAGGCTAACCAGGTTGTGGTGAAGTACACACCTTAAATACCAGAAATGGGTGGACAATTACCTAACCAAAGAGGAGTAAAATGGTGTCTATTACTGAAAACTAATAGGTCAGCGGTTATAGTTTAAGTGATTATGGTTTTGAGATATAGCTAAAGCAGTGGCTATTATGTAATGATTGGAATCAATGGAAAGATGCTCTAGGACTCGATGGTTTTACTCATATTTTTGAATTGGCACATAGCAGTCCAATTGACTAATGACATGTGTAATTTCTGGCCTGATGCTTGTTTTCTCCTTCATTTTCTATAAGAAGGATTTCAAGGCCAGAAATAGGGGTTGGCAAGTTAGATATTTTGAGGTTGAGTCTAGGTATAGTTACAGAACAGGTTGCAAGAACTAGTTAATTCAATATTAATACAATTTAGGTTTTGTGTTATTCGGTAATGGGGTTTTAGGTCTATGAAGATTTGATGTTTCACAATAGTACTAGCATTTGAGTTATGATGTTATATTTCAAGTTCATGTCTCTCCTTTGTATAAACATATTATAATTTTGAATAGTATAATCAAGGATTATAGTGTTCATTTCACTACTCTGGTGTGTATGCTTTCCATTTTGTCTTTCATTCAAGGAATTAATTAAAATGCTTGGATGGAATCATGGATGGATATGTTTGTAAAGGGATTTAGTAAGAAGTATTCGATTAGGATATGGATTGAAACTATTGTAATGCAATATTTCCAGGGATCTTATAATTATATGCTATGTATTTGAATCTGTTATTTAATTTTAAATGTTTATGAATTTGACTCCCCAATGGTATATGGCACTGGTTTAAATTGTACGAGTTTGTGAATTCCTGTGTCTATATGTCTTTACTTAGAGCTTGCTTCCAAATTGAAAATAAAATGACTATCATAAGTTATGAAATAAAGTTGTAATCATCCCGCTCCAAGTAGTTGATATTATTGGTGAAAGGTCGACTCATTTTAGTATTATCCTATTCTATTGAACTATTCGATGGGATTATCTGTTAATTGTTAATGATTGTAGATTAGGAGACAAACTTGGTTTACGTTAAAAAACACCAACAAAAACCACCCAAAAAAGGTACCATTCGAATAGATTTTCACCCAAGGTATTACATATTACATTAGGAGTTTCATGAAAACCAAAATAAAAACCCCAACCTTAGGTTCTTTCCCAAACAATATGACACATTGATAGACCAGGACAAGGTCAAGACAAAGAGGAATTCAGAGAGAAAAATTAGAAGTTCCATCAAGTTCATCAGTAGTTCAAATGATAAAATAAATAATATAGTTAATTGAATATCATCACATTACTGAAGTTTGAATTTGAGATTTTTAATTGAATTTCACATGAAGGAGTACATCTTGGCATTGGCAATGCAAAATCTTGCCAATTCCAAAAGACAAGTCTGCACAGAGATGATTTGGAACTTAGAAACTCATATTATCAAAGGCTAAAAATAAAAATTCAAGTCACTATATCACCTTTTTTAGCAAATTCCACTCTTCAGGAGGTGGAATTACCATTTATTCTAACTGATGTTGTTTGACTTGAAGTTCTGTTAACATTTCATGATTGTAATTAGAAGTGGAACCTGTCTTGAATTCTTCAGTCAATTTTGCACTCGAGGTTATCAGTGTTATGATTGAATCCAAATAGTTCACATCTAGGTTCGAAGGAAACTAGTCCAAATCAATCTTCCTTGCACCTTCCATCTTCTTTCTAAAACCATCCTTTCCAATGAATCGCTCATTTGAGTCAAAATCCTTTGGAAAACCAAGCTCTGTGAAATTCCTTACTTTTTCATCCACCACCTTCATCTTGTCTACAACCAAATGAAAATATTCCTTTGTTCCACACATTCTCGAGCACTTTTCAATGATAGATGAAAACTTCATTAAGGTTTCAATCTAATTAGTAATCCATTTTGATTTCAAATCATTGTCACTGGCTTTGTATACTATTTGTAGGCCTTGATTTGAAAATTTATCTAATTCCAACACCTTTTTGTTTTCCACTAAATATTTGTTGAGCTTGTTATAGTGTTGTCTGATAGCATCAATCCATTCAAAACATGTCACACAAATGATCAAACCTTTGCATTATTTCATCCCAAATCTTTTGTTTCATATGCCTCACTGTATCAATACAAAATGCAAAAAGCTTATTTTTAGAAGTCTTAATTTCTTCTTTTGCTTCCATCAACTTTGTCTCCAATATTTCATTTGTTTCTATCTGTTTCTCCAATTTTTGTTCCCACTGCGCATTTCCATTTGCAATCTTTAGTCTTAATTTTTCTGAAGTGGATTTTTCCTCATCATATTTCTTGTTGCTCTCATCTAGCCTTCGCTTCAGGTCAGTCACTTCTCTCTCATTTGATTAGCCTCTTTTCTTGTAGATGTAGATGCATACTTTATTATTCTTTTTTCTAATTCATTGCTCTTGTTGTCTGCTGCTTTCCTCTTTGCTTTCTCACTTGTTAGGTCTGACTGTAACTTTTCTATTTGGGTCTACAAACTTTTCTTCTCTCTATCTTCCTTTATCAATGATGTGTACACCAATTCATTGTTATTCTTTGATACATTAATTTTGTTAGTATTTTTCAGGCCAAAAATACAATTGAAAATTGGTTACCTGGTATTCAGATCGATCCATCTGATTTTTTGGTTTTTTTTCAACTGTGGGAACAACAATTGTGTACTCCATGATTTCTTTATTTGTGTCAAATGTGGGTAACACCATGGTTGTTGCATGCTTTGAAGTTACAGTAGATGCACTCTCCATCAGTTGCTTCTTTTATTTTTTATTGAAGTCTGATTTATTTTTAAACTCTTCAATGAAATCATAACCTGGGGAGGTAGGAATAATGGAATGCTTGATTGGTGAAGGAATAGGAGTACTTCTAGTTGCTAATGATTTCAGACCCACACTAACTGGAATTGAGGGAGTGCATGGAAATAACTCCTTTGTGGTACTAGTGGATCCACTGGTAGTGTGACTTGGACCTGTCAAAATCCTTTGCCTCTTTTGATTGTCTTGATCACCTGGTGTTTCTGTGTTATCTTTTTTTGTTTTCCTCTTAGTAATGTGTTTAATTTGTCATTGTAGCACATGTTGAACACTACTAGTACTACTAACCATACCATCACCACCAATGGCACTCCCAGTTGCACTAAGTTGTCCACCAAGTGCATGTCCTAGTTGTGACTGTATCTAACCATTTGGATGATGACTAGAAGCTCTAACAAATTGAGTTTGTCTTATATCCTCTTGGTCTACTTGTTCACCTCCAAGCCCAAGGCTAGATTTATCAACAATTTTTCTATGCTCAGCACTTGGTAATTTCCAAGTGCCTTATCCTATGGACCCCAAAGGACCACCTTCATAACCAATTTTTTCAATTATGGTTGCTCCTTAAGTATATATTGAAGCATATTCTTCTTTTGTGGCCTCACTTAAACAAGGTTTGTAATTGGCATGGCTTTGTTCTTCTTCTTCCCTATCAATATCATCATCAGATTCATCATGGTCATCAGGATGCTCTATATTCCACAATTTTATAAACTCTTCATCTTCTTTGTTAGCTTCATAGTCTACAAGAGCTCTTGGATCACCTAGGTCCTTCCTCATACACCAAAAGGTAGTAATTTTCTATCTTGACCAATTTTTATCTATAAGTTCCTTCTCTACAGAACCTGGAATTTTTACTCTACTAGATGGTTTATCACTTTTTTCATAAAAATTGTTGTATGTCCAGATTGTCTTTCGGTGCAATGCCATAATTTCTGCTGACAATTGTTCAAAAGAAATACCATTCTCATTAGCACTCTTCTCCATTGCTATTTTTACCTCATCCCAAGAATCCTTGTTTCTCAAGTTTTCAAGCAAGGGTATACTTTGATGTTGAATTCTATTTGCAGCATTCCTATTGGCCACAATCATTGATTTAATGATGTCACATGGATCATAATGCCAATGAAAGATAGCTCCTTTGAGAATCATGCATCCTTATCTCAGTGGTCCATTCATATACTATAGCCATTTTATTTTCCTCTGCATTACTATAAGGTTGAATCTGAAGCTTGTTGGTCTGAAACATTCCTCTAAATTTAAATAGAAAAAGATAGCACAAGTAAGTTGTGAACCTGAATGTCTTCATGGAACCTGCTTTAATCATTAAAAATTGTTTATGCATGGATTATAAAATGTGTTGAGTATAATTATATTTGACATGTTCATCAGCATAATGGATATGATATACCATTTCAAGGAGGCTTGCACCCACTTCCAAATTGCTATCCAGACTGAGGAAAAATGCTAGCATGGAAATAGTATCCTGAACCCATGGTTTAAAAAAATCCAAATTATAAGGAGGCTTATGATCACCTTTCAATTTTTTTCTATCCTTAACTATTTTATTTAAGAAATCAATTTTCAGCCTTTCTTCCAATGCTTCATAATCACTAGCAAGCTTTTCTAGGTCAATGTGGTGGTTTCCAAATTCTTTGGTTGTAAACCCCAACACTTTTCCAAGTTCTTCTGCATTAATGGATAAAAATTCATTTTGGTTATTTTTATTAAAAATTTCTCTTTTCTTATCATCATAATTTTTGGCACAGACCATGATAAATTCTAGGCAAGGGAAAACTTAATGTAACATCATGCACCTTAATCTAGTTACCCATGGTGCACTGATACTATCAACTTTTGTTTCCTTTGCAACCTTATTCTGAGATGAAAATCTAAGTTTTGACGTATTCCTACCATACATTTCAGGATCATAAATATCATGGTACCCATCGGTGAAACCTGGGGTTTTAAGCAATTCTGCATAATGATTTTTTTTTATCGAACATTGCTCTAGTTGTACTGGTAGTGGTGGTAGACATGCTTGTATAAATTGTGAAGTTGTGAAAATTGAATTCCCTAATAAGTAATACCTATTAGTCCTCCTTAATTTTAATGAATTCTTGAGTCTCTAAAGTCTAAAACCAAACTTTAAACTTTCACAAAATAAGATTTTAAGAAATGTCAAATGATGAAACGTAGCCACATGAATTCTTTCACTTACCCAGATTCTGAGTCCCGAAGCTTGAAAACTGGAATGGCATTGTTGGAAGTGGAATTGTGGAATCCAAATTCAAAACAGGGTGGTGCACTACAATGGCCAATGAGCAATCTGAAGATTGAAGACTTTAAAAATCACTTTACAATTTTAAAGTGCAGAGTGTTTTAAATGCTTTTTTCTTGTAATTGGAAAGTTAAAGTGAATGACACGTCTTAGGAGTTAGGTCTACAAGACTACAAGTTGAAAATTCTTAACTGTTGATCTTTCTAAATCTAACAGTTATAGGATGATTCTAGAGGTTTATGTTGGGAGGCCCATCGCTCTATGCATTTCATTATGGAATGCAACTACAACCATACATCAAACGTTCATCCAATGGTTGAAACTTGATTAATTTATGATATTAACTTTAAAGTTTAAAAATAAACATTAATCACTCGATAGTTGACACTTAGTAGTACAAAGTGCTTTAAATGCTTTTTTTTCTTGAAATTGGAATATTAAAGGGAATGACACGTCTTACGTCTACAAGTAGCAAATTCTTCACCGTTGATCTTTCTAAATTTAACGGTTATAGGGTGATTCTAGAGTTTTAAGTTGGGAAGCCCATCACTCTATGCATGTCAATACGAAATGCAACTACAACCATACATCAAATGTTCATCCAATAGTTGAAACTTGACTAATTTATGATATTAACTTTAAAAATAAACATTAATCACTTGACAGTTGACAGCAGGCCTGGAATTTGATGGTCTATTAAATATTTGACCGTTTTTTCAATTTTAAACCGTATATTATAGCTATAAAATTTATTAGACCATCTAGTTTGACTTGCTATATTTTTATGAAACTGTAAAAAATTATTATATAGTATTTGAATTTATAATATATATCATTTTAAAATTTTTATTATAAAAAGAAAATAGAATGTAACTTTTTTGAATATTTTTAATATGAATTTAGAAACTTTTGACTTTTTTATAATATTAATAGCTATCATTTTTTATATTAATATATGTGATTTATAATATTATTATAAAAATATATATTAATTTAGAATCTTTTCAAAATAAAACATAATTATTTTTAATTTTTAGAATATATTTAACAAGATTTATTTTTAATACGATTTTAGAAACTTTTGTTAATTGTTAATTATAACAATAGATTTTTATATTTATCACTAATAATTATCATTGTTTTCTAATTTTTCAAGATATTCCATTTATAAAATATTTTATATAAAAATTCGTAAATTAAACAATTTTTTTGATAGGCATTTAAATGACCAAAACGTCATAAAATTTTTATATTGATTGTTTGCTATTGTCATAATCTTAACCATTGATATTTCTAAATCTAATGGTTATAGGGTAATTCTGAAGGTTTAAATTGGGAAGGCCATCGCTCTGTTTATTTCATTACGAAATGTAACTATAACCATACATCAAATGTTCATCCAACAACTAAACTTGAAACTTGAGTAACCATGAATTCTCAAGTGCATATTGCATAGAGTATATTACTTAATTTCTCAAAAGAAAAAAAACTAATTTGAATATATTAAATTATTAATTGACACTGAAGTTTTGAACTCAGAAAAAAACTCTTTACTCTTAAACGTAAATGAATAATGAAGGTTCAAGGAATCAAGATTCAAGAATAACACAACACAACCATTTATTTTATTGCAATTGAATTTCAATGTCACATTATTACATATCTTTTTACAGACGAGTAGCATTGTAGCTCCTATTTTGTATAAATAACATATGTTAGTGTGTCACTTTAGTAGTTTACATAGAAAAAATTTAATAATTTATTCCAAGTTGTTCCTCATTACAATGGATTACAAATTGATTGCAATTTCCAAGCTTTGTTTCTCAAAACTTAATACACATTTATCTCTAAAATTAAATTCATGATTGCTAGCTTCTACTAGTGGATTTTCCAACCATGCTGGGCAAAGGGGGTTCCAATCACTCCTAGGGAAATGGGAGCCATCAAGATACAAAATGTACTTATCCCCTTCGAGAACCAGAGTCATATAGAAGATGAAAAAAAAATGTCTCTTTGAAAATAAATGCATGGGGCTTGCCTAGCCAACCATGCTGGGGAAATGGAAGCTATTAGAATACTAGAGGAGAAACAAATATACTCCCATATTTTACCTACAACCTCTATGCATTGGGATAACACTTATCTCCATCAAAGCTCCTCATCCCGGTTCAAAACCTGTCTGAAAATTCAGGTTAACCAAATCAACTTCTTTCCAATTCCACCCATTCTAAACTTGAAGAAAATTTGACTTTTACTGATTAATTTGTAACTACATAATTGTAGGTAGGAGAATTTATAGTATCCCCAATACTGCATCATCTTCTTCGTGAATCCTTATTAACCCTAGAAAATAAAAACCCATATGGCACTATCTACTAATCACTGAATCATTATCCCTATTTATGGGCCACTAGTGCCGCTACAAGCTTGTAAAATTAAAATTTCTAATTTGATTGACGTCTTGCTACATGCCAACTTGAACTCTACCTCAAGCTGAAAATCTATCAAAATCACTCATTAAAACGATATGAAATCATTACAAATCTTGTTTCATTAAAGCTATGAGTTGTCCAAGAAATTGCTTCGGATGTTCATATCACATATGGCATTAATCGTTGCCACTACCACTGCCAAACACACTTTCTTCAAAAAGATTGAGAATTTCAATGAAATGAAATGTACAACATTGAGATTCGAGGAATTGAAAAGAGTGAGTGAGCGATGAGCGATGGGCTTTTATCTCGCCACATGTCTGCATCTAACGATTAATGTGTTATTCCAGAGGTTTCACTTTCAATTTGCAAGTCTAATGCTTCAGAGATTTACTTCCAGACTGTAACTCTTTTTTCTTGTTGGTGTACAGATTTGTCACTTTAACCATGAAAGTAGATGCAAAATATTTTAAAACAAATGAAACAAATTCCATTTTTTTTACAATCAATAAAGAAAAACAATATTTTCTCTTTTAACAAATGAATTAATCTGAACACAAAGTCTCGGATATGAAAAAATAAGCATTCTGAATTTGACCTAACACTAACAGATAAACATTGAACATTTATCATGAACAAACACAATTCATTCATAATTAAAAGGAAGTATTGATAAATACATAGATTTAGAAATATATTCTTTTATCTCTCTAATGACAAAAATGTGGTTTCATAGACTTGTCACCCCACACCCTGTACAATCAAAATTCAAAAAGTGCTCAAAAGATGAAACTACGTCCCCTTACCATTATGTGTCAGAAGTTCACAATTCACAAAAGGATTCATGTTTGTTGTTAAATTGTTGGAGGTGTCGAGACTCTATACAGTTCCAACTACATTTCCATAAAAAAATTATGAAATTCAATGCATTCTTCTTCTTCTTCTAAAAAAAAAATTACCCTGTTGTACTCAGCATAGCTAGTTTTCTCTTTCCACGCCACTGAACGTAGCTAGGAAATGATGTCGAGTTGCTCTTCTTCAGGCCAATTAAAATTTTGTTGCATGACGGCCACAATTTCATCTTCCCATACCCTAATGTCGGTTGGAAGTACCATTTTGAGGAAACTCTGAGTATGGAGTTCAAAATGTTGCCACCTTTCCTCGTATGTAGGTTCACTTAACTTTACTAGCAGGAAGTGACAATATGCTACTAAATTCATTTCTCCAAACTCCTTAATATCGTATTTAAGATCTATCCTTTTGGAGGATTTAAAAGATTACGTTAAATCTTTCCAATTTGTGTTTGAGAAGACATCCCTTAATGGCATCGTACAATTCATTAAATGAGTTGTCACTTCGAAAGTTGTGCATCCCGCCGAGGTCACCCAATCGCTGAGAAACAAAACTTTATAACCATTTGTACGGTAATAAAATCTCAACCATTGATTTCTAGAAATCTAACGGTTCTAGTGATATTCCGGAGGTTTCAAATCACAAGTCTAGTGCTTTAGAGATTTACTTCTGAAATGCAACTACAGTCATCCATCGAACGACCCATATGATTTTTATTTCACCATTGGATTTTTTTATTATTTTGAGATTCATTTTAATTCACCAATGAAAATATATTTTTTTCTTTGAAAAAACGTTTTAATCACCAATGGAAAACAAATTCTGGTTTTAAAAATGGTTTTATTCGCTAATGAAAAATGATTTATTCGATTAAATTTTTTTGCAATTTTCCATGATTTTTCGTAGACTTCTAGGGATTATAAAAGATTCACCAATGGGGATTATTTTTTTCTCGAAAAACAAAAAAAATAGCCAGTTAAATTAATATTTTTCATCGAGAAGTATATAGGATTCGTTAGGATTTTACACCTGCGCCAAGGGGGGGGATTTCTTAAATTTATCCCTATATTTTATACTATTTATTGATGATTTCTCTAGGATGATATGGGTTACATTCTTAAAAGATAAATATGAATATTTTAACTTAGATTCAAGATTTTAAAATCAATGGTTGAGAATGAAGTGAATGGTAAAATCAAGTGCTTGAGGTCTGATAGAGAAGGTGAGTTCAAATCAAATTATTTTAGTGATTTTTGTGAAGAACATGGACTAAATATTCATTTATCATCTGCTTTAAAACTCCTTAGTAGAATGGAGTAGTGGAAAGAAAGAATGGGACTCTTCAAGAGATGGTAAGGACTATGTTGAAGGAATAAAATTTTATTGATGTTTATTGGAAAGAGATAGTTCATATACCATAGTATATATTCTCAATAGAGGATTATTGAGAGTGAATAGTACTAATAACCCATCTGAATTATGGTATGGAACACCAAAAACTATAAGGTATTTTAGAATCTTTGGGAAAAAAAATTACATCAGAAGAGATGAAGATGTTTTGGGGAACTATGATTCAAGAGATGATGAGGGTATTTTTCTTGGATATTCAACTCAGAGTAAATCATACATGTGCTACAACAAAAGACTAGGAAAGATAGTTGAAAGTACAAATGTCAAGGTTGATGAATATTTACATTAGAATATGTATAAAATTGAGCATTACATATATGATGCACCTTCTTGTTCAGAAGAAGATAAAGGAAAAGAAGTTGAAGAAAAGGAAGAAACAATAAAAAAGCACAATAAGACTAATGCCAAGTATGTCCAAAAGAACCATTCATAAGATAATATCATTAGAGATAAAAATGAAGTAAAAAATAGGAGAAGGCTTGCAAGGACAAATAAACAAGTAAAATTTTATTTACTATCAAGAATAGAAATTGAGATTTTTTCCTAATTCTATCAAGGTTGAAGGATGGTGGACTATAGATTTTGAGGTAAAGTAGAATCCCTTGCACTTATAGGGCTTTTACCTAGAAGGAGAGAGTTTTTTCCACTAAAATACCAAGGGGGTTCAGTCAAGATTATATGTTAAATGTGTGATGTGCGTGTGATATGAAATGTATCTAAATTTTGTAATCTAATGGATAAAACCTAATGAAATGTAAAAATATTTAGAACTCTATATAGAATGACCTAAGAATGACCTAAAATGTATGCAAACTGTAAAAAAACTTAAAGAACCAAAAGTGGTACACCTAGAAACTGAAGGTTAATGAAGAGGAGATTTGGAATCTTCTAGAATATACTATTGAAGGCCACTAGGACACTTACACCAACCTAGGCAACTTAGTCCTACTTCAGGGAAACTTTTCCAGAATAGGTTTTGGGGAAATGGGTGTCTAGATATGTAGAGAACACTTTTTAGGCCTAGCCGTGGGACTAATTCGCTAATGATGGAGACTTAGTCCACCTGTAGCTTTTCAGAATCTTGAGACTAGAATCTATAGCTATCAACTTGTACTTCTATTTCTAACAGAGACCCGAATCTGAATCTTTAGATATTCACTTGCAAGTTGTCTTCAAGATCCTTTTAGGGTTTGTTGACTTGGAATTATGTTGATGAAAATATGATACCTTTTAGCACCTCACTCTTTGACTAATCTCCATACAAAGTCTGCAAAGCACACATGTAAATATGGGAAAAGGTTTAGGGTTATAGAGTAGGGCTTTTCCTTAGTCAAACCTCATTTTTCTAATCAAATCCTAGATAATGAGATGAAATGTAAAGGGAAATATGATTGAATAACATGCAAGTACAACTCACCAGGACCTTGGTATATAATTCTGAAGATATGAAAGTGATTAGCTCCAATGGATTGATTCTTGAAGTGCTTAGAGTGCTTGAATTCTTGATGTTTGCTTGAGAAGATAGATTTCTTGATTGCATGTGAATATGTAAAATATTGTAAGAGATAAGAGATTGTAGGAGATAAGAGGTGAAAAATGAGGGGAAAACCCTTTGTTTATACGTGTGCCCTAATTTCTCAAAAATAGCACATCATAGGTCAACCTTAGGGTTTAGGAGACAATATCTCACCAAAATTTTGGATTAAATTTGATTTTAATACCAAATGGGTATAACTCGCCCAAGGTGGCAGCTTAGTCCACTTGGGCAATTTTTAGCAGGTGTCAGGAATTAATGTGTGATTAATGTTGTCTAATGAGATTTTGTTTTGAAACACAATTAATTAGGACCTACAAGTGCATTAAGGGGTCATTTTAACATATAAGAAAGGGTCAATTTATAGATGAAAAGCCTAGGAAAGTGTGAGATTTTGTTACAAATATTTACAACACTTTGAAATAAGGCTTGGTAAGGGGTAGAAAGAGGTTTTTTAGATGAATTATGATAAAAAGGTCTCAGAAAAGTAGGAAAATGTGTTACAACACTTCACAATACCTTTTCAAGACATATTTAATTTTTTTTTAAATTCTCAAGAATTCAGGGATTAATGTGAATATGTTGGCCACATTACAACATTAAATCTAGGAAAATTTGAGCTAAAATCCATAGGAAAGGCCCAAACGAGGATGAAAAAGGATACATTTTTCTACATTACATTTAGCACCCACTTTAGTGAGACGATGGAATTTCATCAAAATCACATTGAAGTAGCCAAGACATGCATATCAAGAGGGATCCAAATGTACTCAAGTTTAAAATATGAGACAATAATAATCAAGAGGGAGGATCAAGCCCCTAGGATCAAGATCTTGTGGCAAGCCAAACACAAGCACAAAAGATCACACAAGAAAGTGATGTGAAGGAATGAAAAGAAAGGTAATGTTGGATCAAGCTTCGAACATTTGTCTAGCTAGTTGTGGATCAGATCTAAGTTATTTTTCTAGAAGGAAGTGTACTCACTCTAAGGTGATGAAACTTTACGCTGCCCATCGTGTGAGAAGGCCAAAAAAATGAGAAGAATACAATCATGGCTAGTATGCACTCACACACATAGAGGTGGCTATAGGGAAAGTCATGTTATTGGTTGGGCTTCCTACTTAACCATACCGAAGTTATACCTCTTGATAATTTTGATAAGGTGCCACAAAAGATAAGGTTTTTGAGTTTCATGAGACCAAAAAAGCTTCGTATGATTGGAGATCATGAACAAGTGCAAGATGGAACCACAGGAATGCAAGTTGTTTTATGCAAGGTGTACATATAGCATAATGTAAAATGAAACATGCAAATTTGATCGAATGTTCAAAGGAGTCTTTCTTAGTTCATGTGAGGTCTTTAACTTTGGGAACATTGTATCTAGTTTCTCCAAGAGAGGACCAATCAAAGAATATAAAATTCAGCACTTAGGGGATGTAGTGCATCGGATCAGGCCACGAAGAGGAATGGAATATGCAAATATAGATCACACTTATGAAGGACATTATACCCAATGTCATCCACAAAGCGAAAAATGCATTGTATGAAATAATAAGGTTGCACTAAGAACCAAGAAAAGAGAAAAATGAAAAATAAATAATGCCAATGTATGCCCCCACTTTAAAGGAATTGCCACACACCGTTCTATGTGCAATTACTTTAAATTAGAAAAATTAACAAAGCAAAAATAAAGCAAGGACATGAGAGATAGCTTGGAAAGCCCTATGCCAAGTCACATGTTTCCAAGTAAGGTTGCATCATTCAAATAAAAATAAGAAAGAAAAGAGAAGGGGTTTCCCCCAAAATGAAAAACACCAAACACATAAGGGATCTATGGATTTGGGGTCAGTATGTTCATTTATGTAATGTATGTTTAGATAGCTCAGAACTTTCATCATTCCCCCAAACCGATAGAACTAGAAGAATGACAGAAAGAGAGAAAAAAAGAAAAAGAAAAGTAAAGTCATTTTGGGTCAACATGGGAGAGACATAGGGTGTCTCAATGCTTTGCATCATCTCTGAAAGGACAAAAAAAGAAAAAATAAAAATACAAAGAGAATATATCCTTTTGGGTCAACATGAAATGGACATTGTTGTCTCAATGCCTTGCATCGTCCGCAAAAGGAAGGAAAAAATAAAAAGAATAAGAAAAGGGGCCTTTTGGGTCAACATGAAAGGGAAATTTTTGTCGCAATCCCTTGCATAATCCCCAACAAGAAGGAAAAAAATAGAAGAAAAAGAAATGGGGTCTTTGGGGTCAACATGAAAGGGACATTTTTGCCTCAATGCCTTGCATCATCCCCAAAAGGAAGGATAAAAGCCAAAGCGAAAAGTAAAAAAAATTCACAACATATAAACGAATGTCACAAAGAGAGATAACAACAAATAGAATAGTATAGGGGACACAATACACACAAACACACAAAAATAGAGTCTAGTAATGAAAATTCACGATAACCATCAATCAAGCCATCTACCTCCCAATCTTGTTTAGTGTAAAGTGTGGGTGGGTGACTAGCTAGAGGGAAAACAACAATTGCATAACTAGCATCAAGATCAATTCTTGTCCTAGGAGAGTTTTAATGCAAGCTCATGGAAGAAGAGAATACTGTGCACAAATTTTTATGCACCTCTTCATTTATTTGAGAAATCTCCTCATCTTCATCATCCAAGTTAGTGACAATAGGAGGGTGAATGATGATATTGGTTGAAGCATGTAATTATGGTTGTGATGGATGTATAGGATCATGTTGTAGTGGTGGGGGAGGAGGGTCATCATGCACTGCTTTTGTCAAGTGTGGATTATTTTTTTTTGTATTTTCTTTTGCATGTAACATGCAAGCAAGGGCATGACATTAATACCTATGCTCCCTAGCTCCTTTGTTTATTTTCATTATATTGTCAATTTGCATCTATGAAGGAGTGGCTTGATCAACCATAGGTTTATTTTCATCCCTAAGGGAAGGAATGGAAGGAACCATGGGAGTTTGTTCAACCACTTTCTCCTTTTCTTTATAAACTTGTTTTATGCGAGGAGGTTGGATGGAGTTAGTTTCATAATCTCTAGGTTTCTTATAGGATGTAGATGAAGTTTCAAGTGTTGGTTGAGTTTGGTCTTTTTCTAGTTGAAGAATGGTTTCATCAAGGATGGGAGTTTAGGAAATGGATGGATACATGTTGTAAAGAGATAATTCTATAATTTTCTTTCCTTTGAATTTTTGATAAGAAATGAAAAATAAATCTCTTCTAGGCATGATGGGTTCCATGGGCTTGGGCCAAAAGGATTATAAAGAAAAGTTTCCTTTGGAAGACAAGGGATTAAATCCACTATTGTGGATAGTGAATATATCATTGTCAAAGGGAAAATTTAAGCATTTATGAAGAACCGAAGGGATCACTTTCATTGAGTGAAGCCATGGATGGCCTAGTCATAAATGGAATTGGTCCAACTATGAGATGATATAGAATGTAACATCCAATGTATTAAGGACTATTTTTAATGGGAGGAAAATCAATCCAATCAAAGGGCAAGAAAAACAATTATGTTTTTTGATCCATGCATTAGGTTTATCATAATAATCTTGGTAAAGATCATGCAATACCAGAAATTCTTCCATGATCGCATTCTCTCCACAGGTGGGATCTATTAATATTCCATTGTTGGGCTTATCATAGATACAATCAGCTATGTAAAGAGGACCATCGGGAAGATTTTTTAGTTTGGCCCTTACGAGGGATAACTTCTATCGCACCTATTAGTTCATCCATAGGCTTGCCATGGGTCACATTTAGAATAAGATCAAAATGCTTATCATGTGTATCAACATTCATAACATCATTATGTAGATTTTCACTAGCTTTGACAAATGAAATATTATGTTTAGGCATAGGATTAGTGAAAAAAATTAGATTTTGATTAGGAGGGGAAACAAAATTATTGCCTTGATCAGTAACACCAATAATAGATAAATGACTACAATCAATGAGGTCTTGAATGAGGTTCTTAAGATGCTTGCATTGATCTATGTCATGTCCATTTTGTCTATGAAAATCAATGAGGTCTTGATGTTTGGAGGTAAAGGCTTTCTAGGATCAGGTATGTGGACAACAGGTAAGGTAATCATTTGTTGCTATAGAAACTAAGACATTGTATTATGGAGAGTATCGGGTAAAGGTGTCAAGTTTCTTTTTGGATCTCCATAACTTAAAGGTACTACAATTTTAACAGCTGCTATTTGGTTATTGAAAGGTGGAGGGGATTCTGAAGGAGGGTTTAATTGTAAGAACCCTTTGGCTTTCTTTCTAAATGGCTGAGAATTGTTTTGGTTGGTGGATTCAGATTTCTCAATTCGACTAGAAGGGGATCATGTATTGCAACTACTAATTGAATTGTGGTAATCAAAAAAGGGTTGTGCATAAGTGCATGAAGGAAGGGAATTTCATAATGGTGAGCTTGTCCTGAAGGTGTGTTAGTAAATTTTCTATAAACATATTTTGAAGATGTGGATTAGGATTCTTGATAGTGATTTGGGAATAAAGCGGTTGATAGCATGAAATAAAATCAATTATATTTTCATAATTATTTTGACTAAATCACATCAAATCAACCAAGGTATTTTTGGGAGTCATATGCACTTGGAAATGGTTAATAAATGCATGAACAAGTTCATTGAATGAATGAATTGAATTTTTTGGTAAAGAAGAAAACCAATCCAAGGCAGTGTCTTTTAAGGTTTTGGGAAACAGTTTGACTAATATTTAATCATCAAGGACAAATTCACTACAAAAAGTAGTATATTCATTAACATGGTTAGAAGGATTACCCTTCCCATAATATTTCTCAAACCTAGGTATTAATATTCCATGTGGCATCGAGGTTCACAAGATTTTGAAGGACAAGGGATTTTTGCAAACATAGTGTGTGGGTGGACCATTCTAGTTTTGATTGATAGTAGAAATTTGTTGTTGTATGGATGAAATAGTGTGAAAATGTTCAGTTATGAGAGGATCAGTATAAGTGGTTTTAGGTGGAAGGGAGAGTGGTGATGGGGTGAATGTAGTGGTAGGGAAATTGAATCTAATGCTAATGGATGGTATGGTGGAAGAGGATAAAGCATGTAATGCCACATAGGAAGTAGGAATAACAAGGGAAGGAATCACATTGCTAACTTGTTGCAATGTTGTTGTGATATTAGGAGATGCATATGTAGGAATGAAAGCTATTGTTGACGGAGGAGGATTTTGAGGTCCTCCTTGACTAGCCATAATTTTTTCTAGTTGATAGACACTAGAGGTTGAGGTAACATGTTTTTGATATATGGGTATGTGCAAGATCATCATGGAAAAAATAGGCCCTTAAGTGGCAATAAAATTTAGTAAAATTAGAGTTAGGCAACTTAACGTAAAAATTTAAATAAGTTATCTATATTATTTCAAAAATATGTAAGAATAGAATTTGTATCAAATTTAATGTAGTTTCTAAACTACTAGGTTTATTTAAAAAGTTAAAAAATCTATTTGGTGAAAAATTGAAATTTCAATGGAGTAGTACTTAAATTTTAGGGAAAAAATAAGAAGTAGGTGTTTTTCTAACCACCCTAACCACAATAAAATGATTATGTTTTTTTATAATATTTTAGATACAAGTAGAGGACTCATGTCCCGATGTGATGCATATATTTTTGCAATTTTTTTCCAAGTAAATAATTAATTATGAATTTTTTATTACAAATTTTTAAAAATATAAAAACTTGTATGTCTGACCACCTTAACTTGGTCAAAACTTCATGAGATTCAATTTTTTTTTTTTAATCCTATATTATTGTGAAGCATAGAATGTGATGCATGTTTCGAGTTCAAAAAATATGATAATGTTTGAAATCTATTGATGTTTTTCAATCAACCTATCAATTAGGACTTTAGTCGTAATTCAAATAGAAAATGAATAATAATAATTTATTCAATTCATAGTAAATAATAATTTATGTTGGTGGAAAGATGAGAATCTCCTTTAAAAACACTTTTCGTTTCATCAATTTTGGGTAAAAGAAAAGTCGTCAACCACATGGGCCACCATATCACTTACATATCGCCACTTTTTGGCCCATCATGATCTTGCACATACTCATATCTAAACTATTTTCTTCACAACATCTATACCTTCATCACTATCAAGCATGCAATGGATATTTTGAATAGTGGGAATGGCAATGGCTGAAATATTTTCTAGGATCACTTGATGTTGGAGGTCGTCTAAGTCTACATGAATGTGAAATATATTTTCTTGTGGGAAACCATTAGGTTTATGTTCACTATGCATGCTGCTTGAGTGCAAAGCATTACTAACTTGGGTAGTTTCCAAGCCTAGTATACTACTATCAATACTAGGAGTGGAAGCTTGAGATAACCTAAGACATACAACAAGATTATTTTCACGAGATGCTATGAGTCTTGAACTTCGTCTAAGGTATCAACAATAGGACACCAAACACTCATGTGAGGGTTTTTAAATGCAAGGTGGGTGTAAAGGCAATGCAAAAAAAGAACACAAAACTGCTTATAACCAAGATTCTGGAAAGCAACATAGGAATGTAGAAAGAAATAACAAAAATGTAGAAAATGCTCTAAAAATTCTAAAAATTATAGTGCAAAATATGCAGGTGGACTAAGTCACCCAATGTGGCGAATTAGTCCCAATAGTGATTTTTTGATAATTTTTAAATGATTTTTCTGATTTTTAGGCTTTTCAAATGCAGGTATAATATGAAAATGCAATTTTTTTATATTTTTCAATGAAAAATTAATGCAAGAATGTAAGCTATATTAACTTTTCACTAATTCAATTTAAAAAAACCCTAGAATGCAAACAATGAAAAATCCTAATGCAATGTGAATGCAAGCTTTTCCTATGATGCAAATGCACTTGAAACTAGAAGTAAGAAAGTGTTCTATGGATGGGCTCACCAAAATGAATTGTAGATTTTGAGGGAAAGTGATTCCCTTGCACTTATAGGGTTTTTTACCTAGAAGGAGAGAGCTATTTCCACTCAAAGACCTAGGAGGTTCATTCAAGATTGTGTCTTAAATGTGTGATGTGTGTGTGATATGAAATGCATCTAAATTTTGTAATCTACTAAAATTAGGCTATACAATGGATGCAAAATAAGGAAATGTAGAAATATTTAGAACTCTATGCTGAATGACCTAAGAATGACATAAAAAGTATGCAAACAATAACAAAAATTAAAGAAGAAAAAGTGGCACACCTAGAAACTCAAGATTGATGAAGAGGAGCTCTAGAATCTTCTAGAATTTGTTGTTGAAGGCCACTAGGACACTTATGCCAACATGGGTGACTTAGTCATGCTTCGGGGAAAAAACATTAGAACAAGTTTCGAGGAAATGGGTGTCTAGATCTAATAGGTCACTTTTTAGGCTTGGTAGTGGGACTAATTCACCAATGATGGTGACTTAGTTCACCTATAGCTTTTGGGAATATTGATACTAGAATCTATAGATATCAAGTTGTACTTTTTTTTTTGACAGAGACCCAGATTTGAATCTTCAAATGTTTACTTACCAGTTGTCTTCAAGCTCCTTTTAGGGTTTGTTGACTTGGAATGATGTTTATGGAAATATGACACCTTTTAGCACCTCACTCTTTGACTAAAATGCATAAAAATTATGTAAATAACACATTCAAAGAGGGGAAAAGGGTTAGGGTTAGAGAATAGGGGTTTTCCTTAGTCAAACCCCATTTTGGTAGTGAAACCCTAGATAGTGAAATAAAATGTAAAGGGAAATATGATTGAATAACATGCAAGTACAACAACTCACCAAACCCTTATTAAAGAATTTTGAAGATATGCAAGTGATCAAGTCCAATGGATTGATGCTTGAAGTGCTTAGAGTGCTTGAATGCTTGATGCTTTCTTGAGAAGATAGATTGCCTCATTTCTTGTGATGATGTAGAAGATTGTAGGAGATAAGAGATTATAGGAGATAAGAGATGAAAAATGAGGGGAAAACCATTTATTTATACACGTTGTTCCCTAATTTCTTGAAAATAACAGATCAAAGGCCGACCTTAGGGTTAGGAGACAATATCCTACTCAAATTTTGGATTAAATTTTATTTTAATGGCACCAAATGGGACTAAGTCCCCCAAGGTGGTGACTTAGTCCACTTGGGAAATTTCAAGTGGGTGTTGGGAATTAAAGTGTGATTAATTTTGTTTAATGAGATTGTCTTTCGAAACACACTTAAGTAGGACCTACAAGTGTATTAAGGGGTCATTTTACCATAAGAAAGGGTCAATTTGTTAATGAAAATCTTAGGAAAGTGTGAGAGTTTGTTACAACTCTATACAACACTTTGAAATAAAGGCTTGGTAAGGGGTAAAAAGAGGTTGTTTAGATGAATTATGATAAAAAGGTATTAGAAAAGTGGCAAAATGTGTTACAACACTTCACAAAAACTTTGCAAGACATCTTTAGGTTTTTATTATTTTCAAGCATTCAAGGCTTAATCTAAATGTGTTGGCCACCTTACAATATTAAATCTAGGAAAAATTAGGCCAAAATCCATAGGACAGCCCCAAATGAGCATGCAAAAGGATACGTTTTTCTACACTATAGATGGATACAAGAAATGGAAGAATAATTGAGTTATATTGAGATGAATTAGACTTGGGAATTGGTTCCAAGGCTCCTAGACAATAATGCGATAGGAATAAAGTTGATATTCAAGAATGAGTTGAATGAAGTGGGTATGTTGTAAGAAACAAACCAAGATTCATTTGTAAAGGATATTCATAGGTAGAAGGAATTGATTTTGAGGAGATATTTTCTCTGGTAGCAAGAATGGAAGAAATCAAAATGTTTCTTTCCTTTTTAGCCCACAAGGAATTCAAAGTATTTTATATGGATTTGAAATAATCTTTCTTGAATGGAGGTTTGGAAGAAAGCTACATAGAATAGCCTAATGGATTTCAGTTATCAGAAGACCCAAACATGGTGTGCATACTCAAAAAGGAATTGGATGGTCTGAAACAAGCTCTTGAGGCTTGGTATGCAAGATTAGATAAGTACTTTCTTCAACAAGGTTTCAAGAATGGTACCACAGATAGTAATCTTTAGTTCAAGATTGAGGATAAAATAATTTTTATATTTGTTGTATATGTTGATGATATAATCTTTGTTAGAAATGATGAAATGTGCAAGTTCAATTTACTAAATAAATGTAGAAGGAATTTGAAATATATATGATAGGCGAGTTATCCTTATTTCTTTGTCTTCAAATTTCTCAACTAGATGATGGTATCTTTATTATCAATAAAAGTATGTCAAAGAGATCTTAAAATTTGTATTGATCTTATTTGTATCGAATTTGATTCCATAGTGACAAAAAAATAATCCTAAAAGTTTGTTAGTGTCTATGTTAGAACACACTCAAGAGGATTGAGTCTCATCTTATAGAGTCAAAGCCTTTCAAAGATAAGATGAATATTTTCAATGTGATCTTAATGAGTCGTAGAATTAGCCAAAATTTCATCGATGTAATCTTCTAGAATCTTATGAATGAAATCATGAAAGATAATAGTCATTTCCCATTAGTAAGTCACTCTAAAAATCTTTACCTAAACAACATGACTAAATAATATAAGGTACCCCAAGGGGTAGTAAAGGTTGTCTTGTACTGATCTTTTGAGTTAATAAAAACCTGGTTATAGCCTAAGAATCCTTCCATGAAATACAATAAGGCATGGCCTATGGTCACGTCTACAATCATATCAATATTAGGTAATGGAAAAAAATCCTTAAGAGAAGCCTTATTGACATCTCAAATATCAATACAAATGTTAGTACATCCATCAAGCTTGATAAAAGAAACAATATTCGATATCGAAGGTGAGTAGTTAATAGGATGGATAAAACTAGCTTTTAGAAGCTTCTCTATCTTAGTTTTGA